>CM053026.1:185995061-186251150 GCA_028564925.1 Lithobates sylvaticus | reverse complement strand
CTAGGAATGGAGGGGATTAACATATGTGTTGAGGACTGGCTGCTAAAGGTATAAATGCACATGTGCTCGGTACTGGCAGAGCTTAATGCACAAAAGACATAAGCAGAAAAATAGGAGCTGAGAGGTTAAGAGAGATGTATGGCCAATGCATGCACTTCTGCTCTCCTGTGACACAGAATCATCTGACAGTGGGTTAAAGCCAGCTGTCAGTTGACGCCACAGGGCCACTCCAGGCTCGGGAATTATCCTAACCGTACGCAACACTGTGCATTGTTACTGTGAATGCAGAATTATATTAACCCACAAGATGGCAGTGTTTAGCACTACTGTTCATTACATCCTTAAAGTGATACTAAAGTCTAGGTTTTTTTTTGTTAAAAATAACAAACATGTCATACTTATCTGCTCTGTACAGTGGTTTCGCACAGAGCAGCCCGGATTCTCCTCTTCTCGGGTCCCTCTTTGTCGCTCCTGGCCCCTTCCTCCTGTTGAGTGCCCCACAGTAAGCAGCTTGCTATGGGGGCAACCAAGCCAAGCCAACTGACTTTGACTGACAGCAGCAGGAGCCAATGGCGCTTCGCTGCTGTCTTAGCCAATGAGGAGAGAGAGTCCTGGACAGCCGAGTCTCTCGTGCAACATCGCTGGATCAAGATGGGGCTCAGGTAAGTATTAGGGGGACTAAGGGGGGCTGCTGCACACAGAAGGTTTTTTTATCTTAATGCATAGAATGCATTAAGATAAAAAAAACCTTCTGCCTTTACAACCACTTCAATACAGGATTCCAGAGATTGTGGGGAACTTTTCTTCACAGTTAAGCTGCATCTATCTAAACTACACAGTCCATGAGCAAGCACCCGGGCGCTGGAGCATATAAAAGCAGAAGCCTGGAAAAACGAAGGAGAAAGAGAGAGACTTTGCTGCTGGAAGAACGTGTGTGGGAGAACTACATGAAGCCTTGTGGGTCCAGACCGGGTTGGGCCAGATAGCCATGAGTGCCATCAGGAGGTAGACTGGTGGAGACCTGCTTGCGGTTGGATCGGGAGGACATCATCATACTCACAGCCATAAAGGGGGCCCCCAGCCAGATGTTCATTGCTACGTTCTTCTTGGCATAAGGACTGGGGGACATAAAAGTGTACACACACAGGTTGGTCTTGATGAACTTTCCAACTATGTAACTATGTAACACTACCCTTGTAGCAAGTGTGTTTGCTGTTCAAGTTATTCCAAGTTTAAAGTTGTAAAGGCAGAAGTTTTTTTTTATCTTAATGCATTCTATGCATTAAGATAAAAAAAAAAAGCTTGTGTGTAGCAGCTTTCCCAGCGATGTCCACGAATCACTTGGCTGTCTGGGACTCTCCCTACTGATTGGCTGAGACACACCATTGGCTCCCGTGGCTGTCAAAGTCAGTTAGTCAATCAGGGGAGAGAGGGGACAGGGCCAGACAGCAGCTCCATGTCTGCATGGACACACAGAGCTGCCGTTTGGCTTGGTGTCCTCATAGCAAGCTGCTTGCTGTGGGGGCACTCAACAGGAGAGAGAGAGGCCAGGAGCAGCAAAGAGGCACCCGAGAAGAGAAGGTTTCAGGCTGCCCTATGCAAAACCAACTGCATAGAGCAGGTAAGTATAACATGTTTGTTATTATTTAAAAAAAAATTAAACAAGCCTTTATAATCACTTTAAGGACACTGTACCAAATTCTGGCATTCTTATGCAATCAGCACACGTGCCAGAGCTCATCCATTACTGCAGTCTACCTTTCCTAACCCCTTCTACAAGCAGGTTATCTGACTAAGTCAACCCCGCTATTCCCTGCTAGGCAGAACTCTGTATTTACTTTAGCCAATGTTCAAGCCACCTAAGGAAGGAATTAGCCGCTCCAGTTCAACTTCTCCATTTACAGTGATATTCATGTTACAATCCCGCCCCCTGTCTTAAAGTGACCATTACCAGCAATTTTACCACCAAAGTGATTCTTGCTTACATTATCATTATTTTAAAGTGACCTTTCCCACCAATTTTGCATAATAAAGAGAACTCCGCAAATTACTTTACCGCTAAATGGGATTAATCTGTTTCCTTCACATCTTAAAGAGACTGCACCCTTCACTGCGCGCCAACTTAAGGGCCCCATCTAAGCTGGCAGAAGAACCCAATACATATAGTATAGTTTAGTTGTGGGTGGTAGCTCTGGCAAATGTCCTGAAGCTTAAACTTAGTCTCTTCTGACTGTTATACAACTAAGTTAGCGTTGTGCTTTGTGGCTCCTTTTTTTTTTGCTCACTTGGGGAAAATCTTTCAGTCTGAAAGCTATTGTTTACATCTTCAGTCCTGCAGGATGGGTGGGTGTGTTTTAAAGGGTACTGTAGTATGTTGCATTGTTGTACAACCTTGCTTATTTATAACTTTGGTTAACTGTTTCTTTTGCCTGCTCTACTATTGTTTGATCTTAATACAAGCTAATCATTTATTTTACCAGTGTGTGTTTATTTTTCTTTTGTGTAACAGCCAGGAAACTACCTGCCATGGTACTCTGGTGGTATGAGCAGGGGTGGCGCTCTGCCCAGGGCTCAGTGATGAACAGAGAACCCCAAAAATGCAGCAGCTTCTGAGGAGGTTGCGCTACATGATTGGATGATAGAAGCCAGCAGAGCTTCAGCTCATTCACTAAGCTAAGTCAAAAACCCTTGCAAAGGGTAGACATGTGCATGTCCCAGCTTAAAGTGGAACAACACTGCATCTGAGCACTACAAACCAAAAATGCAATTTTATTCATTTTAAGTATTCAAAGCAAACTCCCCCATCCATCCACGTCTGTATGCTTTATTTTGCTGGAAAATCGTTTTTAAAAGCACCCCCTAGCATTTCTGGCCGTGGCGATCTTGAGTAAGGGCAGATGATTCATGTACCATTTACTTCCTGGAGTCCATATGCCCATAGCTAAAGTAAGCAGGCAGGAGGGTATGCTTAGCTAAGAAAACCCCTCCTCCCCTCCTGAAGACTCCTGAGCTGTATGACATCATTTGCCTAGGGAAGAGACCAGGAAGTAACTAAAGAAATAATAATAATAAAAAAAAGTTTAAAAAAAGTAAATATAATATACCCGTATTTATCGGCGTATAACATGTGCCGGCGTATAACACACGCCAGCGTATAACACGCACCCCAAGTTTAGGAGGGAATTTTAAGGAAAAAACTTTTAGGAGGGAAACTTACATTTAAATGCCCATCAATGCAGCCTTATCAGTGTCCATCTGCAGCCTTGTCCATCATTGCAACCTTGCCCAGTGTCCATCTGCAGCATTGCCCAGTGCCTTTGCAGCATTGCCCAGTGCCTTTGCAGCCTTGCCAGTCTCTTTGCAGCATTGCCCTGATTTAAAATTGGCGCCGATTTCTGATGACTGTGAGCGGAGAGGATCGAGCGGAGCCAAGATACAGAAAGCCGAGTGTACGTCAGCTAGACTCGGCTCTTCTCACAGTCCCACCCATCCCCACTGATTGCGAGAGGAGAGGAGCGAGCGCCGCTGACATACAGAAAGCAGAGTGTACTTCTGCTAGACTCGGCTCTGCTCACAGTCCCGCCCATCTTCACTGATTGAGAGAGGAGAGGAGCGAGCACCGCTGACATACAGAAAGCCGAGGGAACTTCTGCTAGACTCGGCTCTGCTCACAGTCAGGGGCGGAACTGCGAGAGGAGCCAAGACTAGCCGAAGTACACTCGGCTTTCTGTATGTCAGCGGTGCTCGCTCCTCTCGCAATCAGTGGAGGTGGGCGTGACTGCGAGAGGAGCCGAGTAAAGGAGAGTGTACTTCGGCTTTGTGTATCTCGGCTCCGCTCGCTCGTTTCCTCACAATCAGCGGGGGATCGCCGTATAACATGCACCCATGATTTCCCCCTGATTTTAAGGGCAAAACGGTGCGTGTTATACGCCGATAAATACAGTACTTACCTATCTATTTACTAATGCTAACAGCATAAGGATTACAAATCGTCTATGCTGATTGAGAGAGTGAAGTTCCACTTAAACGTTATGTATAACTTCCAATTGTCCTTCTTTTGTTCTTTTACCTCCTCGGTTGTCCTTTTTGGTCTGACCACTGTAACAAAATATAATACTTAACTTCCAAAAGTGTTATACTACACAAAACTGTTCATCCAACGTCGTAATTATTGCATATCATATTTTTAAAAGCCATTTTTATTTTATTTTTTTTTGTAAAGTTTAAACAATCATTTTTTTGTGCATCAATTCTTTGTGGTCTGTCTAATTGGGGGTATGGCAAGGGTGTGTCCATTGGAAGGTATGCTTACAGTTTTATTGTGATGACTACAGCAGAATATGCCAATACACAGAAGCTTTTAGTACAGTCTGGAAGCACACAGGAAAAGAGACTGTCTATAAAAAGAGGCCTTATGCTGCGTACACTCGACCAGACTTTGATGGACTAGGTCCGACGGTCTTCCCGACGGACTTTCCGAACGAACGGACTTGGCCACACACAATCACACCAAAGTCCGACGGATTCGAACATGATGGCGTACGACTGGACTAGAATAAGGAAGTTCATAGCCAGTAGCCAATAGCTGCCCTAGCGTCGCTTTTCATCCGTCGGACTAGCATACAGACGAGCGGATTTCTCCGTAGGAACTGGGTCCGGCGGAGTTCCGGCGGAAAAATTTGAAACATGTTCTATTTCTAAAGTCCGTCAGATTTTTGGACAGCAAAGGTCCGATGGAGCCCACACACAATCGAATTGTCCGATGGATTCGTTCCATCGGACCTTTGCTGTCGAAAAGTCTGGTCGTGTGTACGCGGCATTAGACATTACAGTGACATGTGCAACAACATATTTGCTTTAAGTTTTTAGGTTCAGATATACTTCAAGACCTTTTACATTCTCTGCCCTCAATCTCCAAATGATATTACAAGGCTCTGGTCAACAAGAAGGTAGAATACTCTAGTTAAGATCTGAGGTCTGGCTTTTCTATATAGTTGCACTGGAATTTTGTCACCCCCAATATCTGAGCTGCTGCTTCCATAAACCAGTTTACAAGCCCAAATGCACAAGTATAATAATACATTTTAATTTCTCCCACAAAGGCTTTACCTGCCTGGAAAACTTAAACTGCGGCATAATGCCTACCCAAAAGAAGTTCTAATGTTTGCGCATTTTAACAATGAGTTGGATCAATATTTATTTCAACATTTGCCATAATGAAGTTGCTAAGCCATTTATTGCTTTTAAGTAGTGCCACCTAGTGGTGCTCTAACAGTATTATCAATTTTTACTGCTTCCGCACAGATGCTTTATGTCTGTAATGTTTTAGTTTCATAATCATTAGGACTGAACATTTTACAGACCATTAACTTCTCATGGCCCATTATCTAAAACAAACAACATTTTCATACATACCCCCAAAAAATAATCCAAGGTTTGAAACTAAACATTTTAATGTGCTTCGATTTAACAGTTACTGTTGTATCTTCTGTTTCCAAATAATTATAAATGTTTATGCTCAATTTTTATCCTAATTGCCCATAACATATAAAATATCTTTACAGAAATAACACTACCTATGGGCATGGCCAGTATTTTACCCATAAACATAATTTGTATAAACCAAATTTAAGTTCACTTAAGCAGCCAGAAAGTTATTGATAACTTCTTAGTACTATTGTACTGTAATGTGTGTCTGCATTTGTTTAACCGCTTGCCTACAGGGCACTTACACCCCCTTCCTGCCCAGGGCATTCAGCACTGTTGCACTTTGAATGACAAATGCGCGGTCATGCTACACTGTACCCAAACAAATTTTTTATCATTTTCTTCACACAAATAGAGCTTTCTTTTGGTGGTATTTAATCATTGCTGGGTTTTTTATTTTTTACAAAAAAATAAAGACCAAAAATTGTTAAAAAAATAAAAAACATTTTACTTTTTTTCTGTCAGTAAATTTTGTAACTAAGTAATTTTTGCCTTCACTGATGTGCGCTGATGAGGCGGCACTGATGGGCACTGATAGGCTGAACTGGTGAGCATTGATGAGGTGGCACTTATGGGCATTGATGAGGCGGCACTTGTGGGCACTGATTAGGTGGCACTGATGAGGAGGCACTAATATGCCGCACTTATGGGCACTAATAGGTGGCACTGATATGTGGCACTGATGAGCACTAATAGGCGGCACTGATGGGCACTGTTAGGTGGCACTGATGGGCACTAATAAGCAGCACTGGTGGGCACTGATAGGCAGCACTGGTGGGCACTGATAGGGGGTGCGGATAGGTGGTACTGATGGGCACTGATGGGCATTGATGGGTCGCTAATGGGCACTGATTGGTGGCACATGTGGGCAGTGGTGGGCACTGATTGCTGCCACTGGTGGGCACTGATTGCTGACATTGGTGGGCAATAGTGGGCACTGATTTGTGACACTATATTGCTATATTGTAATCAGGGTACTGATGATCAGTGCCCTGATTACATTCCTAGATGTCCCCCTGCGTGGAGATGCCGCTGATCGGCTCTCCTCGCCACACACTCTGTCAGTGTGAGGCGAGGAGAGCCAATTACCGGCATCTCCGTATTTACATGTGATCCAATCACAGCCGATCACATGGTTAAAGAGCCGCGGAAGCAGCTCGTTACAGAGATCGGGGTCGCGTCGTGTCCTAGCAACATCGCGCGCCCCCGTGGGCTAGAGAGAGTGGCCATTCTGGGACGCCATCATATGATGTCATCCCAGAACGGGAGCCGCACCGCCCCGTCGTCATTTGGCGGGCAGCAAGCAGTTAAAGAACTCCTGTTTAATTAAGAATTAGAACCAGTTCAAATGTTTTTACAGACTTGTCTTTAAAGTGGAACATCCCCCCCCCCACACCCTACTCATATGAAACTCCCACTAGTAATGTAGTTACTCTAGCCAAATAAATACATCTATAATTTTTTGCCTGGTTTCTGTGTGGTTTGATTTCTTAAACCTGGAGAGTTCAAAATCTGGTGAAGCTCTGTATATAAACCAATCAGCTTCCAGGTTTTTTTGTCAAAGCTTAAAGTGATACTAAAGTCTCGTTTTTTTTTTTTCTTTAAAAATAACAAACCTGTCATACTGGTAGCCCTGTGCAGTGGTTTTGCACAGAGCAGCCCAGATCCTCATCTTCTCGGGATCCTCACTGGCTCTCTTGGCCCTTCCCTCCTGTCGAGTGCCCTCACAGCACGCAGCTTGCTATGGGGGCACCCGAGCTGAGCCGCAGCTCTGTGTGTCCATTTAGACACGGAGCCGTGATTCGACTCCGCCCTCTCTCTCTCCTGATTGGCTAACTGACTTCGACAGCATCGGGAGCCAATGGCACCAGTGCTGTGTCTCAGCCAGTCAGGAGGGAGATTCCCGGGTGGCTGTGGCACTTGTGCACATCTAAATTGTGTATTAACGGAACCTCGCGCCTATGGGTTGGTGCACTATGACAACTTGACAAGAAATAGCCACTACCCAATAGTGTAGATAAACTATACTATAAGTGGTGAGAAAAATTGTGTAAGGGGGCGCTATTAAAATCTACTTTTACCTATAACTTGACAATTTTTTATCAACATGTGATCACATGAAATACAATGATTCAAAAAACATATAGATCGTAACGTGACATAATTCACGAAGTGCAAAGTGCTGAATTCATAACATTAGCCAAAGTAGTAGAAAGGTTCATATAGTCTTCAATATTAAATCTTCAATATGACAAGATGTGGGAGACTATCACCAGCTATAGCACATATCCAAAAACACCCCGATGTGCTCAGTAGGAAGTTCTTACCAGAAGACCATGACCCCTTTAATTAAAAAGAGGGTCAGTTAGTGCTTAGTGGTTGAGTCATGGGTCCTGTGTTTTTTCCTTCTGAAATGGATAAAAATAACTCCTCCTCTCCACCATAAGATCACATTGAAATGAGAGAAGAGGGACCAATAGCGTGATATTGTTTATTAAAAAGTAATATAAACCATAAAAATGCCTGCTTACATTTATAAGTGCCTACCCGGCACTTGAGATGGCCCGCATTCAGGATGGAAGAGAACAGCTGCCGCCTAGCTCACGCTCAAGGGCCAGCGTGCGTTCCACTGCCGAGTATCAAAACCGAAAGCCTGTATATGCTCACATATCTTTACGAAGACCCTTCTCTCATCCGAGGACTTACCCCTGATGCCCATCCTTGGGAATCTGAGGTTCCCCCAGGCCTGGGAGACCATCATATCCGTACCTTACAACAGAAAAATTGCTATCAGAAAATTGTCCCTCTATCTCTTCCCTAATAGAGCCCACTGGTCCCTTTCAGCTCCAGTTCTGGAGTGCCTTACAACTCCATCACTTTTTCAATTCCTTACAGAACCCAAGGAAGTACAGTAGACAACTATTCACATTTGAGGAATACTGCTCAGATGATGGGGTATTAACACAAGTACTTTCAAAAATGTATAGCCTACTGATTACCCCTCCCGAACAACCACACTTATCCCGTGTAGGGACATGGGAAAAGGAGCTGAACCGTACGTTCACGCTTGGCCAAAAACAGGATATTATTAGGTTCTTGCTGAAGTCATCAATTTGCACAAAAATCCAGGAGACTAATTACAAAATTCTGATGCAGTGGTATTATACCCCGCAGAGGTTACATAAATTTTACCCCGAGATGGCTGATCGTTGGAGATGCCAGGAGGAGGGAGGTACGATGCTACACATTTTCTGGTCCTGTTCTAGGATAGTGCCATACTGACGGGAAGTACAGAACAGTATTCAAAAATTTACCGACTATAAGATCCCAGATGATCCGGCATTTTTCCTGCTACATGCTACTTCCATCCCAGCAAAAAAATATAAAAAATCCTAGCAAAAAAACTAAGTCCTGTATCCCTCTCAAATTGAAAAGTGCCTTTACCCCCAACTGTCAGTTGCTGGCTACATAAAGTGGAAGAGATTAATAAGATGGTGTGGAGATGGAACATCTTTATCCTCTCTGAATATGGTCTAGCCTTGCTTGGCCCCCGATTACTGAACAACTACTCTATGAATATCTTCCTAATCATCTCCAATTCAGGATCCCTCCCTTCTCTCACCTCCCCCCCACCCCCTTCCTCTCTCCTTACCCCCAACCCCCCCCCCCCCCCCCCACTCCCCCACTCCTTCCCCCTCTCTCTTTTTCGCTGTTTTCAACTATCCTTTTTTCTTTTTCTTGATATTAAGATAATGGAAAATGGTATTGGTGATCCCAGGACTTAATACCAAAGGCTTTGGATAGTACATTACATAGCTTACCTCTATACGGATTGTACGCTGACATTGTTACAAATATTCTTACTTAACCTTCTGATTTATGTTATTTAATTTCAATGCTGTTGCAGTGTAATTGTTACACATTGTTACTGTAGTGACCTGGACCCGCCTGTTGTGGTTTAAATAAAATATTAAAAAAAAAAAAAAAACTTCTGCCTTTACAAGCCTTTAATTGAACAAACTGGAGTTAGAAGCCGATTGGCTATCATTCACAGCTGCTCCAGATTTTGCACTCCCCAGTCTTAGTAAATCAACTCCTGTGTTCCCATTTGCTAACACTCTTTTCTCCTCCCAATATAAGCCTACACTGCAATTGTAACTGGAAGATGTAATTGGTGGCTAGCTTCTTCTTCCGCGTTTTTGCTGCCAGCCCACTGATGTCATCAGCACTAGATGCTGTGTGTGCACTATAAGAGATGTAGCTTGTTTTTCTATTGTTTATATGTTACCATAGCTAAGTCAACGTACGGAACATGTTGCTGAACCCATGGCAATGTATAAACAATAACAAAAAAAGTCCCTGCCTCCCAAGATCTTGTGAGATTTTTGTAAATCCTGTAAGATCTCCCAGTTTGGAGCCAAGAGCTCCCAGAGAGGCACAGGTGATGTAGCCCTCGCAGGGGGACAGGTGTGGGGCACTGGTTACATCTATAGTGACTCAAAATATGCACAAAATAGTTTGGCCTTCCTGGGCCACATTGGAAGAAGAGGAATTGTTTTGGGCCATACATAAAATACACTAATGCTGCGTACACAAGGTCGGATTTTCCGACGGGAAATGTTCGATGGGAGCTTGTTTTGGGAAATTCTGACTGCGTGTAGGCTCCATCGGACATTTTCTGTCTGAATTTCCGACAAACAAAAGTTGAGATCTGGATCTCAAATATTCCGACAAATCCGTTGTCGGAAATTCTGATTGTGTGTACACAAAATTTCACGCATGCTCGGAATCAAGCAGAAGAGCCGCACTGGCTATTGAACTCCAATTTTCTCGGCTCGTCGTACGTCTTGTACGTCACCGCGTTCTTGATGTTCGGAATTTCTGACAAGATTTGTGTGACCGTGTGTATGCAAGACAAGTTTGAGCCAACATCCGTCAGAAAAAATCCATGGATTTGGAATGTGCGATCATGTGTACGAGGCATAACAGTAAGAAAATCTGATGAGCAGAAAAAGTTGAGGAGATCACAAGTTAACGATCACTGATATAGGTAAAACTAATATTTTTTTATGCTAAAAGTAAAAGAGGGATGGATGTAGTAGCAATTCTCAATAAATTCTCAAGGTGCTCATCAGATATTTTGGTTCTAATTTTGCTGTTCCTGTGCTTCATCCTTGAAAATAGTTGCTCACAAATATAGGTGCTGCCAAAAACTGATGACAGGATTGTGATAAGTGGGAGATTTTTCTTTGGGAAGATAAAACTTATAGGTCCAGTAAAAAGACTGTCTGATTTTTATTCGACCACGTGTGTTTGCTACAAAAAGAATATTCCCCCCCCCAAAAAAAAATCAACATTTTTAACGGCTTCCCGACCACCCGCCGCAGTTATACTGCGGCAAGGTTGCTGGATAGCGCAAATCGCTGTAGGTGTACGTCGGTTCGTGCGTGTGATATAGAGGGCGTGCTGCGGCGAACCCGATGCCTGCCGGTGACCCGCGGTCGCGGTATACAGAGGCAGAACGGGGATCTGCCTATGTAAACAAGGCGGATCCCTGTTCTGACATGGGACATGATGGAGATCTGCTGTTCCCAGTCATCGGGAACAGCAATCTCTGTGGTGTTCCAGGCAGCCCATCCTACAGTTAGAACATACCCAGGGAACACAGTTAATCCCTTGATCGCTCCCTAGTGTTAGCCCTTTCCTGCCAGTGTCATTTATACATTGATCAGTGCATTTTTATAGCACTGATCAATATAATAATGTCACTGGTCCCCAAAAAGTGTCATTTGGGGTCAGATTTGTCTGCCGCAATGTCCCTAAATATATCCCATAGTTTGTAGACGTGATAACTTTTGCGCAAACCAATTAATATATATTGGATTAAACTGATGAATAAATTATTTTTTTTTACTTATTTATTTTTGGATATGTATTATAGCAGAAATGTTTTTTCTCAAAATTGTCAGTTTTTTTTTTGTTTATAGCGCAAAAAAATAAAAACTGCAGAGGTGATCAGGTACTACCAAAAGAAAAGCTCTATTTGTGGGGAAAAAAATACATCAATTTTGTTTGTGTACAACTTTGCACCACCGCGCAATTGTCAGTTAAAGCGACGCAGTGCCGTTTCGCAAAAAATGGCCTGGTCAGGAAGTGGATAAATCCTTCCGGGGCTGAAGTGGTTAAGCAAGTTTAGGATTTTGTGTTGGGCCGCATGCAGCCCCAGGAGCCGCAGATTGTACACCCCTGATCTAAATAAATCTTTACTTTTACAAATGACTAGAAAATGATTTGCAAACAGCATGCAGTATTGCATGCAATAGTGTTTTTTTTTTTTTTTTGTTTTGGGTGGACAAGGTTTTGTAACACACTAACAGACACCCTTACAATTTAGTTTTTTTTGCCATGAATCATAGGATTATTTTTTTCTAGGTTCAAGCTTACTCAGCTCTGAGACACTAATGAGGATTGGCTACACAAAACAGAAAAGATTAAATGGTTTTCTCAAGGTTTCTAATAGAAGAATGGACACAACATAATAATTTTTTGTACATGAAACGTAAAAAATGTTCCACGATCAAATTGGTTGTACAGCAAAATCATTTTCGACACCTTTGGTGTCCGTTTAATATATTGAGATATTTCAGATCTCAGGAGTTCTCGGCTCTTCTCTGAGATATTTGTTCTCCCCTTGTGGCAGTTTAATATACAGTGTAGATCGCTTCTCTCCCTGAGAATAGAAGTGATCTAGAAATGCTTTGAGAATCCCTAAACGGCTTCTGTTTCTGTAATCTCGTGATAGCTCGGGAGATTTCAGTGTCAGAACCCCAAAGTGAAACACGAAGCACTCCACATACACTGCACATATTAACTTAATAATAAAGATATATTCCCCCTACCCAATAAACAGACACCCCATAACAAAAAATGATTAATACATAAGCATAACACATGTGCATATTTATCTGTAGCCACAACACTGCCTTTGCATGGGTGTACACTGTAATACACAAATGTGAAGGACTCGGAGGATATATATATATATATATATATATATATATATATATATATATACACACACACACACACACATACAGGGGGTCCCCGACTTACGAGCGCCCGACCTACGAACAACCCCTACTTACGAACGGGGCGCTGCGGGGACCCTCCGTAATTTTTCGGTGTTTTTCGCGTCTTTCGGCCGCTCTGCGCATGCGCGGCCATACGGAGCCTCGGAAAATGCCGGAAATGTCCGTAATTTGCCGCGCATGCGCAGAACGGCATTAGACAGAACATCGGAAATGTCCGGAAATCTCCGTATTTGTCGGTCTGCACATGCGCGGCCGACTTACGAACATTTCCGACTTCCGTACAGGCGGGCAGTCCCTAACGAGTTCGTAACTCGGGGACCCCCTGTATATATACACATACATATATATATATATATATTTTTTATATCTGTGTGTGTGTATATATTTTCATCTGTATATATATATATATATATATATATATATATATATACACAGATGAAAATATATACACATACAGATATATAAAAATATATATATATATATATATATATATATATATATATATATATGTATATACAGATGAAAATATATACACACACAGATATAAAAAAAAAAATATATATATATATATATATGTATGTGTATGTGTGTGTGTGTGTGTGTGTGTGTGTGTGTGTGTGTGTGTATGTGTATGTGTATATATATATATATATATATATATATATATATATGAAAATATATACACACACAGATATAAAAAAAAGTTTAAAAAAAAAAGAAAGGAGAACTCAAAAGAGAAGCACAGTGATAAAGTGGTATCACTGTATATTAAACAGGCCGTTTCTATTGCAGTCAATGCAGCCGTTTTGTGTACTGAGATGAGAAGAGAAGAATAAGTTCTCCAGTACTCATCTCAGTATATTAAACCGGCAATGCTCTGAGATAAGCTGAGATCATCATGATCTCGGCTTATCACAGTTTATTAAACGTACACCTCAGTGTGCATGGAGCCTAATTCATGGACATGCCATTTTGAATGGAACTAGACACTTAGGGGTTGATTTACTAAAACTGGAGAGTGCAAAATCTGGCACAGCTGTGCATGGTAGCCAATCAGCTTCTAACTTCAGCTTGTTCACTTAAGCTTAGACAAAAAAACTGAAAGCTAATTGGTTTCTATGCAGTTCTGCATCAGATTTTGCACTCTCTAGTTTTAGTAAACTAACCCCTTTGTCTTAACTACATACACTGTTGATGTAAAACACTCGATCTTTCTAGGACCAGTCATTAAAGCCTATATTTTTTACAAAATATCAGTCTTTCTTAACCCAAAAACCAAAATGTAAAATCTTGCAGTTTACCAATCCTTAGATGTGGTGGCTGCACTAGTTTTACATTTTTATTTTACATTTTTAATTTCCCTTATCTCCATCTGGTGATCTGGCCACTAACACACTTCTTTTCTAGAGTGACTCCACTCTCTATAAAGGAGCAATAGGAACATGCATGGACAGCAGCACTGTCTGAAGGGGGTAGTGTAAAACGGAGCTGTAAATTTAAATGGCCTTTAAATAAGTGACTAAGGCCCCTTTCACACTGTCAGTTTATTGGCGGACCTGAACGGCGGCTCCATGTTAGTCTATGGAGTGACGGATGTCAGCGGTGACATATCCGCTGACATCCGACCCGGTCCGATCCGCTAAAATCAGATGGATGGCCCTACGTTCGCATCCATCCTTGGCGGATCGGATCGGGTGAGATCTGATGAAAATGGACATGCTGTCTGTTTTCATCAGATCTCACCATTGCGAGCAGCGGCGCTCGACAAGCCCCTCCCCGCTCAGTGAGCAGAGAGGGACCTGTCATCCGCCGGCTTAGTGGAGATCAACGGAGAGATCTCCCGCTGAGCTGGCGGACTCTGGCGGACTCCGTGGCAGTGGATCCACCTGGTGTGAATGAGGCCTAACACATAAGCCCAACTCCAGCTAACATTTTTTAAGCAGTTACATAAACAGTTTTCTTTCCTTTTGGCATAGAGGTTTTAACTAAATGAACAGAAGCTGACCACAGTAAGCACCCCAGTCCGTGTTGAATGGTTTGTCTAAGCCCTCTAACATGCACTTTTGCTGCACAGCTTAGTCTGTAACAGACTAATGGCAGGATCAACAGGTAAAAAACGGTTGCGGGGGACTCAAAAAACAAAGACTGTGCACAGGTTTTTATATCTTGAATAGAATCCATTAGGGTAAAAAAAAAATTCAGCCTTTAGAACCACTTTAAGTCATCCTAGCCCGAATCCCCTTCTTTCACTAAACCTATGGCTTTTTTTCTCTGATTGAATGAGGTGGCCAAGTGTTCTCTGATTGGATAAGGTGGAGGAGAGACATCACGATCTCCACCTTATCCAATCAGATAATGCCTTAAGGCGTTCTCTAAATGGCGCTCAGTTTGGGACCCGAAATATAGAGAGGAACACGATAGTAGCAGCAGCTACTACAGTGATTCCCCTTTTTTCACAGGGATCAGCCAGGTATGGAATGTTAATACTTACATGGACACTACACTGGACCAATGTACTGTAACTATGTACAAATATCCATACCTGGAATTCAAAGGTTTGGCATTCATTTTATTGTTGTTTTCAGTAAATGAAATAATAGTTTGAACTTCATCATTACCAAAAGCGCAAATGTTTTGACATCTTCTTTGAGATGCTCTAAAGCTTTAATACAGTAATGCTGGAACAACAGATACTAAGAACTTCCACTCGCACTAACCTGAAAAAAAACAATTAGCAAAAATTCAATCTATTATTTTTTTTCTTCTCCAATTTTATTGGATCAGCCCCTAGGAATTGAGAATGCCAACCAGCAGTGTTCAAACTCTAACCAAGAAGTGGAAAATGAGGGGTTCTGTTGAAAGCAAACCACGGTCAGGTAGACCAACTTAAATTTCAGCCACAACTGCCATGAAAATTGTTTGGGATGCAAAAAAAAACCCACAAATAACTTCAGGTGAAATACAGGACTCTCTGAAAACATGTGGTGTGGCTGTTTCAAGATGCACAATAAGGAGGCACTTGAAGAAAGATGGGCTGCGTGATCGAGTCACCAGAAGAAAGACATTACTATGCAAATGCTACAAAGTATCCCACTTACAATATGCCAAACAGCACAGAGACAAGCCTCAAACCTTCTGGAACAAAGTCAGTTAGAGTGATGAGACCAAAATTTGTGCTTTTTGGCCACAACCATAAATGATACATTTGGAGAGGTGTTAAGAACTGGGGTATGTAAACCTTTGATCAGGGTCATTTGGGTCGTTTCTGTTGCCATTATGATTTAAAAAGAGTAAAAACAGTTGAATGATAATAAATGGCTTCAGCCAAACACTAATCATGAGTGAAAGAAAATTTGTTTGTGTTATTATTCATATTCTCTGAAAAATGGTCAAGAAATCATAAATTCTGCAAGGGTATGTAGCACAACTGTAAGCGCTCCAACAGTTGTCTCTTTCTCACCAAGCTTCTTGCTGATGGTCTTGTAGCCCATTCCAGCCTTGTGCAGGTCTACAATCTTGTCCCTGACATCCTTTGACAGCTCTTTGGTCTTGCGCATGATGGTGAGGTTTGGATGGAAGAAAGAGATTCTGTGGACAGGTGTCTTTTATACACCTTCTTAAATTGACAGCACTCATCTGTGTACCACATAAGCACATACTGTAGCCAGTCTGTGGGAGCCAGAATTTTTGTTGGTTGGTAGGGGATCAAATATGTATTTTACTCACTTAACTGCAACTCAATTTATAACATTTGTATCATGTGTTTTTTCTGGGTACTTGGTTAATATTCTGTCTTTCTCATTTAATATACACCGATGATAACAATTATAGACCCTTTATTTCTTGTCTGTACCTGTGTTTCACTAAGGTTCCATTTGCATTTTTTATACACACCCGCAACATCAGAAAACACTAAAAACATGTGTCATGTTTGCAGTGCCATTCATTGCTAATGGCTCCCCAAACATGTCGAAAGATGTGCATTTTACTGCATGGAAAAACATTAAACAAATGCAGAAAAATTAACGGTAAAAAAAACGCACAAGGCTCAATGCGGCAAAAACCTACATGAGATACATTGGTGCTTTTGTCGCACCTAGGCCAGCCCAATGAAATTAACCGGCTGCCCTATGCTTGTCACTCAAAATGTGCACACAAAATACCCGTGTTTAAAAAGTCGATAGGTGTGAATTCAGCCTAATGCCACGTACACACGGTCGGAATTTCCGATGGAAACAGTCCGATGGGAGCTTTTCATCGGATTTTCCGACCGTGTGTATGCCCATCGGTCTTTTTCTGTCGGAATTTCCGACGGACTTTGGATTGAGAACCTGTTCTTAATTTTTTCGACGGAAAACCTTTCTATCGGATTTTACGATCGTGTGTATGTAATTCCGACACGCAAAATTCCGACGCATGCTCGGAAGCATTAAACTTCCCTTTTATAGTGCTGTCGAACGTGTTGTATGCCGCAGTGTTATTGACCGTCGGAATTTGGTGTGACAGTGTGTAGGCAAAACAGTTTGAGCGAAATTTTGTCGGAAATTCTGACGGGAAGACCATCAGAGCTTTTTCCGACGAGAATTCCGACCGTGTGTACACGGCATAAGACTATATCCAGTTGGATGCACCCACCAAAAGTGGGTGTATTAAGCTCACTTGCTCAATATACACATCCGGGTTCATCTTCATGCTCTTGCCAACCCAAATAGTGCTTAAAGAGGAACTTCTATCTCAATCAACATTGACTATTTTTAACCCTTATACTGCTAGCATTAGTTACTTGATAGGAAAGTATATTTATATATTTATATTTTTACTTGTTTAAAACGTTTTCTCTACATTTCTTCAGCTATTTCCTGGTTTCCATGCCTACGCAATTGTTGTCATACAGGAGTCTTCAGGAGAGGAGAATGGGTTTTCTCATCTAAGCATGCCCTCCTGCCTGTATGCCTGAGCTAAGGTCAGATGGATTCCAGAAAGTAAATGCTACATTAATCATCTGCCCTTATTCAAGATGGCCGCTGCCAGAAATGCTGGAGGGGGGGGGGGTTTACAGTGATTTCTCAACAAAATAAAGCATGGAAACATGGAAGGATGGGGGTGTTTTCTTTGAGTATTGAATTAAAGAATATGTTTGGTTTGCAGTGCTCAGATGCAGTGTAGTTTTTAAACTGCTTAAGCTGCGCTAGCCTTTTGCTTCAATGGCTCCCCAGTAGGTTACCCACTGATGAAGTAATAGTAGCATGGGGTCAATTCACTAACTTTTACCCCCGAGGCAACCCGCTGACAGCTTTCAAGGAGGCGGCATCCGTTTTTAAGGAGGCGGCATACATTATTTAACGCAAAATTTCTAGTGGATTGCACTGTCAAACCTGATTTAGGCCCCTTTCACACTTGTGCTACTCCAAAGTCGCGTGATTTTGCGGCCGCGATTTTGACAAGTCAGTCATACGACTGTAGATCCGACTTTGCCCCACAACTTGAAGTACGACTTCAATGAGCAGGGACGCGACTTTGATTACCAAATAATTAGGGGGAACTCCACGCCAATTTTTTTTTTTTAAAACCGACAGGGGTCCCCCCCAAAATCCATACCAGACCCTTATCCGAACACCTGCCTGGCTGGTCAGGAAAGGGGGTGGGGACGAGCGAGCCCGTCCCCCCTCCTGAGCCGTACCAGGCCGCATGCCCTCAACATGGGGGTGGGTGCTTTGAGGCAGGGGGGCCCTGCCCCCCACCCCAAAGCACCTTGCCCCCATGTTGATGAGGACAAGAGCCCCTTCCCAACAACCCTGGCCATTGGTTGTCGGGGTCTGCGGGCGGGGGGCTTATCGGAATCTGGGAGCCCCCTTTAATAAGCCCCCATCCTATGTGAATGAGTATGGGGTACATCGTACCGCTACCCTTTCACCTGGGGGGGAGGGAGTGTCAATAAAAAAACACACTACACAGGTTTTTAATGTAATTTATTAGGCAGCTCCAGGGTCTTCTTCCGACTTCGGGGGTCTCTTCCGACTTCTCCGGCCTCTTCTCCCACTCTCCGGTGTCTTCTCCCACTCTCCTGTGCCTTCTGCCGGGCTCCTCTGCTATCTTCTTCCAGCTCTTTTACTAGTGTTGGCCAGGTCTTCTCTGTCGTCGTCTTGGCGTGGAGTTCCCCCTAATTATTTGGTAATCAAAGTCGCGTCCCTGCTCATTGAAGTCGTACTTCAAGTCGTGGGGTAAAGTCGGATCCACAAAATCGCGCGGCTTTGGAGTAGTACAAGTGTGAAAGGGGCCTAAATCAGTTTTGAAAGTGCAATCCACTAGGAATATTGCGTTAAATAATGAATGCCGCCTCCTTAAAAACGGATGACTCATCAGCTGTCAGCGGGTTGCCTCGGGCTCCGGTATGCTCATGAAGGGGGAACCCATGCTGGTCTAAAAAAAAAAAATTTGGCGTGGAGTTCCCCTTTATGCACAAGTCACATGCCAAAGTCGGATCAGTTACGGAATCCGACTTTGATCCGACTTCAGAAAAAAAGTAGTGCAGGAACTACTTTGAAGTCGGCACGACTTAAAGTCATGCCAATATGCATGGTAGTCATTCAAAATCATGGAGAATGACTTGTCATGCGATTTTGCAGTCCAAAAGTCGTTTAAGTGTGAATGGGGGCTTACAGCCAGCGCTATTTTACAGTATTTTATTGGCTGTTATTTAACTCTTAGTAAATTGACCCCATATTCCCAACACTGTGCCTTTAGTGCCTTCAGGGAAGTAGCCTAGGATGTAAAATGGACAAGCTACTATCAGGTCTCATTTACAGTGAGCTATAGAAGAACTGTCTCAAGCAATCTGTGCTGCCACTGTAAATCAGATTGTGCCTTTCCCTCTCCAAGAGAAGGGTGAAAGAGGTAAAGACAAGTGACACAATTTGGTTGCTATAAGCAATGCAAACTGAGCCAATTCTGTCTTAGACATAGTTAAACATGAGGCAATATTTTCTTAATGACAGACTTCAGCATACATCTTGCATCTGAAGATGAAAGGAACATGACTAAAGCAGATCTTCACAGTGTGCATGTAGTGTGGGTGTATATTTATATGTATATGTACTCATAAAATATCTGGCTGCCACTTCTTTCCTATCTGTTTACTGTTTCTTTTAGTGAGACATGTGCCAGCATCGGTTGTTTGCAAACTATTTCTTTAGTGTTGTCTACTCATACTGTGTACTGCTATTTTTTTAATGGATATCTTAATATACAGAGGGAGAAATCCCACATCAACATTTCTTATGTTGATGCAGTGAACTACTGCCTACTGTTGATGCTTAACTACTTCAGTACCGGGCACTAGGGCAATTTTTAGCTTTCAGTGCTGTTGCACTTTGAATGACAATTGCATGAGTATGCAACGCTGTACCCATATGACATTTTTATTTTTAATTTTTTCCACACAAATAGAGCTTTCTTTTGGTGGTACTTAACCACTTCAGCCCCGGAAGAATTTACCCCCTTCCTGACTGGGCCATTTTTTTTGCAATATGGCACTGCGTCGCTTTAACTGACAATAGCGCAGTCGTGCGACGTTGCACCCAAACAAAATTGACGTCCTTTTTTTCCCACAAATAGAGCTTTCTTTTGGTGGTATTTGATCACCTCTGCGGTTTTTGTTTTTTGCGCTATAAACAGAAGAAGAGCGACGATTTTGAAAAAAAAAAACAATATTTTTTACTTTTTGCTATAATAAATAATCCCATTTTTAAAAAAAAAAATACATTTTTTACTCAGTTTAGGCCGATACGTATTCTTCTACATATTTTTGTTAAAAAAAAAAAACGCAATAAGCGTATATAGATTGGTTTGCGCAAAAGTTATAGCGTCTACAAAATAGGGGATAGATTTATTGCATTTTTTTTTTTTTTTACTAGTAATGGCGGCGATCTGCGATTTTTTTTCGTGACTGCGACATTGCGGCGGACACTTCGGACACTTTTGACACATTTTTGGGACCATTCACATTTACACGATCGTTGCTTTAAAATTGCACTGGTTACTGTGTAAATGTGACTGGCAGGGAAGGGGTTAACACTAGGGGGCGCTGCAGGGGTTAATATGTTCCCTATGTGAGTGATTCTAACTGTGGGGGGAGGGGACTCACAAGGGGAGGAGACCGATCGGTGTTCCTCTGTACTGGGAACACACCATCGGTCTCCTCTCCACTGACAGGACGTGGACGTTTACACACACAGCTCCACGGTCCTGCTGTGTTCCGGGCAATCGCGGGTGCCCGGCGGACATCGCGGCCGCCAGGCACGCGCACCGGGTCCCTAGCAATGCTGCGGGCGCGCGCGCCCGCCCCCTAGGTAGCCAGGAATGGGAGGACGTCATATGACGCCCACCCAGGATGGGAGATCCATCTTGTGGGCGTCATTTGACAATACGTGGGTAATGAAGTGGTTAAAATGATCTCAGTCAGGCTGTATGCACCTGAAATCAAGCAGTATTTACTCATCCACACAAGTTCTTAGGTGTTATTGTTGGGTTTAAGGGAACTAAGTGTATATAAACACAAAAATAAAGATTTTTTATATTGCAGCTTACCTGTTCTTAGATGTGGTGGCTGCATTAAGTTTCTTTTTTGTTTGTTTTTTTCTTGTATTTTTACCTGGTGATCCTGCCAGTATAACACTTCCTGTCCTAGGGTGACAATGTTCACTCCCCATACTGTATCTATGGAGGAGCAGTGTTGTCACCCTAGGGAGCAAATAAAAACACTTTTTTGAGTTTACATACACTTCATATTTTAAAACTGAAGTGTATGTGAAGCCAAAACATTGTTTTAGTTTTAGATATAGACAAGCAGCGTTAGAATTTCATCACAGCACCCCTCCCTCATTCTACTCGATTTTTAATGGTGGCAATTCTAATATTGTAGTTTATGCCCAATACACCATTCTAGCTAATGTACATACGAATGTGCAAGATTCATCCATCTCAGCTCAGAGGGAGAGGGTCCAGTTTGGCTTTTTCGCCTTGGGAGGACCATGTATGTCAGTACAGGCTTCCTTTAAATGTAGTTATGCTAAGCACATTTTCTTTTATTTTTTATTTTAATTGCATAACTGGACTATAGGTTTTTTTCTATATTTGGTAGATTTCTATATTATATATTTCATTCTATTTGAATCGTTGAAGGGCTGTGAAATAAGACTAGATCCCTTGGTAAGTACAGTGGTGTGAAAAAGTGTTTGCCCCCTTCCTCATTTCCTGTTCCTTTGCATGTTTGTCACACTTAAGTGTTTCGGGAAACATCAAACCAATTTAAACAATAGTCAAGGACAACACAAGTAAACACAAAATGCAATTTGTAAATGAAGGTGTTTATTATTAAAGGTGAAAAAAAATCCAAACCATCATGGCCCTGTGTGAAAAAGTGATTGCCCCTCTTGTTAAAACATACTATAACTGTGGTTGTCCACACCTGAGTTCAATTTCTCTAGCCACACCCAGGCCTGATTATTGCCACACCTGTTCACAATCAAGGCATCACTTAAATAGGAGCTGCTTAACACAGTAAGGTCCACCAGAAGATCCTTAAAAGCTACACATCATGCCGAGACCCAAAGAAATTCAGGAACAATTGAGAAAGAAAGTAATTGAGATCTATCAGTCTGGAAAGGGTTATAAAGCCATTTCCAAAGCTTTGGGAATCCAGCGAACCACAGTGAGAGCCATTATCCACAAATGGCGAAGACATGGAACAGTGGTGAACCTTCCCAGGAGTGGCCGGCCGCCCAAAATTACCCCAAGAGCGCAGCGACGACTCATCCAAGAGGTCACAAAAGACCCCACAACAACGTCCAAGGAACTGCAGGCCTCACTTGCCTCAGTTAAGGTCAGCGTTCATGCCTCCACCATCAGGAAAAGACTGGGCAAAAATGGCCTGCATGGCAGAGTTCCAAGGAGAAAACCACTGCTGAGCAAAAAGAACATCAAAGCTCGTCTCAATTTCTCCACAACACATCTTGATGATCCCCAAGACTTTTGGGACAACATTCTGTGGACCGATGAGACAAAAGTGGAACTCTTTGGAAGGTGTGTGTCCAAGTATATCTGGCGTAGAAGGAACACTGCATTTCAGAAAAAGAACATTATACCAACAGTAAAATATGGTGGTGGTAGTGTGATGGTCTGGGGCTGTTTTGCTGCTTCAGGACCTGGAAGACTTGCCGTGATAAAAGGAACTATGAATTCTGCTGTCTACCAAGAGATCCTGAAGGAGAATGTCCGACCATCTGTTCGTGTACTCAAGCTGAAACGAACTTGGGTTCTGCAGCAGGACAATGATCCTAAACACACCAGCAAGTCCACCACCGAATGGCTAAAGAAAAACAAAATGAAGACTTTGGAGTGGCCTAGCCAAAGTCCAGACCTGAATCCTATTGAGATGTTGTGGTATGACCTTAAAAAGGCCGTTCATGCTCGAAAACCCTCTAATGTAACTGAATTAGGACAATTCTGCAAAGATGAGTGGGCCAAAATTCCTCCAGGACGCTGTAAAAGCCTCATTGCACGTTATCGCAAACGCTTGGTTGCAGTTGTTGCTGCTAAGGGTGGCCCAACCAGTTATTAGGTTTAGGGGGCAATCACTTTTTCACACAGGGCCATGATGGTTTGGATTTTTTTTCACCTTTAATAATAAACACCTTCATTTACAAATTGCATTTTGTGTTTACTTGTGTTGTCCTTGACTATTGTTTAAATTGGTTTGATGTTCCGAAACACTTAAGTGTGACAAACATGCAAAGGAACAGGAAATGAGGAAGGGGGCAAACACTTTTTCACACAACTGTATAATGTCACAAGAAATGCTGACCATGCTAGCAGTAGGGAACATTAACAAAAGAAGACATTTTATTCATTTTGCTGGCTGCTGCAACTTTCTGCACATGTTCTGTGAGTTCCTGATAAAGAAAGACTGGAGCCACTATCGTTCGAAAATTTGGGGAATACTGAACATCACACCTATATGAGCTTGTTGGTCATTCCAATTTAAAGCCATTGGCAATAATAAAGAGTTGGTCACCCTTTGTATCTATGACCTCCATTCGTCTAGGGAGGCTTTCCACAAGATTTTGGAGTGTGTCTTGGAATTTGTGTCCAATCAGCCAAAAAGAGTATTTGTGAGGCCAGGTACAGAGGATCTGGCTTCCAATCTGACATCCAATTAATTCCATCTTTGTGCAGAGCTCTTGAGTTTTTGTGCACTAAACTCTTCAACCCTTGTCTTTATGGACCTGTTTTTTTGAGCCTGAACTTAATAATTTTGAGGAATGTCTGTATATAGCGTACATACATGGAGCAACAATGATGAGTACCAAAAATGGAACCTAAACCGTTTATTTGTACAGAGACTCTACAATTTATGTTTAGACATGATGGTGTGCAGAAGGTAACAATAACCAGATTTCAGATTACTGTACCAAGATTATTAAAAATGTAATTCTGTGGGGGAGAGGAGGGAGGGATCCTTATCCCCGGCACAGCATGTTCCCATTAGGGGTGCCGGGGGGTTGGGAATCTCTTCATCTTGTCCTTTCCGGGTCGGCAAGGCCTAGCTGATAATCTCAGGAACCCCCTCTTAGGAGATTCTTCCTAGAGGGGAAGGTGGTTAACTTATAAGACCTGTCTCATTAGTAGGAGACTTAAAGTTGAATTAGTCCATGGATTGATTTTTGTTCATTTATCCACCATAGACTACTGGATCATACCGTAATGTCTTGTAATCCACTTCCATTTTGATACCGTTAAGTTACCTTTATAATTTTCTGTAGTAAAAGTACTCTGTATTTTATTGTATGAAAATAAAATATTTTGAAAGAAAAAATAAAATTCTGACTGCTATGAGCAATTAAGCCCCATACACACGGTCGGATTTTCCCATGGATTCTGTCCTATCGGACAATGTTGTCGGAAAATCCGACCGTGTGTATGCACCATCGGACAGTGTACGTCGGATTGTCCGACGGACAAAGTCCTATCTCCTGCTGGATAGATTTTTTCGACAACAAAGTCCGATCACACCAAATCCGATCGTGTGTATCGAATTCCAACGGACAAAGTGCTACGCATGCTCAGATCACATTACAAGACCAAAGCTATTGGCTACTAGCCTCTACGTAGTCCCGTCGTAGGCAACAAACGTCACCACGTTCAGAATGATCGGATTTTCCGACAACTTTGTCCGACCGTGTGTACGCAACACCAACATCGGACAAAGTACGACGGACATGATCCGACGGACCTGGTCCTCGGATAATCCGCGCGTGTGTATGGGGCTTTACACTTATCCCCTCCTTCTTTGTCTAAATGGATTAGTTCATATGAGTATCTGTGCAATAACTACAGAATCGTAATTACCTCCATCACCTCTTTGCGGATGTTGACAATTCTGAACCAATGCCTAAGCTGAGGAAATCCTTCAAGTTCGGCATTTCTCTCCTGAAGAGCCACTTTCTTCTTACAGGACAGCTGACGGCTGAAGTACTTCACCAATTTGCTCTGAAATAAAGCAAATGTAAATTAGAGACTGCTGATAGCTACTTGAAAGTTACACATACAATAGTACCTATCAAAAAAGATCAGAAAAATATTGTTGTTTTTTTTTTTGCTATGCTTTACCAAATGTATCTCCCAATTTTTTCTCCCATTATGAAGTTCAAAATATAAAATTGTGATGTCAAAGTATAGTAAAGAAAGAACAAGTTGAAAAGTTTTATTTTTCCAGTTGCAGTTGCAAATGTTCCTTTGCACGTAATTTACAATAGCAGTGGTGCAGAAATTTGAACCTTATGCAATCATTTTTAAGTCTCCCTCATCATTTAAGGATAATATAGTATTATGTAGTTTTACTACTATAACTCACTGAATGCCAGTGAGCATACAGGTGGAATTGGGGCACTGAAGAAGCTAGGGCAACATATGCATCGATGCTGCATTTATTGAGGTTTACTTACTAACTGAGTGGAGGCCGTGTGATGCTGTATTCACTTTAAAAACCAAATCATGTGACAGTAAATTAAAAAAATAAATAAAACAGGATTTTCACCATACACATGACGAGGATGAATTTAATGAACACATCAAGGATTCTACTCCTTTAGTAAATCAACCGCATTGCAACATGGCTAGTGGTCTAGTTATTGAGTATGATTTACTAAAAGAGTGGAGAATTTAATGTTCACTTAGTAAATAGGCGTTATTCATTTAAATCATCTGCAAGAAAAAATCCAATAAAAAAAAAAAGATGTAACACATGACTTGGCATTCAAAGTGAGCATATTTTCAATAAGCCAAGTGAAAATTTACTACTGCTTTGGAAAATCATTCCCATCCATTCACTAAGCCAACCTTTCTTAACATTTTTACTCCAGGAGAACCCTTCAAATAAGTTTAATGTCTCAGATGATCTCTGCTAAAAAGTCTTTTACCTACAATTCACAGTACATTGGCATGTTCACTTAGTTGTAAAATATTGTGAATAAAAAAAAAAAAATGTATCATACTTAAGTTATTTGACACTAAGATAATTTTACAACACTTGCCTCCTCTATACAGCAAAATTACTTTCAAGGATATGTTCACCTTTGCAGAAAAAAATGTGCATTTATTATTTTTTCCAGCAGGAGCCCGGAAAGCACTGCACCCGCAATCAGTAGATTACAGGTACAATGTGGACCTCTGCAGATATGTCCTCCAGCTTTCAGCCCTTACCTCTGTACAGGCTTTCCATTTGAAAGCTGGAGGACTTGTTAGTGGACTACAAAAGCGCTCATCAGTGCCCTCGTAGTCCATTGAAACGAAAAGTCCATCTGCCGCAGTGGTAGACAGTACTTGCAGTTTGTTCATTCACAGGTAACCGTGAATAAAAACACGCCGCTGTGTTGGTGGATCAAAAAGTGACCACTGCTGCAGGGAGAAGAACCCTTACCTGTTGTCACCGGGGAAGAGGCAGCAGGAGCTGGAACATGTTACATGTTACACCCTAAGTATGGGTGGAGCATGTAACCTGTTCCGAAGGTGACTTTATCTTTTCAGTAATTGTCATGAAATAAATCAAACACCAATAATCGATAAGGGAAAAAAACTAAATTTAATGAAGGAAGAAAATAAGGTTAGTGGTCATAGATAAAGATTAATTGAACAAGCTAAAGTTAGAAGCTGACTGGCTACCATGCACAGCTGCTCCAGATGCTGAGTGCTCCAGGTTTAATAAATCCACCCGTTTTTATTTTATTTAAAGCAATTTTAACCCTCCCCTACTCTATCTGTCATGGAAAAAAAAAAAAAGCTTTTGCTTTAGGTTTACTCTTAGTGACACTGAGCTAAAACGCTGAACAGATTTTCATTAAGATTATCATGATCATCTATAAGTCCTATACTGATTTAATCAATACATTCAACTTTTTTTTGTTTGTTTTTGACATATTATGTTTAGAGAGTGCCCACAAGGGCTTCTTTTGGTCCGGAAAATCATGTAAGTTCAGATATGCCCCCCCCCCCCCCCAATTAATAAATTGATGATATGGTTTTAAATATCATATATACTAATATCAAATATACAGGCCTATACATTTTTGTCTTTTTTGTTTTTGAGAGATGCTAATAAGATGAATCACCTCTAGTAGTGAGATCTCTGCACACCTGCCACAGCCATGATTATAACTTATGTATTACATGTGTGCTAACATGGAATGTTTATGTTGGCCATAGCAACAGCTTTACTTTCCAATGAACAAGTAAAAACTCATATGCCCACTAATGCCCCGTATGCCCCGTACACACGGTCGGAAATTCCGACCACAAAAGTTGTCGGAAAATCCGATCATTCTGAACGTGGTAACGTTCGTTGTGTACGACGGGACTACGGAGAGGCTAGTAGCCAATAGCTTTGGTCTTGTAATGTGATCTGAGCATGCGTGGCACTTTGTCCGTTGGAATTTTCTGCACACGATCGGAAAAAGTCCGATAGGACTTTGTTGTCGGAAAATTTGAGAGCAGGATCTCAAACTTTTTCCGTCCGAAATTCCGACGGAAAAAGTCCGATGGAGCCCACACACGGTCGGAATTTCCGACAACATGGTCCGATAGGACATTTTCCGTCGGAAAATCCGACCGTGTGTACGGGGCATAAGGCTACATTAGTCCCTCTTCCTGTTCTGGGAGCTGTTCATCCTCTCAGGTGCTGAAAGGACAGAGGCAGCCCACACCTTTGTTAGAAAACAATCCAGACTTTCTAGACACATTCAACCTTTCCCTCAATAGTTAACACAGGTGGTTAGCAAGGAAAAAGAAGGAAAAAAAACACATGAATTTAAGAAAATACTAAAATAATGAAGATAAAGTTACAAAACAAACAGTAAGTAATAGTGGGGTTTATTCCTATACGTAAAGCGGAGGTCCGCTTACCCACCTCACAAAAAAATACAAACTACAAATACTGCAGCTGCTGACTTTTAATATATGTAAACTTACCTGTCCAGGGAGCCCATGAGGTCGGCACCGCAGCCGATCTTCGGATCGGCTGTCGGGTTCAGCCGCTGTCATTGCCAGTAAGGGAAACCCGGCAGTCAAGCCTTTCGGCTTCACAGCTGGTTCCCTACTGTGCATGCGTGAAGTGCACTGGGCTTTCTAATTGGCAGCGAAGGAAGGAGGAGGGGGCTGAACTTCCGAGAGACAGCGCCGCAGCCCTGTCTCCTGGAAGTGGGGAAGGGGACCTGTCAAAAACAGGTCCCCGTTCCCCCCTCCCCCCTGAAAGGTGCCAAATGTGGCACCAAAGGGAGGGGGGGAGATGAACAAGCGGAAGTTCCACTTTTGGGTGGAACTCCGCTTTAATATATAATTCCAGTATTCCCATGTATGAGAAACGTTACTGTGCGGTAACAAAGACATAACAGGAGGAAAATCTCTCTTACAATGACACAGACATTAAACAAAACAAACCTTTTTTTTTTTAGCAGCATGGGGATGGATTTAGGGGCGTCAAACTTAATTTTTCGAGACAAGATGTACCTGTGCTCAAATCTCAATAGCTTGTACATGCATTTAAACTGTCAGGTGCTAAAGGGGTGTGACCACATATTAACACTACACATGAACCCTCTGCACACTGCTATACACACTTTCAGCAAACTATGCAATAATAAACTGTGATTTTTACTCCACACATATTGCAATACATGTTTAAGCTGGCTAACTGCATCAAAGCAATCCCTCTTAGTGCCAGTCCTAAACTGCTCTGCCACTGTAAATGCTATGGTGGACACCATACCAACATGGGGCATAAAGACACAAGGTGGAGGAGAGCTACTAGGTTCAGGTCTGGTCACTGACCTGCATTACAACAAAGAAAATATACATTTGTGCTCAAATCCCAATAACTTGTACATGCATGTAAACTATCAGGTGCTAAAGAGGTGTAACTACATATTAACACTATAAATTCTAGATGAACCCTCTGCACACTGCTATACACCGTTTCTAGAAAACCATGCAATGAAAAACAGGGATTTTTAGCTTACACATATTGCAAAACATGATAGTTTACATGCATGTACAAGCTATTGGGATTTGAGCACAGGTTTATATTTTCTCTGTTGTAATGCAGGGCAGTGACCAGATCTGAACCTAGTAGCTCTCCCACCTTGGATCTTTATGCCCCATGTTGGCATGGTGTCCGCAGTAGCATTTGCAGTGGCAGAGCAGTGTAGGACTGGCCATAAGTGGGATTACTTTGATGCAGTTGGTTGCTTAAACATGTATTGCAATATGTGTGAACTAAAAATCCCTGTTTTTCATTGCATAGTTTGCTGGAGAGGATGTATAGCATTGTTCAGAGGGTCAATCCAGAATTTGTAGTGTTAATATGTGCTCACACCCGTATAGCACCTGATAGTTTAAACTTAATTTCATTGCGGGCTGCATCAGCAATATGGTTGCCCTCAAAGGGCTGGTTGATTCTGTAATACCAGATGTCCAGAGCACCCACCCGTCCTTATATCAGATGCCAAAAGCAACCATCAGTCAAAAACACCTCATGCTCCCTTACATCACAGTGCACCCCCTTGCCTTGTGCTGTTGCCAGGAAGAATCAACGGGCGGAACTGAGAAGCAGAAAGTGTAGGACCAGAGTAGGGCTAGAGTCAGCTGCCAGAGTCTGCTGAATGGTGAGAATGGGGGAGAGGAGACGAGGGGTGCTGTGGCTGCACAGGAAGGAGCAGGATCTGTAGGAAGAGTTCTGTCCTCTCTTCTCTGCTGTCAACTTCTGGGACAAGGTGGGGACAGAGACGAGGAGGTGCCGCAGCTGCATGAGAGGTGCGAGGGCCACATGAAATTGCCTGGCAGGCCGGTTTTGTCCCCCAGGCCTTGTGTTTGACACATGTGGATTACAGCGTCTATTATGTTTTTGTTAATGTTTGTATTCCTATTTGGGAAAGTTCACTGCGCTTCTTGTGTAGTCATTGGGACAGTAAAGGGATTAGAAATCTCCCCCAAAGGAAACATAGACACTAATAAAAGCCTTATATAGGTTGTAACTCTTCCCTAAAATGAACAAAAAAAAGTTGGCACTATATACATTTTGCACTATAATACTAATAATAATAATAGGAAAAATTAGTAATACTTACATAATACCTACATAGTGGCCATGCAACAAAACAGCACTACCTAGAACATACATGGGCAATATATTTTTTTTTATAACTTTGCTAACACATATGTGAAAACAATTAGAGTTGTATGCTGAATCAAATGTGGTGAACAGGGCAGATGTCAGTTTTTTTACATCGAAGCCTGTTCACTTTGTGTCCGTCATTACACAGCAGACCCGTGATAGCTCTATGAGCGGCCAGACGTAAATGGACTATTTACATTAGGCTATCTCCAATCCATCAGGTTTAGGTCCATAAAAAACTTAAGGGATGCAGTCCTTTTCTGTTTTTTTTTTTTTTCCACACCTAGACAAACTCAGTTGGGGGTAGGTGGGTGTAAAACAGAGACAAGTCTATTTACATCAGTCTGTTCATAGGGCTGCATGTAGCTTCTGATCAGATCCACCTTATAAAGGGACAGATGGACCTGACTGTAAAACCCGAGTAAAAGTGCCTATATGGGAAATATATGTTTTTTCTAGTGCCTGCAAAAAAAAAAAAAAAAAGCAAAAAAATTAATAAAAAAAACTGCACTTTCTACTTTGTCCACATGATGGCACTGTGGCACCAACTGTTACACTATATATCTATTCCCTATGGTTCAATTACTTTATGGAATATAAATACAGGAAGGAGTTGTAACTATGACCTGAAAGTAATAATCTGGCAGCTAACAAGAATTTTTATTGTGTTTGAGAACAATCAGTAATAACACAATAAAAGCATACAGTATATGTAGTGTTAATTTAGACCTGCAATCTTGTGCAGTCAACAAAAAAAAAAAAAAAACACAAAGCAATCATGTGCCATGAGAATCTGAACAAATGGATGTGATCATTGAGCATCTCCACTTCTCATCTTCTCATTTTGTACCCTACAACAGTTTTGGAGCTATGAAAAAACCAGCACCATCACAAAGATCCCATTTATCCATGTAGGAAAAAAAAAGTTTTCCTGAAATCCAGAACCAGAACGCGGTGCAGGACACCCGCACTACGTGTTTCCAGCACCGCATTCGAAAAGCACTCCACTTGTGTGATCTGCAGCGGGTGTTAGTTTTAACTCAAAGCGGGAGTAAACCCGCTGAAACTTTTTTTCTTTTTTCTACACCTGTAAGGGAAAAGGCATAATGAGCTAGTATGCACCGCATACTAGCTCATTATGAAATACTTACCTTAGAACGAGGCGTCGGTAACTCACCTGGTCCACGCCGAGGTAGCTGACATGTTGCCTCGGCGTGTCTTTCGGGTATCGCGACTCCAGCGTTGTGAGTGGCTGGAGCCGCGATGTCGTCACTCCCGTGCATGCGCACGGGAGACTTCTTCCCGGCAAGGTTCTGATTCTGTCGTCCTTTCAGCGGAGAATCCCCTGTGCGCATGCGCCGCTGCAGTCAGCGGGACATTGCACGGGGAATATCTCCTAAACCGTACAGGTTTAGGAGATATTTTTTTTACCTACAGGTAAGCCTCATTATAGGCTTACCTGTAGGTAAAAGTCCCATTTTTGACTTTACAACCACTTTAACAACACCTCAAATGCAGGTCGCAAACACTGTGCATTTGCCTGCACTGGATTGCATGGTTAATGTTATATGCTTCTAATAATTATGTTTAGACTACTGATTCATTTCACAAGAAGGCAACCCCTGCTGTTCCACTTAGCAAAGGTTCTGGTTCTCTTATTTACCTACAGGTTTAGAGCAATATCCTGTTTGCAGAGGGCTATTTCTCATACCTCCCAACCCTAAAAAGGGTGCTACACATGTATACACCCCTGTTTGTTGCTTTTGCAGTTTAAAGGGGAGTGGTTGTGGGGTAGTAAAAGCAGGGCTCAACTATACAACCTTCCAAGGGTTCTAGCCTTTCTTCATTCTGTCCAAAACTTAAAGGAGAGGCACAGCCAAAGCTCATTCGGCTGTACTTCTACTGTGGATTACAAGAGTGCAGTTTGTTCTGCACTCATGTAAAGCCGTTTTCAGCAGAGTGGGCTGCAGCCTGGTCCAGGCTCAGGAAAGATTGCGACCATATGGTCAGGATCCACCCACATGCCTGAACCGGCACACCTGGCTCAGGCTCTCAGCAAGAAGCTGAGAGCCTGAGCCGCCCGCTCCCACCCCCTCCACAGCCCAGCACTCCAGTGAGAAGAGGGGGCAGACATAGGCGACTGACAGTCACCAGCTCTCTGCTCAGGGAGCACTGAGAACCAAGCAATCGGCAGTGTTTGAATGTGCGCGATTTTGCACATATTCCTCACCTACAATAATGTGAACAGAGCCTAATAGAGAGTTTTATCTTTTTAGAAGTTTGATATGGAAATGTAATGTATATTTTCTAGATGTAACTGTATCCAGAGGTGCATTGGACTAAAGTCTCCCTATTGGCATTATACACTCTAGTGAAGTAATTTGGCAGTGTTTGATCGCTCGGTTCTCAGCCTTAGGCTTGGTTCACACTATTGCGAACCCGCATCCAATTCGCAATAGCAGGAGATTTTGACTGGCTCTCTATAGATCTACAGATCTCCGCAGCGGCTCTGGTGTGATTTGTACAGGAGCCCTGTGCGTCTTTTGGTCCGTTTCAGCTCCAAATTCCGCCAAAAATTCAGGCTGAAATCAGACCTAAAAAAGGTGAACGCATATCCTATTGAGGTGCTTTTGAACTACAGGTACAGCAGGTGAAGAGGCACCTTTGTCTTCCACATGCTGCATTATACAGTACATTTGAGTGCACTCATCTACATGAGCCCTTACTAAAAACTGAACATGGACCTTGATAGACAAGATTGTATCCAGGGTGGATATAAATCAATGATCAATGATTTAAAAAAAAAAAAATATATGATTTGTTTGATTTAAATATTTTTTTTTCTTTATTTGAATCGATTTTTTTTTATTTTTATCAAGTTTATTTTAATAAAATGCTTTTGGAATAAAAATCTATCTAAAGATAGTTTTCTATTTAAGATACATTAATAATTTAGTTTATTCAGCATGAAATGAAGCTTAGTTATGTAGCATTTTTGCATTTTCTACATTTTTTTTTACATATTTTTAAATTTTTTCAATGAATCCAATGAATCCGAGCTCTGCAAGCTGAGATAACATGCATTGTATTGATGCATTCACACAATTTCACAGTAACCATGAGCTAAAACTAAGTTCAGGAATATTCATTTATCCCATTGGTTTGCAAATCTATGTACACTACAAACTGTATGATTGAATCGGTTCTGATATCGCCGTTTTACTAACCTGATAGCTTATTATTGTAAATAGGAAACCTTCATTTTGTTTGCAAATATTAAAGATTCTAACTACCAGCAAGAATGAGTCCTTACATTTAAAGAGCACCTGTCATTTCAGATCCATCATGGCAGCGCCTGTTAGCGGGCATCCACTCACACATCCCTCACCTTGTTGTGTCCCTGCCGCATCACTAGCCATCCCATTAAAGTGAATGGAACTTTCGGTGAGTCAACATCAGAGGAGGAGCCACTGCAGGACAGAGATGACAGTTGCTCTTTAAAAATTAGGATTTAAATCTAGTTGATTTAAATCAAGCCTTTTTATTTTAAATCATGATTTAAATTGTGATTTAAATTGTGATTTAAATCAAATCCACCCTGATTGTATCATAAGATATATCGGTTTAAATGTGGAAATTTTTTTATTGATTTTTTTTTTTTTTTTTTTTTTTTTTTAGATTAAAACTATGAGTAAAACACCCTATCTGAGACATTTTAATAACTGCCACATTTGAGAAACACTCCCAATATTATAAGTGTTTACTTGTCTGTAACTTAGGAATGATGATGCAATGTGAACATGTGTAATGTGTATGTGTTATTTCTTGCAGTGTGTATTGTTGGTGTAGTTGATCGTTACTCCCATAGGACAGAGAGCTATGACGTTTTGTGTGTAAAACATACGTCAGTGTGTGCTCCCTGGGGTGGGGGTCCCTGCTGCGTTTTACTTGTTATCCCACTCATTTGTACCACATGCAGCTGACTGCTATGTAAACACTTGTGTATGACCTTTGTGTCTGGCAGATGAAGCATTGAGTCCAGTGGTGACGCTTTTCATTTCTACAACAGGAGAAACGCCAAGATTGATCAGCCGGACAAAGGTCATTGAAAGTTAGCCCAATGTTACTGAAGTATTTTCACGTCTATTTTTTTAATACACCTAAATTAGGAGACGACAAAAAAAAATGATGGGAAAGCAGGCTGTACTACTGTAGCTACTGATAGACAACAAGTACAAGCAGGCAAGTGTAAAGCCCTCGTCCACTCCAATGCGATTTGTCATCTTTGACAGTTCAAGATCGCATTACAAGTCACACCCTATTTTTGGGGGCGACTTGTTCTTCGATCTTGACAAGTCACAACCGATTCAAGTCGCAGCAACTTTGAAAAAGGTTCCTGCACTACTTTTCTGCGATTCCATTGTGACTTGCATTGACTTCTGTTAAATGAAGTCGCAAGCCGCAATGAAAGGCTGAAGTAGCGTAATTTCAAAGCCGCAATGCTGGTAACCAGGGCTACTTCATTATTACCTTTTATCAAGAAAACCTTCTAATATATTCAAAATAATGCAAAATAAGTCTAGGTGTGCCACTTGCCTTCTGCCCAGTGGTGGCTGGTACTAAACTTTTTGGGGGGGTGGCAAACAAACCCCCAACCAGGTCCGCACTCACCGCTTCATGGTCCCCCCATACTCACCGCTCCACGGCACAGTCCCCCCGCACTCAATGCTCCATGACACGGTCCCCCCGTGCTCACAGCTCCACGGCACAGTCCCCCAGCACTCAATGCTCCATGACATGGTCCCCCCGTGCTCACAGCTCCACGGCACAGTCCCCCCCACTCAATGCTCCATGACATGGTCCCCCCATACTCACCGCTCCACGGCACAGTCCCCCCGCACTCAATGCTCCATGACACGGTCCCCCCGTGCTCACAGCTCCACGGCACAGTCCCCCCCACTCAATGCTCCATGACATGGTCCCCCCATACTCACCGCTCCACGGCACAGTCCCCCCGCACTCAATGCTCCATGACATGGTCCCCCCGTGCTCACAGCTCCACGGCACAGTCCCCCCCACTCAATGCTCCATGACATGGTCCCTCCGTACTCACTGCTCCACGGCACAGTCCCCCAGCACTCAATGCTCCATGACATGGTCCCCCCCACTCAATGCTCCATGACACGGTCCCCCTGCACTCACCGCTCCATGGCCCCCCTGCACTCACCGCTCCACGGCAGTCCCCCCCCCCCACTCAATGCTCCATGACACGGTCCCCTCGCACTCACCGCTTTATGACACAGTCAACCCGCACTCAATGCTCCATGGCACGGGTTCCTACACTCACCGCTCCACGGCACAGTCCCCCAGCACTCAATGCTCCATGACACGGTCCCCCCGCTCTCACCGCTCCACGGCACAGTCCCCCAGCACTCAATGCTCCATGACACGGTCCCCCCCGCACTCACTGCTCCATGGCACAGTCCCCCCACATGCAATGCTCCATGACATGGTCCCCCCGCACTCACTACTCCATGGTACAGTCCCCCCGTACTCAATGCTCCATGGCACGGGCCCCCAGACTTACCGATCCACGGCACAGTTCCCCCACATGCAATGCTCCATGGCACGGTCCCCCCGCACTCACCTCTCCATGGCACAGTCACCCCCGCACTCAATGCTTCATGGCACAGTCCCCCCAAACTCAATGCTCCATGGCACAGTCCCCCCCACTCAATGCTCCATGACATGGTCCCTCCGTACTCACTGCTCCACGGCACAGTCCCCCAGCACTCAATGCTCCATGACATGGTCCCCCCCACTCAATGCTCCATGACACGGTCCCCCTGCACTCACCGCTCCATGGTCCCCCTGCACTCACCGCTCCGCGGCAGTCCCCCCCCCCCCCCACTCAATGCTCCATGACACGGTCCCCTCGCACTCACCGCTTTATGACGCAGTCAACCCGCACTCAATGCTCCATGGCACGGGTTCCCACACTCACCATTCCACAGCACAGTCCCCCCGCACTCAATGCTCCATGACACGGTCCCCCCGCTCTCACCGCTCCACGGCACAGTCCCCCAGCACTCAATGCTCCATGACACGGTCCCCCCCCCCCCCCGCACTCACTGCTCCATGGCACAGTCCCCCCACATGCAATGCTCCATGACATGGTCCCCCCCCGCACTCACTACTCCATGGTACAGTCCCCCCGCACTCAATGCTCCATGGCACGGGCCCCCAGACTCACCAATCCACGGCACAGTTCCCCCACATGCAATGCTCCATGGCACGGTCCCCCCCCCGCACTCACCTCTCCATGGCACAGTCCCCCCCGCACTCAATGCTTCATGGCACAGTCCCCCCGCACTCAATGCTCCATGGCACAGTCCCCCCGCACTCAATGCTCCACGGCACAGTCCCCCCCGCACTCAATGCTCCACGGCACAGTCCCCCCCGCACTCAATGCTCCACGGCACAGTCCCCCCGCACTCAATGCTCCACGGCACATTCCCCCCGCACTCAATGCTTCATGGCACGGTCCCCCCGCACTAAATGCTCCATGGCACCGGCCTCCACACTCACCACTCCATGGCACGGTCCCCCACACTCACCCCTCCATGGCACGGTCGCACCGCGGCACAGTCCCCCGCACTCACCCCTTCCCCGCAGCTTCCTTGGCTTCTCCCCCCAGCCAACCCAATCCGCCTCCTGTCCTGATTGGCTGGGTAGAGAAGCCGGAAGACAATAGCAAATATTGATTCGCTATTGTCACAACTGGGTGGGTTCTGTTCCCCCGAGCCCAACCTTTTTCAAGCCAAATAGAGCCTCAGGCTCTAATCATGTGCTTGAAAAAAAATTAAAATACAAAGGGATGAGTCTGCATCCCCGCATGCAAACTAGGGGAGCAGCGCCCCTGTGCCTCTAATGGACTGACCAGTCCTGCTTTTGCATGTAGGCTGCCCTACCCAAAGAAACACAGTGAAAGAAGTTTCCAACCTTACTTTTAAATCGCACCACATGGAGCCGCATGGTGCTGCAGCAGTGCACATGAAAATGCACTGCATTTCCCGATGCATTTTCCTGATGCATAGGCATGCCATTAAGAATTACGTGCACGATTTTGCACGTATTCCTGACCTACAATAATGTGAACAGAGCCTAATAGAGAGTTTTATCTTTTTAGAAGTTTGATATGGAAATTGAATTTATATTTTCTAGATGTAACTGTATCCAGAGGTGCAATGGGCTAAAGTCTCCCTATTGGCATTATACTGTACACTCGAGTGAAGTAATTCCTGTGACCTTTGAAATATTGACCAAAACCCCTGGCACTGTGATGAATAGCTTCATCGGGCTGACCAGTACTGTTCCTGGGTAGGTGCTCCGATTGTCATGCATCATGGTAATATCCAGCAGGCCTTTCTTCTTTTGGAAATGGCTCTATGCACTCACCGGCCACTTTATTAGTTACACCTTTTCAATTGCTTGCTAACACAAATTGCTAATCAGCCAATCATGTGGCAGCAACTCAATGCATTTAGGCATCTAGACGTGGTGAAAATTACTTGCTGAAGTTCAAACAGAGAATCAGAATGGGAACGAAAGGGGATTTAAGTGACTTTGAACATTGTATGGTTGTTGGTGCCAGACAGACTGGTCTAAGTATTTCAAAAATGGATGATCTACTGAGATTTTCATGCACAGCCATCTCTCGGGTTTACAGGCAATGGTCCGAAAAAGAGAAAATATCCAGTGAGAGGCAGTTGTGTGGATGAAAATGTCTTGTTGATGTCAGAGGTCAGAGGAGAATGGGCAGACTGGTTCGAGATGATAGAAAGGCAACAGTACCATCTGAATGTACAACATATTGAACCTTGAAGCATGTAGGCTACAGCAGCAGAAGACCACACTGAGTGGCCCTCCTGTCAGCTAAGAACAGGAAACTGAGGTTACAATTCGCAAAGGCTCACCAAAATTGGACAATAGAAGATTGGAAAAATGTTGCCTGGTCTGATGAGTCTCGATTTCAGCTGTGACATTCAGATGGTAGGGTCAGAATTTGTGATAAACAACATGAAAGCATGGATCCATCCTGCCTTGTATCAACGGTTTAGTGGGGATATTTTCTTGGCACACTTTGGGCCCCTTAGTACCAATTGATAATCGTTTAAACACCACGGCCTACCTGAGTATTGTTGCTGACCCTGTCCATCCCTTTATGACTACAGTGTACCCATCTTCTGATGGCTCTTCCAGCAGGATAATGCACCATGTCACAAAGCTCAAATCATCTCAAACAGGTTTCTTGAGCATGACAATGAGTTCACTGTACTCCAATGGCCTCTACAGTCACCAGATCTCCATCTAATAGAGCACCTTTGGGATGTGGTGGACCCAGAAATTGGCATCATGGATGTGCAGCCGACAAATCTTCAGCAACTGCATGATGCTATCATATCAATATGGACCAAAATCCCTGCAGAATGTTTCCAACACCTTGTTGAATTTATGCCACAAAGAATGAAGGCAGTTCTGAAGGCAAAAGGGGGTCCAACCCGGCACTACCAAGGTGTACCTAATAAAGTGGCCGGTGAGTGTATAAAGTGCATGTGTGTATGTATGTATGTATGTGTGTGTGTGTGTGTATATATATATATATATACATATATACATTTTTGTAAATATGTTATTATATCTTTTCATGTGACAACACATTACACTTTGCTACAATGTAAAGTAGTGAGTGTACAGCTTGTATAACAGTGTAAATTTGCTGTCCCCTCAAAATAACTCAACACACAGCCATTAATGTCTAAACCACTGGCAACAAAAGTTAGTACACCCCTAAGAAAAAATGGCCAAACTGGGCCCAATTAGCCACTTTCCCTCCCCGGTGTGACTCATTAGGGTTACAAAGTCTCGAATTGGAATGGAGAGCAGGTGTGTTAAATTTGGTGTTATCGCTCTCACTCTCTCATACTGGTAGTTCAGCATGGCCCCTCATTGCAAAGAACTCTCTGAGAATCTGAAAAAAAAGAATTGTTGATCTACATAAAGATGGCCTAGGCTATAAGAAGATTGCGAAGACCCTAAAAACTGAACTGAAGCATGGTGGCCAAGACCATACAGCGGTTTAACAGGACAGGTTCCACTCAGAAAAGGCCTCGCCATGGCCGACCAAAGAAGTTGAGTGCACATGCTCAGAATCATATCCAGAGGTTGTCTTTGGGAAATAGACATATGAGTGCTGCCAGCATTGCTGCAGAGGTTGAAGGGGTGGGGGGTCAGCCTGTCAGTGCTCAGACCATACGCCGCACACTGCATCAAATTGGTCTGCATGGCTGTCGTCCCAGAAGGAAGCCTCTTCTAAAGATGATGCACATGAAAGCCTGCAAACAGTTTGCTGAGGACAAGCAGTCTAAGGACATGGATTACTACTGGAACCGTGTCCTATGGTCTGATGAGACCAAGATAAACTTATTTGGGTCAGATGGTGTCAAGCGTGTGTGGCAGCAACCAGGTGAGGAGTACAAAGACAAGTGTGTCTTACCTACAGTCAAGCATGGTGGTGGGAGTATCATGGTCTGGGGCTGCATGAGTACTGCCGGCACTGGGGAGCTACAGTTCATTGAGGGAACCATGAATGTCAACTTGTACTGTGACATACTGAAGCCGAGCATGATCCCCTCCCTTGGGAGACTGGGCCTCAGGGCAGTATTACAACATGATGACGACCCCAAACACACCTCCAAGACAACCACTGCCTCGCTAAAGAAGCTGAGGGTAAAGGTGATGGACTGGCCAAGCATGTCTCCAGACCTGTGGGGCATCCTCAAATGGAAGTTGGAGGAGCGCAAGGTCTCTAACATCCACCAGCTCTGTGATGCCGTCTTGGAGGAGTGGAAGAGGACTCCAGTGGCAGCCTGTGAAGCTCTGGTGAACTGCCCAAGAGGTTTAAGGCAGTGCTGGAAAATAATGGTGGCCACACAAAATATTGACACTTTGGGCCCAATTTGGACATTTTCCCTCAGGGGTGTACTCATGTTTGTTGCCAGTGGTATAGACATTAATGGATGTGTGTTGAGTTATTTTGAGGGGACAGAAAATGTACACTGTTATACAAGCTGTACACTTACTACTATACATTGTAGCAAAGTGTAATTTCTCACATGAAAAGATATAATAAAATATTTTCAAAAATGTGAGGGGTGTACTCACTTTTGTGATATACTGTATGTATATATATATATATATATATATATATATATATATCATACAATTACGACACAATTAATATTGTAATTAAATGTTGTTAAAAGTGACTTTTCCTTTTCAATCTGAAGCATTGTAATTTTCTGTAAAATGCAATATGGCAACTCAGAGGCATTCTATACACAGATGGTGTACAGAACATCACCAAAAATGTAATTTCCTGCTTGTGTGATTGGCTTACTGATTTTCCCAGAAGTCTGAACTAAGATACAAATCAGATTTTGAGCATTCCGTACAACAAAAATTTCATTTTTGGTGAGATACTCCCAAAAGGAAATCACATCTAAAGGGATCCAGATCCTGCAATTTTCCTCATTAGAGCCCTGCAGGTGCAGCAGCTGATTGACAATTACAAAACCACTCCCATCCACATTTACTCTCCACATGGACAAAGACAACCAAACCGCTATTTCTCCATAATAACAAAAGGTAGGAAACTGCAACAAAGGTTGGTAAAACCCCTGCAATGTGAATAGATCACCCAGGGGGGAATGTTTTTTTCTCAACATAAGTTGAGTTACTCTTTAAGGAAAAAAAACATACTGTTGAGAAGTTCCATAATCTTCTTTTCAGCAGTGTGACAAATACATACTGAAATAAACTTGTTTGTTTTTCTATAGAATTTAGAATCATGGAAAGTTGCACACCTCCTAGCTCTCTGAAATATTAAAAGGGATGCTTTTTAGCATACAGCATGTAGGCAAAGGACCAGTGGTGGTGCGTCCATAAGGGCGCACGGGTGCCGCCCCCTCTAGCACCAATAGATAGATTCCTGCATTGCATGAATCTATCTATGGCCACCGCTGCCATTCAGGCGCCCTATTCAGGCGCCCGGGCCCTTTTTGGGCGCAGGGCGCTTGCATTACAGCGGTGGGGGGGGGGGTGTTTTTGAAGAACCTGATTAAAGCCATAGGCTCTAATAGGCGTCAAAAAAGGTGACCTGTGAGCGCCATACTGGGCCCTTGCAGGTCACTGAGCTGTGTGTTAGAAACGCGAATGAATATTCACTTTCCTAACACTAAACCGCCTCTCCGCCAATCAGGTGCTCGGATCTGTTACCCGCCACCTGATTGGCTGAAACGACAGGCGCTGTGATAGCATCCAATCATAGCAGAGGACGGCAAGAGAAGACGGGAGAAGACATCGAGGAGCTGTCCCACGACACAGTTAAGTGCAGACGGCAGCATTTGATATGGCACAGTGGCTGCATTTGATGGGGCACAGTGGGAGCAATTGATGGGCACAGTGGCAGAAATTGATGAGCACAGTGGCGGCAATTGATGGGCACAGTGGCAGCAATTGATGGGCGCAGTGGGAGCAATTGATGGGCGCAGTGGGAGCAATTGATGGGCGCAGTGGGAGCAATTGATGGGCACGGTGGGAGCAATTGATGGGCGCAATTGATGGGCACTGTGGCGGCAATTGATGGGCGCAATTGATGGGCACTGTGGCGGCAATTGATGGCCACAGTGGTGGCAATTGATGGGCACAGTGGCTGCGTTTGATGGCACAGTGGCTGCGTTTGATGGCACAGTGGCTGCTTTGATGGGCACAGTGGCTGCATTTGATGGCACAGTGGTGGCAATTGATGGGCACAGTGGCGGTGTTTGATGGGCACAGTGGCGGCAATCGATGGGTACAGTGGCGGCAATTGATGGGCACAGTGGCGGCAATTGATGGGCACAGTGGCGGCAATCAATGGGCACAGTGGCTGCGATTGATGTTTTTTTTCAGAATTTTTCAGTTTGTTTGCGCCCTCCCCCAAAAATTTTGAGCACCAGCTGTCACTGCAAAGGACACATTTCTGTCACAGTCCCAGGTACACACACACCACAAAGATCTAATGTGCAGATATTGACTTGCTAAACTATGCTAGAGCATTTTTACTTCTTTTTTCCTTTATCTCAGTTTATCAAAATAACAAATGCAGTAATATAGAAGTTGAATAACAAGTTTAGTGCAGTATAAGACTTCTTGTAGTGACATAGTACATTTTTTATAGAGATACACACATCAGACAAAAAGGAGGGACAGCGGAGGCTGCACGAGGGACAGCGGAGGCTGCACGAGGGACAGGGGGATGTGGTCTCAAAAGAGGGACAGAACCTCCAGGGTAGTTGGGAGCTATGCCATTGGCAGAGATTGTACACCCTACATGGCCTGAACATTGAAAGCAGTTCTCAGAACTCTTGCACTGCCTGCATACTGTATATCGCTCTCTGCTCTACTTAAGATAAAGTTCAGCTGAGAAAAGATCAATGGAAAACAGCAGGTGCCAAGGTGGCAATTACTTTCATAACAGGCTCTGAACCTGTAACTTCTGCTGAAGAGGGTCACCAGGAGTCGCTGAGTTTTCTGGTTTACCTACAGAAATGTCCATTCAGAACTTCTACAAAATGTCATTCTGAGATCACACCACCTGACTTAAAAAAGTAAACTTGTCAGTAGAAAAATATGGGAGCTGCCATTGCTGACCTCCTTTTGAAAAAGCTAATTGCTTATTTACTAAACAAAATACTTTCTCAATCAGTGACCCAGAACTTCTGCATATAAGTCAGTGAAAAGTCATAACTTTCTTTCTTTGCTTACCTATTCCAGATCAGTAACTGAAAATACTGAACTAAGATGGCCAGCTTTTATGGTCTTCATGTCATTGTAGGTTTCTATTATAGTAAGACAGAGAAACTGTGCTGGCAGTTTGTAATGAAGGCCATACACACTTCAATAAATTTTATTTTTTTCCTTCCAACCTTATCTTTCAATCGGAATAATCAATCTACAGGTGTCGATGTGCCGAGGAAGTGCATGGTGGAAGCTGCATATGTTCATCATGGTCGATGTTCTGATGGCCCACCATTTGCAGGAGCTCCTTGCTCCACAGCTATGAGTCCTTGTAGTGAAGCACTTGTTGCCATATCCCCTTGATCCTCCTGATTCCAATCCAGGGTTGAACATGTTTATGCTTCCCACGTGAGGGATCCACCATCATTCCCATCCTTGTCCTCAGACACATGCATTACTGTATGTGTGACTTTAAATCTTGTACCCATTTGATATAATAAAAACCTCTAAAGAAGGACTGTAATTTGTCTGTAACATGTAAGGTGTCTACGCCAGTATGCATCACCACTAGCCGCTTGGGCCAAGGCAGTGTGTTCACATACCGTTGTGAGTTTGGGTACCATGTACTTTGTTTTTATATGAAGTCACCATTGTTCTTATACATAGCTATGTTTATTTGTACTTAAAATACAATTTACTATTTTTTATATACATACTTGGTCTGTCTATAATAGATCCAAAAGGGGTTCCAAACCGTGCCTTGTGCACTAGGTTTTACATTTTGTTTCGTATTGCCGGATCGGACAGACCATGTGGTTTGTCATACACACACCAATCCCTCCTCCTTTGTTTTAATAGTCGATAAAGGATTCAATTGATATACCTCCCATGGGGAAGCAGATTTTGAGCGATAGTTAAGATATAATCGCATCTTATTGATTGCATCTTTGTTTCCACCATGTAATCTTATAATCTGATCGATTGAAATAGGATTATATTCCTAAAGAAATTTTCTCAGTGCTGCTGATCGGTGCAAAGTGATCAATAGTTTTCCACCCTGGAAGATTGTTTTAGTTTGATCAAATATGATTGGAACTGAGGAGTCTAAATCATTGATTGAATAATAAAGCTGAAGCATGTGTGGCCACCATAAGGCTCACTGAAATGCAACTGTGTGTATAGTGTCTATGAAAGTTCTCATGTATCCAGGTTATGGTATAGCTATTAGTAGCTAGTACATTTAACTGGACTTGTTTAGAAAGGTTGAAGATATTGCACTGCTTATTGCAGCTTCTTCTGTTCTAATAAGTGTCAGGACAATTAACGTTTGCCTTGGCACGTTCCATGGAGATTAAATTAAGGTGAGTGAATTACCCAAGTGGCTATAAATACTTGAGCATGCTTATTTTATTATTTATTACGGGTACTTATATAGCACTATTAATTTACACAGCACTTTACATATATATTATACTTAAGTCCCTGCCCTCAAGGGGCTTACAATATAAGGTCCCTAACTCATTCATACATAGAGTAGGGCCAATTTCCACAAGACCGAACTAACTTACTAGCTTGTCTTTTTAATGTAGGAGGAAACCCACACAGTCACAGGGAATATATGCAAACTCCATGCAGGTAGTGTTGTGGTTGGGATTTGAACCAACGACTTTAGTGCTGCTAGGCAGAAGTGCTAACCACTTAGCCACTGTGCTGCCCATGGCCCTAACTTATAGTTGAAGCTAGTTGTAGTCACATTCAAATGGACTTGTTCTGTAATATTTTGAAGCTTTTCCAAGCCACTTCTTCAGTTCCAGTGAGTGCCAGGAAGATATCCCAGCATTTATAGTCACACAGGTAGCACAGACACATCCATACAATCATCATAGAATGTGGATGTAGATCCAAAATGGAAGGTGTGAAAGTTGTGGAACCACCCTGGTTCTAGTTACATAACCAAGGCCTGGTGTCACCAGGTCTGCATAAGCGGTAAATCCTTTATTCTCCATGGCTAAATGTGCATTGTTGTCAAATCGCTAGGGTAGAGATGTTAACACTAGAGTTTAGATATAAAATAATTCTATAGCTTTGGTGAGCTTGTGTGCATTGTTGAGCAGGCAGCTGGATCTGGAAAAATCTTTCACTGCAGGGATGCCCCGTCCTCTTCCTGTCTCTGAAATTCCAGTGCTGCAGTGGAAAAGTTCTTTCATTACTTTCATTGCCTGTAACACGATCTGTGAATGGAGTAGAGTCTGATGAATCACAGGATTCTCTCCCCCATTTCACAGGCACTGAAATCAATGGAGCAACATTTCTCAATGGAGGATAAATGAGGAGAGGGTGGATCCTCACTGGGAACTTTTTCACAATTTCTAAAAAACCTAAAGTACTGGTATTTCCCAATATATGACACTCCTTGACTTGTACTACATGTTAAAAGTGTATTGGCATATAGAAAAAGATACAATGTATTTCTTAAAATGTAAGTACTATTCTCTGTTACATTCAGTAACTTCCATTATTTTCTCCATCTTGTATGCCTCTTTCACCATACCGCAAGCCTGTAAGTATCTTGCCTTGTATTTTGCTCTTCTTGTTCTTATACATACTGTATAATATCAATTTTTCAATAAACAAATAGTTAAAAAAAAACATCCAAGCCCTACTTATTTAATTGTTTCCACTGTCTTAGTTAACTCTACATTTATGAAAGAGACAACAAAGCCCCCTTCCACATGAGGCAGATCCGCTCACCGGAGTCCACCAGCTCAGCAAGAGATCGCTCTGTTGATCTTCGCTGAGCCGGCGGGCGACAGGTCTGTCTCTGATCACTGAGCAGGGAGGGACCTGTCAGAGCCCCGCTGATTTCTATGGGGAGAGCAGACGAAAACAGACAGCATGTCCGTTTTCATCAGATCTCATCCGATCCACCAGACGGATGGGCGAACGTATCGCCATACGTTTGTTTTTAGCTGATCGGATGGCAGATGGGTGTCAGCGGATACATCTCCGCTGGAATCCACCTGCCCATAGGAGTCAATGAATGGCCCACTCAAATCCACCTGAAAATCTGACAGGCGGCTCCAAGTGGGCTTATCGTGTGAAAGGCGCTTTACAACAGGGGTCATAAATCTTCAGAGTCAACCCAACCATACCATTCATGGATCCTTTGGTTTCAGCTGCTACTATATGCTGGGTTTCACAGAATGCTGTGCCAAAAGATCATTGAAGTGGACCTTAATTGGTGTCTAGAATCTTTTCCCATCTCTAATTAAATTCATAAATTATTATACAGATACATACTATAGGATCAAGTCACAAAGCTTTGATACAATGATAAAGATATTTTACACTTTTACATTTTATTATGACTGCAACTTTAAAGTCATACTTTTCTGAAAATAAAGATTGTTATCCTGGTGTGATATCTTGGTGAACTGAGCCTTATAGGTTCCAATTGTCCATGAACCATACTGGGCACAAGTCAACCATGTTTCTCTATGACTGGACCACTTGCATCTGCAAGGGAGTTTGGTGTTGTGTACAGAGAGACCACTCAGTGCAGTGTACAAATATTGCCCAGTATCGGACATGATGGGAGAATAGCAACACATGTGAAAATATCATAGCACAGCACGCAAGACACTGTTCATTGTGCCAGGCTGCGCTGCAACACACGTGCATTTTGAATTGCTCCTGCGCTTATCAGGGTAAGCACATAAAGTCACTTTGAGAAGAGTTAAGAATGGGGAGAATAATATTTTCTGTTTTGGGTGAAGGCTGATGGTTGGAAACTGTATTTTTGCACAAACAGGTCCTCTTTACTGTATGGAGAATTAAATGTGTTTTGTGTAGCAGGCTGCATCATATGGAGTACATACAGTATATTGATACAGAAAACCCCAGTCATCTGTATGTCACATTTTTTTTTATTGCCATTATTGAAAATAACTGCAGTGACTGTATAACATAATGTAAAATAGTAAAGTAATATTGGAGTGAGTGAGTGAGTTACTTATATTAGTAAAAGTATGGGAGCTACAAATGGGCACACAAGTGATACAGATGATGCTTTCTAATATATATTAATTCATAAGGAAAATCCAGCAGGCTGTTCTTGATCAGACTGTTTGGCACCGTGCCATGTGACTGCGAAGCTGCAGTAAGGGGCTGAATGTTATAAGAAGCTGGCAGGATTGCACAATCATCTCCTTGAAAATGCTTGGCTTTTTTTTTTTACATCAATAAATTGAACTACATATCAAAAGTTCATCTTTACAGCATCGTGACCCCCAAAACACCTAATATAGATGTTGATGTTTTTAAAGTGTAGGTGTTTGTTCACACTGGGTATCTTGCCATGCATTCTGCAATGAAGGCAAAGTAAATGGACAAAAGGAAATCTTTTGTTGTCTGCAGGACGAGTTCCCACTGTCGCACTGCATTGCAGTCCTGCATTCTGCATTTTAGATGAGGGGTCCCATTGAGGTCCCTTGGTTAGGTTCCTTCAACACCACAGTACCAGGGGTGGACTGACAACTCATGGGGCCCCCGGGCAATAGGAAATTATGGGGCCCCCAGGCAATCAGAGATTATGGGGCCACACAGTATACACACACACAGTATACAATCACACAGTATACACATACATGTACACACAGTATACACAGACCTGTTTCTATTGGCTGGGAAGGTACTGGAGAGGTGGGCAGCTATAATCTCTGGATTTTTAGACCAAAAGGATGTCGGTAAGGGACATTTCAGAAACAGATGTAAAAAAAACACAGATTTTTACAAACTGTCCCTGGTTTTACTGAGGCTGGCAACCCTGATGGGGCCCCCTAGTGACCCGGGGCCCTCGGGAAGTGCCGAGTGGCCAAATGGTCAGTCTGCCCCTGCACAGTACAAGTGTAGCTGATTTACCTAAAAAAAATGAGAATCCTCATGCAGTAAATTGTGTGAATTTTAACCGCAATTGTCCAATCTTGTGAAAAGCTAATTTATATTTATTTATATTATCTGCACATGATTGGATAACTGAAGTGAATAGTCACGAAATGTATTACATGAAGATTCTCAACTACTTTAGTAAATCAGCAGTAGTAGTGCACATCGATACAAAATGCACTGCTCTGCACAAGAAGCCCTATCACAAGTGGATATTTATTTATATTATCATGTAACTCCTGCTGTAAAATAAAATATTAGCAGTTGATAATGGAAACTTTAATGGGCCCAAGTAGCAACTTATACCAAAACCATCATTAAGTATGTGACTGGTATGCGATTACCCATTTAAACAAATAGAATACTAAATAATAAAAAAGTATTTCCATGCTAATACATTCAATTATTAAGCTATCCCTAAATTATATAGTTACATAGTTAGGTTGAAAAAAGACACAAGTCCATCCAGTTCAACCAAAAAAAAAAACATACAATCCCATATACACAATCCTATACCCATAGTTGATCCAGAAGAAGGTGAGAAAGCCCAGCAAAGCATGCTCCAATTTGCTACAGCAGGGGGAAAATTCCTTCCTGATCCCCCAAGAGGCAATGATACACTCCAAGCTCTGTACTGCAACACCTTTACCAATTTTAAAAACAACTTACTGTAGACCACTGATTATGTAAGTAAAGGTTATAGCTATCGGTCTTGGGTGACTACCAACAGTGCTTCTTTCATTTATCTCAATGATTTAGGCCTCATGCAAACTGGACTTACAAAACACCCCTTTTACAGGTAGTTGGCGTAAATCAGACTTTCCATCCTGCAAAAACTAATTTCAGGGACTTGGAAAACTAATTTCAGGGAGGTGGTGCTCTGCACATCATCCTCCCCCCTCCGACGGCAAAATGTGGGCATGGCTTAAATTGCACTACATATTGGGCGTGGCTTAAAGGGCTTAAAAGTCTGAGATTACTTACATAGTGCAGATTGCAGTAATGTTAAATAGGGAATGTACCGTGCGGAGTGCCCAGCGGTGGGTAGTATCTGCAGGAGAGGAGTATGGAGTGTATGTTGGTAGGTATTATGTGCAGAAGAGGAGTGCAGAGTGTATGGAGGTTGGTTTAGGGGAGCAGTGTGGAGTGTACAGCGGTGGGTAGTATGTGCAGGATGGTGTCAGTAGGGCAGTGGACGGTGTCAGTAGTTCTTTATTTTTATTTTTTTTACAAATAAAATATTAGTATTTTTATTTTTTGAAAATGCTTTTTGGGGGCCAGTGGACGTTGTAAGTAGAGCAGTGGATGGTGTCAGTAGAGGCAGTGGACAGTGCCAGTAGAGCAATGGACAGTGTCAGAACTTTTTTTTTTTTTTTTACAATTGTTTTTTTATTTATTTTTACAATTTATTTTTGTATTTTTTGTTTTTCACAATGATGGGGGTAGTGAACAGTGTCAGGAGAGCAGTGGACGGTGCCCATGTTTTTTTGTTTTTATTATTTTATCTATTATTTTTTACAGTTTTGTTGTTTATTTATTTTTTTTAAAATCATTTTTTAAATATTTGTTTTTCAAAGTGCTTCTGGGGAAGGGGGAGTGCCATGTGGCAGTGGATGGTGTCAGTAGGGCAGTGGATGGTGATAATAGTTTTTTTTTTTTTTTTTTTTTACGTATTGATTTTTTTACAATGCCTTTTGGAGGGAGGGAGTTGGGGCAGTAGACAGTGTTGGTAGGGCAGGGAGGAGTGGTGTCAGTAATTTTCTATTTTCTATTTTGTTTTTACAATAAAAAAATTTATTAAAAAAAATATAATTTAATTTTTTTTTTCCTTTCTTATCAGCCCTGTTGGGGGGCTTTGGTGAGATATCAGGGGTCTGACAGACCCCTGACATCTCCCTTTTGAGACAGAGAAAGGGACTGATGACACAGATTCCTCAGTCCCTTCTCAGCACTGAAGATGAATGGACAGGAAACACAGTCTCCCGTCCATTTATAAACTGAAGCAGAGTAATCACAGCCTGCTCTGCTCAATTATTACAGGACACAGGAGCGATAGCTCACTGTGTCCAATTCAGAAAAGGAAGGGGCCGGTAAAATTACATATTTACCAGTCCCTTCCTGCGCTCTCCATTCTGACACATCCCCCCCCCCCCCCCACAGCCCTCTGGAGAGGAGAGGAGGGAAGCCGGGTGCAGGGGATGAGGGGGGGGGGAGGACAGTGGGGCAGAGGAGTACAGAGGGGGGCAAAGGAGGAGGACAGAGGGCTGGAGGGGGGCGAGGAGGAGGACAGTGGGCCGGAGGAGAACGGAGGGGGACACATGGATCGATAACACCACTGCCGCCCAGCAGCCGTGAGATCGCAGGGCACTCATGGGTGTCCGGGAGCCCGCTACAAAATGCGGGAGACTCCCACACCTCGCAGGAGACTTGGGATGTCTGCTGTAAATGCACCTCTATGTTAGCATTTACCGGTGTATTAAAGGAGAAATGTTTACAGGTAGTACAAAAAAAACATTACCAGCACATTCATGAGGGGAGCTTTTGGGCAGAAAAAACACAGAATGCGCATAAACACACCTAAACACTAGATGCATTTTATGCACATTTGCGCATGCGCAGGTTATTGCATTCTAATGGCCAAAATAGATTATTAATCTGGCAAAAAGAATGCATTAACATGCGAACACGCATAAACACGTGTGCAGTACGTGTCTTTTACTACGTTTTTAAGCAGCGTTTCTCCTGCCAAGAGAAAAGGCGTTCAGAGAAGCTGAGCAAACATCAAGGCTGGGTTCACACTAGTGTAAATTGGATGTGGGTTTCTCCACATCCAATTCACTTGACAGGAGATTGTGACCGGCTCTCAATGGAGCCAGTTCACACACTCCATGGTGGCTAAGGAGCGAATTGCACAGGGGTCCTGTGAGTCTTTGGCTCTGTTTCAGATCCAAATTCAGGCAAAAATTAGGGCCTGATTCGTCCCTGAAATGGAGAACAGGGACGCACCGGACCCCCCGCTGTGAGCTGCATCGGTATTAGGTGTGAACCCAGCCTTAAGCCCCATACACACGGTCGGATTATCCGAGGACCAGGTCCGTCAGACCATGTCCGTCATACTTTGTCTGATGTTGGTTTTGCGTACACACGGTCGGACAAAGTTGTCGGAAAATCCGATCATTCTGAACGTGGTGACGTTTGTTGCCTACGACGGGACTACGTAGAGGCTAGTAGCCAATAGCTTTGGTCTTGTAATGTGATCTGAGCATGCGTAGCACTTTGTCCGGTCGGACAACCGTACACACGATCGGATTTGGTGTGATCGGACCGTGTTGTCGCAAAATCTATCCAGCAGGAGATAGGACTTTGTCCGTTGGACAATCCGACGTACACTGTCCTAAGGTGCATACACACGGTCTGATTTTTCAACAACATTGTCCGATCGGACAGAATCCATGCAAAAATCCGACCGTGTGTATGGGGCTTAAGTGTGCATGAGGCCTTATACAATTCACAGCAAACACTGAACCATTCACATCAGGCCTCAGCACTATAGTTGCCTAGAGCCATAAACACAGGAAGACTAGCCTGGGAGGAAGCCAATGGACTTACCAGTGGGTTTTACTTTGTAAAACTTTGTAGATGAGTGTCCATTTGGGAAACCTTCTTCTGCAAGGCAAGAGTATTAACCCCTATGGTAGCCATGCATGCTTTGATAATTTATCAACTTCTTTTATGATCGCTTTCTCCTGATAGAAATAATTGATTGATAGTTGACAACCCAAACAATTTGGCACATACAGGGAAGTGGGTTTCAATTGATAGTTGGAAGATGCAATCATGTTATTGATTGCATCTCTGTTTCCACCATGCAAATTCATAATCTGATCAAGCAAAATACGACAGGATTCATGACCAAAGAATCTCAGTGCTCTTGAGTGATGCAAAACGAATTATAATTTTCCGCCCTAGCCGACCAACTCAGGTTGATCAAATCCGATGTAAGGCTGTATTTACACAGGAACAGACAGCTGCCAGAGCGATTTACCTCTTCGGCAGCCGTATATTCCTGACTACAGTAGAGGGCAGTGTGGTGTAGGGTTCAGCGTATCACACAGAGCTTCCTTTTTATGTTTTGTATTTGTACAAACTTTATTTGAAGTGTACAAAAGTATACTTCATTCATGCTGCTGTACAGTGCCATACGCTTCTGTACAGCACGCTGCGTTTGTCTGCATTTTATCGCAGCATGCTGCAGTGCAGCTCTGGGCTGTGTTGCAGTGTGAATGGGACATGCAGGAAACAATTGTTTTCTGTGTGTCTGTGTGGTGACAGGCTTTTAACAATGCAGTAAAACACCTGTCGCTGCACTATTTGTGAATTAATCCTAAAATCAAGTCTAAATCAATCAAAAGGGAAGCTATTCGATTGTCTGCTGGTTCAATCGTTATGATTCAGTTGCACTTTGATTAGATAATAAAATCAAAGCATGTATGGCTGCCATTGGCCTGGACTCCCACTTATGCTGTGTGTTAGGGCACACACGTTAACGTGCGTTGTATTAAGGCAGCCCAGTCATTTTGAATGGGCCACCAACACACTCCAACAATATGGCCAAAACCACACAACTCTTTTTCAAAGTGCCATGTGCTTTTGCTATGCGCTGTATCACAGGTGCATAGCCCTAGTGCAGTAGGGTGCCATTCAAAATGAATGGCACCATAGCACACCAAAACATGATACTGCATTACCGCACATTGCTGAAACTTGACAGTGTGAACCCTGACTTGTATATCATGGTATTATAATGCAGCACTGAAAATCTGAAAACTAAACAGGAGTTCTATGAGTTGTCATGTCAGTTGGCTGAGCGATGTGAAGACTGATTTTTTTCTTTGCCAGGTGGATTTTCACACTCCACCCTACATTTAATGAGCTGAACATCCAATATCCATCCCATTTTACAAGACACCACTGAAAATGTTTACATACTGTCCCATCTGTCAGGTGACAACACTGCTTCTGCTGTACTGAAATCCCAAGAAATGTTGTCAGCCCTGCCTGAGTTCTCCCCTGCCTGACTACAGAATGCCTCCTCCTTATGTCATTGAGATGGGGAAACGTGGATGGGTTCTGTAGTCCAGCAGAGGAGAACCCAGGAAGGGCTATCAACACTGCTTGGGATTTAACCACTATAGCCAAATGACGGCTACAGCGCGGATCTAATGTGCCGGGACGACGTCTATTGACGTCGTCCCGGCAACGAGCTGCCTGCGCGCCCCCTGAAGGGCGCGCGCGGCACGCTCTGTGATCCGCGAGTCTATGAGACTCGCTGGATCACAGATCCGAGTAAGGGGTCGATCCTGACCCCTTACCACGTGATCAGCTGTCAGCCAATGACAGCTGATCATGTGATATTAACCGAGCCGGTAATCGGCTTTTTTTCCTGCTCGCGCTGACAGCGCGAGGAGAAAAAAAAAAGCCGATCACCGGCGGCAGTGAGAGGGACATCAGTCCCTCTCACTGCAATATGCCCAGGGTGCCCACATTTGCAAATAAAAGTGCCCCCAGTGCCATCTGTCAGTGCCCCCAGTGCCATCTGTCAGTGCCCCCAGTGCCATCTGTCAGTGCCCCCAGTGCCATCTGTCAGTGCCCACAGTGCCATCTGTCAGTGCCCACAGTGCCAGTGCTGCACATCAGTGTCACCTACCAGTGCTCATCAGTGTTCCCTACCAGTGCTCATCAGTGTCCCCTACCAGTGCCCAGTGCCACCTATCAGTGCCCATCAGTGCCACCTATCAGTGCCCATTAGTGCCATCTATCAGTGCCACCTATCAGTGCCATCTATCAGTGCCATCAGTGCCCCATCAGTGCCCATCCGTGCCACCCATCCGTGCCCATCAGTGCCATCTTTGCTGTGCCCATCAGTACCGACTTATCTGTCCCCACCAGTGCAGCCTATCAGTGCCCACCAGTGCCGCCTATCAGTGCCCACCAGTGCCGCCTATCAGTGCCCACCAGTGCCGCCTCATCAGCGCATATCAATGAAGCAGAAAAATTACCTGTTTGCTAAATTTTATAACAAACTATTAAACATGATTTTATTTTTATTTTTAATTTTCCATCTTTTTTTATTTGTTTAGCAAAAAATAAAAACCCCAGCTTTGACTAAATACCACCAAGAAAGCTCTATTTGTGGGGAAAAAATTGTAAAAATATAATTTGGGTACAGTGTTGTATGACCCCGCAATTGTCATTCAAAGTGCGTCAGCGCCGAAAGCTGAAAATTGGTCTGGTCACGAGGGGGGTTTAAGTGCAAAGTAATCAGGTGGTTAATGCAGTGTTGTAAGCTCACTGCATGAGGTCAGGGGCACGCTGGATTTCAGAAAGATCAATCAACGTGTATTTTTCTGTATTTACAGAGTTTTTCAAAGAATAAAATAATGAGGAAATGTGCATGTATTGTTGAGATGTACTGCATATGTTTTTTGCCCCTACTTTAAAATAGCTGAAAGGTTTACTTCAACACTCTAACCTATTATTTGTACAGCGTTTGGTTTACATCAATAATAACACTTGGTACACTTTTATGAATGTGAAAAGTCATCCCTTGACATTAAAGTGGTTGTTAAAGCTGAAGTTTTTTTTACCTTAAAGCGGTTCTACACCCATTTCATTTAGTAAATCTCTTTGCCTTCCAAATCAGGCAAAGAGTACTAAATTAAATTTTTTTTTTTTTTTTTTTTTTTACTTACCTGTAATTGAAGACTTCCGGTCTTCTCCCTCTGCGGCGGCGGGCGGGGTCTTGCGTCGATCGTCGTCACGCCGCACTGTCTCCTGGGATCTGGTGTCATTGATCCCAGGAGCCAGTGCGGGCATCTTCCGAAATCTCGCGAGATTTCGGCCACATCTTCCGAAATCTCCCGAGATTTCGGCCGCATCTGCCGAAATCTCGTGAGATCTCGGCAGATGAGCCGTTACTGCGCACGCGCGAGTAACGGCAGTGCATGGTGGGCCATCTAAAGTCCCTGTGGGTGTTTCACATGCCCACAGGCAAGATGGCCCCCAGCACTAAAGAAGAAGACGAGGAACTTCATCGGACGAAAACCGGCGGCGATCGAGATGGAAGATGGAACAGGTGAGTCCCCTAATAAAGGTAAGCACACTTTATATTACATCCTTAAAAAAAAAAATTTTTTTCAGAGTGCAGAACCGCTTTAATGCATTCTGTATATTAAAGTGGATGTAAACCTGATTCGTGAAATCTGACCTGGGCACATAAAGTGGATATAAAAAAAAGTCTACACACCCTGTTAAAATGTCAGGTTTATTTGATGAGAAAAAAATGAGACAAAGATAAATCATTTCAGAACTTTTTCCACATTTAATGTGACCTGTAAACTGTACAACTCAGTGGAGGGAAGTTAAAAAAAAAAAAATAATAATAATATGGTTGCATAAGTGTGCAGACTAATACTTTGTTGAAGCACTTTTTGATTTTATTACAGCACTCAGTCTTTTTGGGTATGAGTCTATCAGCATGGCACATCTTGACTTGGCAATATTTGCCCACTCTTCTTTGCAAAAACACTCCAAACATCTCAGATTGTGAGGGCATCTCCTGTGCACAGCCCTCTTCAGATCACCCCACAGATTTTTAATCAGATTCAGGTCTGGGCTCTGGGTGGGCCATTCCAAAGCCTTAATCTTCTTCTGGTGAAGCCATTCCTTTGTTGATTTGGGCCGTTGTCATGCTGAAAGATAAAGTTCCTCTTCGTGTTCAGCTTTCTAGCAGAAGCCTGAAGGTTTTGTGCCAATATTGACTGGTATTTTTAACTGTTCATAATTCCCTCTACCTTGACTAAGGCCCCTGTTCCAGCTGAAGAAAAACAAACCCAAAGCATGATGCTGCCACCACCATGCTTCACTGTGGGTATGGTGTTCTTTTAGTGATGTGCAATGTTGTTTTTGCACCAAACATATCTTTTGGAATTATGGCCAAAAAGTTCAACCTTGAACTTCATCAGACCAGAACACATTTTTCCACATGCTTCTGGGAGACTTCAGATGTGTTTTTTGCAAAATTTAGCTGGGCTTGGATGTTTTTCGTAAAAAAAAAAAAATGGCTTACATCTTGCAACTCTACCCCATAGCCCAGACATATGCAGAATATGGGAGATTGTTGTCACATGGACCACACAGCCAGTACTTGCCGGATATTCCTGCAGCTCCTTTAATGTTGCTGTAGGCCTCTTGGCATCCTCCCTGACCAGTTTTCTTCTCGTCTTTTCATCCATCTTGGAGGGACGTCCAGTTCTTGGTAATGTCACTGTTGTGCCATATTTTCTCCACTTGATGAAGACTGTGTTCACTGTGTTCCATGGTATATCTAATGCCTTGGAAACTCTATTGTACCCTTCTCCTGACTGATACCTTTTAACAATGAGAGCCCACTGATACTTTGAAAGCTCTCTGCGGACCATGGCTTTTGCTGTAGGATGTGACTAAGAAAATGTCAGGAAAGACCTACTAGAACAGCTGAACTTTATTTGGGGTTAATCGGAGGCACCTTAAATGATGGCAAGTGTGTACTCCTATTTAACATGAGTTTGAATGTGATTGCTTAATTCTGAACACAGCTACATCCCCAGTTATAAGAAGGATGTGCACACTTATGCAACCACATTATTTTATTTTTTTAATCTTACCCCCCCCCTTAAAGATTTCAGTTTGTTTTTCAATTGAGTTGTACAGTTTATAGGTCACATTAAAGGTAGAAAAAGTTCTGACATTATTTATTTTTGTCTCATTTTTTTAGAACTCAGAAACCTAACATTTTTACAGGGGTGTGTAGACTTTTTATATCCATTGTATATCTGCAGTGTTTTCTTATCTCTCTTCAAAGCACTATGTCCCATAGCTGTCTCCTGTTCCATTTTTCTGTTATCAGCCTGATAACTTCTGACAAGTTCTCCATCAACTGAGATAGAAGCAGCCTGAGTTTTGTGTTGGGGTAGATGCTATAAATAGATTAGCAGAGTGCTGAACTATTCAACAAACATCTGAAATTCTCTACCTATGAGGAGAGGAGGTGTGTGCCTTTCCTCCAATCAGCTGAATATATAAAGCTGAAGACAGCAGCTATATATGTAATACTTATGTAGGGAGATGTATTTCATCCCTGTGTATCATCTGAGGCTGTTCACTTCACTGGGTATTTGTGAGGGTTTACATCTACTTTAAGCTAAAAAAAAAACTTCTATTGTCAGCTCCTCACCCAGCCTCCCCAAGTACGTACCTGAGCCCGATCTCAATCCAGCCCTATGCATGTTCACTGGAGTACAGTGCTGTTCTCTCTTCCTGCTCACTGGACTCAGTGAGAGCAGCTGTCAATCAAATCTAGTGAAGAGGGGAGGGAATGGAGGGCAGGGCCAAGCAACAATTTGTGTGTCAATGGACACACAGAGCGCGGATTGAGATCGAGCCCACATGTGTGCCACCATAGGAAATCGCTTCCAATGGTGGCCCACGAAGAAGGGGAGGAGACTAGAGTGCTGGCAGGGAACGCCAGAAGAGGAGGATCAGAGCTGCTCTGTGCAAAACCATTGCATAGCTCCCAACTGTCCCTGTTTTCGAGAGATTGTCTCTCATTCAGAACAAAGTCCCTCTATCCCTCATTCCACCTTATGTGTCCCTCATTTTGGTCTGATCTATATAGTTGTACATAAAATGCACTCTTTATCTTTTAAAAAGTGTTTCCCAGTGCTAAAACTTTCATTCAGTTTTGGAATTGGTGCATTTGAAAATTAAAAAATCCAATATAAAGGAATAAAAGTGGTAAAAAAGCACTTGTGGGTTTAACCAATCATTTTTTTTGTACAATTTTTCTTTAAGGGGGGGGGGCATGGCAAGGGGTGTGTCTTATGTCTACATCAGGGGTCTCAAACTGGCGGCCCTCCAGTTGTTGCGAAACTACAAGTCCCATCATGCCTCTGCCTGTGGGAGTCATGTTTGTAACTGTCAGCCTTGCAATGCCTCATGGGACTTGTAGTTTTGCAACAGCTGGAGGGCCGCCCGTTTGAGACCCCTGGTCTACATACTTTTGATAGTAGGTGTCCCTCATTCCTATCTCAGACAGTTGGGAATTATGTCATTGCACAGAGAAGGTAAGTATGACATGTTTGTTATTTAAAAAAATAAATCAAGCACTTAAAATTATAAAAACAAGTGGATATTAATATAAAGTATAATAGTTTACATACAAGTATAAGAGCTGTTCAAGAAGAATACGTTTAATAAGCACAACAATCAAGAGGAACATTTTCTGCGAGCGCGGTATTGATGAAAGTTCACACACGCATGTTATGTAAGCAGAGCACCGCAGGAGACGTGCGCTGACCCTCTACTAGGTGATAACCAAGCACCACATCTGTGTATTATGTAAGCACAAAACACTTTGTATTTAACTCACAAATTGCACAGAGTGAAATAATAGAACAGTGGAGGGGTTTTTATGGTATCCACACAAAAGTCAAAAAAAATTAAAATAAGTTATGCATCATTTTACTTACTTGTTGTGACTTGATAGAAAGGACAACATACTCATTTTTCTTAGGTATATGTGTCTAGAGTACTTGTACTGTTAATATGTAGGAATTGCAATTATTGTGCAGTAGATGCTCTTTTAAAAAGAACAGAAAACAATCTCTCCTTGTAAATTATACACATTGCAAGGATTTTAGCAACGTTATTACACAGCTTTAGCATGATTCCCACTTTTAAGCATTTTTGTTAGTCAATGGAAAGCTAGTTACTAGGAGAAAAGAGAGCTAAACAGTGCAAAATGGTGTGGAAAATGCACATTACAAGCACTTTTCACGTTTTTTTCAGGGCTTGCCACGGAAGTCTTTTGGGGGCCAAAAATGCACAATCATGTCCCAACAAAGCTCCCTTGCACTCGGGGCCATTCAGCTACAGTGCGTTCCACCAGACCTTTGTCCATAAATACACAGTAATATACAAAGATTATGTGTAGCGCTAAAAAATGTGACCGTCTGAATGAAAACATATAAACAAGTGACTAACGATATAGTGCACATGGATACAAGCACTGGTAAAAAAAAGTAGCCAATACTCATAAATGTATGATAACAATAAACACAATCTAAACACAAAATAAGAATTGTGTGAAATGTGAGTAAATATAACACAAATTATGCTAGTGAAACACAATAAGATGTCATGAATACAGTTCAAAACGGGTGCATAAGAAATGGGGAAAAAGTTCTTATTCCCGTTTCCAGATAAGCTTTTTGACATACCGTATATACTCGAGTATAGGCCGACCCGAATATAAACCGAGGCACCTAATTTTACCACAAAAAACTGGGAAAACGTATTGACTCGAGTATAAGCCTAGGGTGAGAAACGCGCAGCTACTGTGGAAAAAGTGGAAAAGAGGGTCAACAATGCCCATTTGCAGCCTCACTGTGCCCATTTGCATGCCTCACTGTGCCCATTTGCAGCCATAGGTCTCCCGAACTTCAAACTCGGTAGTTAAGGGTTCCTAGATGCTCCCTACCTGCAGCCACAATTTGGGGTCTCTGGACCCAAAGAGTCCAGAAATGACATTGCTGCAGATGGACACAGTTGTACTTTTCTGCAGCAGAGAATGACATTTTCCAAATCGATTTTGGGGCCCAGTATCTTGGGACCACAGTGTGCAAACCCAGTGGAACTAACACTACAACATATCCAAAGATGGGGGTTCTAGCACCAAGTGGCCCCGAGATACAGGGCCCCAAAGTCGGTTCGGAAAATGTCAAGCAGTTTTCTGAAGCAGAGAATGACATTTTCTGAACCGACTTTGGGGCCCCGTATCTCAGGGCCACTTGGTGCTAGGAATATGTTGTTGTGCTAGTTCCACTGGGTTTGCACACTAATTTGGAGTTCCTAGCACCAAGTGGCCCCGAGATACAGGGCCCCAAAGTCGGTTCGGAAAATGTCATTCTCTGCTGCAGAAAAGTGCTTGATTCAAGTAAAAGCCGAGTGGGGCACTTTCAGCACAAAAAAATGTGCTGAAAAACTCAGCTTATACTCGAGTATATACGGTATAATCCAGATGAGCTGGTTGATATGCCTATGGACACTTCAAAAGGAATTCACAAATAAGAGGTTGGGTACCCTTACCAAATATGATGGACAAACATACCGTACGGCAGTGGGTCAAACGAGCTCACAATCCTCAATTCCTGGTAGTACGGAGACGCCGCGCTGGATACGATGATCAATATGCAGCTCCAAGTCGTGAGGCTTTTATATCCTTTTATCCATTTTGTGATCACTTTTATACTCTTTATTTTGCATTCTGCTGTAAGATTTGCTATGCTTCAATAAACCATACCTGGTTGACCCGCACCATATGGAGCCCATTTTTCTTTTTCATTTTATATTTGGGCATTGGTGACCATTCACTTTCCATCATTCCTTGGATTGGCCTGGATTGGCCTGGCTGTCGGGGGTTCATTGCTGCCCGACCTCACAACTTGGAGCCGCATATTGATCATCGTATCCAGCGTGGTGTCTCTGTACTATTTCTACGTACACACAACTCTTATTTTGTGTTTAGATTGTGTTTCTAGTTATCATATATTTATGAGTATTGGCTACTTTTAGTTACCAGTGCTCAGTGTATCTTTAGTCACTTGTTTATACGTTTCCATTCACGCGGTCACATTTTTTAGCGCTACACATAATCTTTGTATATTGCTTTGAACTTTGTTTGAGTGTTAGCAGCTATTCTATTATTTTCATTTTTGGTTTAGCGCAGTACTTTCCCCTTTCACATAAATACACAGTGCCCTAAACGTCAGTACTACTTGGTATAGCATTCAGTCTTGTCCAGCTGCAGCTAGCTATAGACTTTGATCCCTGGCAGGGACATACTGCAGCTAAGTGGCCCCATGTGCAAGAAGGCTTAAAGTGATTGTAAAGTATTGTTGTTGTTTTTTTTTTTTTTTAAATAACAAACATGTCAATTCACACATAGAACATGGCTCGGCCCTGCCCCCACTATCTCCTTATTGGCTCACAGGCTGTGATTGACAGCAGCTAGAGCTAATGGGAAGAGAGAGACCCAGGGGAGAGCTGTTGTTCTCATTTACATCGCTGGATCGAGATGGGGCTCTGGAAAGTATAAGCCTTTATAACCACTTTAACCCCTTAGTTTGTTAAAGCACTGTACATTTTTACCTTTATCCCTATTCTTTTTGGCCTTTTAGTGCTGTTATGGCAATAGAACAATTGGGGGGGGGGGGGGGGGGGAGGTGCAAACCACATAGATCAACCACATCCACTGGAATGTTCATTTTTAACAAGATCATGGATTTAGAGTCTGTAAGCACAGAAAGCACTTTATACCTGTATTGTTGTTGCAATATGTATATTTTGAAGTACTTTAACCACTTGCCGACCAGCCGCTGCAGTTTTACTGCGGCAGAATGGCACGGCTGGGTAAAACAATGTTATGTAACATCGCTTTGCCCTGTGGTCACTGGGGGCCCACTGCTCGCCCCTGGAGCCGATGCGAGTGCCCGGTAGGCGCAATGACTGCCGGGCTCACGTAATCTCTCGTGGCACACCAAGAAACTGGATCTGCGTGTGTTCTCTGAGGGGAGAAGAGACTGATCATGTGTTCATACAAAGTATGAACAGCGATCTGTCATCTCCACTAGACAGTCCCATCCCTACTTCAGTTAGAACACAGAGAGGGAACACATGATCGCCCCTAAAGTGTTAACCCCTTCCCTGCCAGTGAAATTTTTACAGTAATCAGTGCATATTTATAGCACTGATCACTTTATAAATGACAATGGTCCCAAAAATGTGTCAAAAGTGTCCGATGTCCGCCATAATGTCGCAGTCCTGATAAAAATCATAGATCGCCACCATTACTAGTAAAAATAAATTATAATAAAAATGCTATAAATCTATCCCCTATTTTGTAGACGCTATAACTTTTGCGCAAACCAATCAATATATGCTTTTTTGCGATTTCTTTATTACCAAAAATATGTAGAAGAAAAAATATCGGCCTAAACTAAGAAAAAATTTGTTTTTTTGTTAAAAAAAAAAAAAAATGGGGATATTTATTATAGCAAAAAGTACAAAATATTGTGTTTTTTTCAAAATTGGCGCTCTTTTTTTGTTTATAGCGCAAAAAATAAAAAACACAGAGATAAACAAATACCAGCAAATAAAAAGAAAGCTCTATTTGTGGTAAAAAAAAGTAACGTCAATTTTGTTTGGGTGCAGCGCCGCACGACCACGCACTTGTCAGTTAAAGCGGCGCAGTGCCGAATCGCAAAAAATGGTCCAGTCATTTGGCAGCCAAATCTTCCGTGGCTGAAGCGGTTAAAATAGAGCAGGGGCCTCCAAAACTTTCAGTACGAGGATCAACTCGTAGATTTTTTCAAATATTTAAAGGCAGAAAAAAAATCTGTTGTTTATAAATGAATTACTAAATTTAAATAAATGAATACAATAAATTAATCTGCCTCCAGATCCTGCTTGCTGTTCCACTACATTGATCCCTGACTTCTGGCTTGGCTGACTATCCATTCTGGTCACTGAACTTTGGCTATGTTTTGACTAGGTTTGTTCTTTTTACTTTTATTATTAAACAAGTGTGATTTAACTGTACTTCTGTCTCAGCCGGATTACATGGTTTCTGACACTTTCCTTCATATATTGTCATGCATTGCAGTTTATTCCACTCCAAGTAATATTCAAATTTTTTTGCAGTTCTTTGAAGAAGATGTCTTTTCCAGTTACTGTGCTGTGCATACTACGCACTGATGCTACTTCTTGAGTGACATCAAATTCACTGTAGACATTACAAATGAATACTAAAAGTTATGATGTATCACACACGTCACTTGATCAATCAATCAAGTGCAAGAGAATATACCAGAAAATGTCATTACTCTTCCACTGTTTCCATCATACATACACTACTTGATGAGATCTCCATCAGTGAATGATTTTACTCTTTCAGTCAATGCATAAGCTAGTTTGTAACTGGCCCTGGTTAAAGCTTAATTTTCACTTTTCTTTTGTAAAAATAAAGTGTTTTGTAAAAGCAAAGTGTGTTGCATTGATTGGAATTGTTCCAAACGCTGTGTACCTGTGAATTTGGAATAAGTTTGTTCATGTTTGGTCTCATAGTGCCCACGCAAACTGTACCCCTTCAAAATTGCAACAATTTTGTGAAATATGAGACACAAGACTTTATCTCCTGCTTGTACAAAAATGTACTTTATGCTCCATTGTTCAGTAAACAAGCGGAGCTCACTTTCCACCCTTACATTAGAATCCAAATCAGAGTCCCCCTTACATGAGAGTCCCTTTAGGAGTCCATCCTTGAATGAGATTCCCCTTTATGTCAGTGTCCCCATCAGAGTCCCTTCCTATATCTGTGCCCCCATTATAGTCCCACCTTATGTCAGTATCCTACATAAGATCCCTCTTTATATCTATGTCTCCCTCGGATTCCCCCTTACAACTGTGTCCTTGTCAAAGTTGTCCCGTACACCTGTGTCCCCATCAGAGTTTCCTTGCACATGTGTCCCCATCAGAGAATTCTTGCACATCTGTGTCTCTATTAGAGTCTCCTTGCACATCTGTGTCGCTATCAGAGTCTCCTTGCACATCTGTGTCCCCATCATAGTCTCCTTGCACATCTGTTTCCCAATCAGAGTCTCCCCACATCTTGTGTCCCCATCAGAGCCTTTCTACACATATGTGTCTCTATCAAAGCCTTTCCGCACATCTGTGTCCCCATGAGACCCACCCTGCACATCTGTGTCCCCATCAGAGTCTCCTTTCACGTCTGTGTCCCCATCAAAGCATCTTTGCACATCTGTGTCTCTATCAGAGACTCCCCACACAACTATGTTCCCCTCCTTGTACATCTGTTTCCCCATCAGAGTCTCCCCACATCTGTGTCCCTATTAGAGATTTTCTACACATCTGTGTCCCCATAAGGGTCTCCCCACACATCTGTGTCCCCATCAGAGTCTCCTTGATTGTCTGTGTCCCCATCAGAGTCTCCTTTCACACCTGTGTCCCCATCAGAGCCTTTCCGGACACCTGTGTCCCCATCAGAGCCTCCATGCACATGTGTCCCCATCAGAGCCTTTCCACATATCTGTGTCCTATCAGAGCCTTTCCGCACATCTGTGTCCCCATTAGAGTTTCCCCCATATTTGCGTTCCTATCAGAGCCTTTCCGCATATCTGTGTCCCATCAGAGCCTTTCTGCATCCCTATCAGTCTCCCGGCACATATATGTCCAGCACATTGCCCCTTACATTGCCCCCTTTTCCTCCACATTAATGTATTTTACTATTGTACAGGTCTTCTGCGCCTCCTGGATCCCATCCTGCTGCTACACAAGCACCACAAGAAAAGGGCACTGATATAAACAACAGGGCAGGAGCCAGGAGGTGCTACACTGACGACTTCATTGGTTGCTAGGACACCGGCGGTCCTAGCAACCAATTCCACAGCGTGGTGCTGGAGGGGGTGGGGGCAGGCTTTGTGTGCAGCTTTCAGGCACTTGTTAGTAAAAGCAAGCTGAGACTTGTAGTTCATGTGAATCTGAGTGAGCTGCAGGCAGAAGAAAATGTAAGAGCAGGCCTTTGTAGACCCCTGAAATGGAGCACTGGCACTTTTTTATACATGAATTTGAATGTACGAGGGTGGATTATAAAATTCTTAGTCTCATCACCAGAGGATGGAACAATCCACATCATTTTGAATAGGGAAATTGCGTTTCCACTCCACCTTCCACCTCAGTAGGAAAGTGTCTGTTTCCACATATCATCTGACTTGCTAGACTATTTTCAAACTGATCCTGCAAACTTCATGGACAGATTTGTAACCACTGATGAAACATGGGTTCATTTTTTTTTTAGACTGTGTCCAAATAACAATCAAAACAGTAGAAGCATAACAGTTCACCACCTACAAAAAAAGCCATGTCTGTACGGTCAGATGGAAAAGTGATGGCCTGTTTGTTTGGGATTGTAAAGCAGGGGTGGACTGACAACTCATGGGGCCCCCGGGCAATAGGAGATTACAGGGCCCCCAGGCAATAGGGGCCACACAGTATACACACACACACAGACACACAATATACACACAGAATACACACACTGAAAAGGTACTGGAGAGGCGGGGCAGCTATAATCTTGGGATTTAAAAGAAAGGAAAAAAGATTTTTACATACTGTCCCTGGTTTTATTGAGGCTGGCAACCCTGATGGGGCCCCTTAGTGGCATGGGGCCCTCGGGCAGTCCCCGAGTGCCCGAATGGTCAGTCCGCCCCTGTTGTAAAGGCATATTGATGGTGGGTTTCCTTCCAAATGGCCATACCATAAATAGACAACACTATACTAGGTTGTTAACCTAACATCTTGAGATGTTGACAAAAGTTGTGTTGTTCCACCAGGACAATGCTCGGCCTCACACTTCCACAGTTGCAATGTCAACAATTCACCAGTGTGACTTTAAATTAATACCCGACCCCCCCATATTCCCCAGATCTAGCACCTTTAGACTTCCATCCCTTCCGGAATTTCCGATCGTGTGTACGGGGCATAAGAAAAAAAAAGGTTAGTGGGAGTGATTCCTCCATCCACACTGAGGAAATCAAGTCACTTATCTGTGTATTCTGATGGGGGGAGTCCTCCATGTCTGAATACAATAGCACAGCATCGCACATTTTTGTGTTGGTGTGGGGATCTTTCAGGGGTTTTATTGTATTCAACACAACGAAAAAAGCTGCACGTGTATACCCAGCTTAACTCTCCTGTCCTGAGCAGCAATCAGGCATCTCCATAATGTCCAGTCATATAGAATAATATGACTGCAGTTGTGAATACTTGCCAACATTATAAATCAGATATACAGTTGAGGTGTGATCTCTAACCTTCTGCTGTACAGGGCTGTCTTGGCTAACCAGAGAAAGCAGTATATTCAGTTATTATCTTATATGTTTAATAAATTGAGCTATATGTATTAGTTCTTTCTATTTGAAATGATGCTTAGCAGTATCAGTTCAGACAAACTTTCAGTGATAAACCAGAGAGGCGCCAGATTTATTTCACTATTTTGCCTGGCAATTTACAGTAACTTTTGCAGATAACCATTTGAGTTATTGTCAAGCCAAGAACCTTTTTTGTGTTTTTGGATACACTGAGAAGGATCAGGACTCCTGTCAGGTTTATACTGCTATCTGGGGCTCCATGAGAGATATTTACCCTCATGTCCTGTCTTGCTGACAATGTTTTCACCAAAGTAAGGGAGCACTTGTAACAGGTACACAGATAAACATAAGAACATAAGAAGTTTTAGCCTTCCTGAATTCAACATAAGAAAAGTCATTTTATTTCTGTCTGTGTTATTATTGCAGAGTTAAAGCGGAATGACACCAAAAATTGAAAATTCCACATTTTGTCCTCCCCCCACCCCTCCCCTTTACCGCAATGTGCACATTATATTTTTGGGGGCGAGTGGGTAACTGATTTTGAACCCACTCTACCTTCTGCTTGAATTGCCTAGGTCTGGGGTGCTCAACCCAAGGACCGGTTAACCCTCTGATGTGGTCCTTGACCTCAAACCAGGGAAGTACATGCCCATGCTCTGGGATGGTGGGTTGGCAAGCCCAGATCGCGATTAACCAGTTGCTGGCCCTCCATCCCACTGATTTAGAGCATAAGCCAATGCTTCCTCTGTAGCACCGGCTCCTGTCCCAGAGAGAGTGATACCAAGTGCACTTCGCCTGGGACCTTTCTAGCAGCCTGGAGAGCAATGCCAGCAGAAGCAGGAAGAGGAAAAGGTAAGTGAATTCAATATACACTGCACTTTTGCAATGGGCTTATTAGCATTTATAAAAAAGGATTATTAGGCTGCTTTCACACTGATTTGCAGGTGCAGAGCAGCGCACCTCCGGCTTTCCCGAGGTTTAGCTACACTTGGCCATAGACTAAAGCGCACCAAAACTCCTGAATGCAGGAGTTTTGGTGCACTTTCAGAAAGTGCACCACACATGCAAGATGTAATGGAAGTTTATGGCTTAGTGCAGCTAACCCACAGGAAAGCCACAGGTGGACTGTGCTGCACCCGCGGTGCTGGTAAACCGCAGTGCATCAGTGTGAAAGCAGCCTTATAGGGGCTCATGACAGTAAGAACTTGCTTACATTTGCAGTTTGGGAGGGCTGTAAAACCCAGTAGTTTACCAAACCACTTAAGTGGCCCATGTTCTTCAAAAGGTTGGGCGCCCCTGGCCTAGGTGATATGAGAGGAAGTCCAGCCCCCCCCCCCCCCCCTTCTTTGTGCAGTGGGAACCAGTCTTTGAAGTCGCAAGGAGTCACAGCCAGCTTCAGACAGTAAACATGCAGACCGCCAAAGAACTGAGAATAGCGCTAAATCCCTGGATAGGTAAGTGTCGTTTTATTAAAAGTCGACAGCTGTTTACCCTTATGGACCAGAGCAATATTTACATTTCTGCTATGGACCTGTTTATTCGGCAAAAACATTGTCATTACTAAATGTGTGCATTATATTCTGTAATTTGTTTTGTTTAAAATGAGGCTAAAATTATGATTTTGGTGCAAAACATTGTAAAGTTATTTACAAATGAAATAAAGTGTTTTTAACAAACGAAACGAAAACAAAAAAAGTTTAAATATTAATAGTTAATAAAATAGGAACAAACCAAAAAATCTGCAAGAAAATAATAGTTGAAGAGAGAAGGATACTAAGGAGTTAATTAGGGCTGATTAAAGTAAACTAAGGATTAACATCATTATTAAAAGAAAAAAAATGTTTAACTTGTCTGGTTGCTTCAACTGATATCATCTGCAGATCTAAGTTCATCCTTTTGATCTGCAGATGAATGAACAGACTGATACAAAAGTAACATGTTACACTGTATCTTTGAATAATCAAAATGTTGTTTATAAACACATTCAGACTACTTTTTGACAGCTAAAGCTGCTACTTCTTCTCTAACTATACTGTGGGCATGGGCATGCACTTTCGCATGGGTGGACCAATTGGGTCCGCCTGTCAGTTTTTCAGGCAGACCCGATCGAACCCTCCAGTCTCCTCTATGTAGAGGCGGGTGTCAAGGGGCATGTCTCCGTTGACACCCGCCAACATCCGATCTGATCCTGTCCGCTAAAAATAGACAGATGGAGATCCATTCCCCAACCATCTGGCAGATCAGATGGCATTCGGGTGTAAATGGGCAGGCAGTCTGTTTACATCTGACTGTCCATAGAGCAGAGCACGCTGTGTCTGCATCAGCAGACATGGACTGGCCATGCGCCTACTTAGCATGGATCAGCAGACAGATTCCGCGCTGAGTGGGCAAACTCCAACGAAGACCTTGCCAATTAAGGATATAAGGGGCATAATGCCAACAATTACAGAATATTTGGAGATGGGGTCCCAGAAGAAGGCCAGAGAGACTGGATATGCTACATATGCCCTGTGTAAAATGATGACTGTGTAGCAAGCCCAAAGTCTGCAACTAGTTAAGTTGGCCATATACAGTTTCTTTCTTTTGGCCAGTGGGCAGATTCCTCCATTTCCAGAAATGAGGTGTATGGAGGAATTCACACACACACACACACACACACACACACACACACACACACACACACACACACACACACACACACACACACACACACACACTGTATTGCGTGTACTGCTGTCAGAATACACTGATCAGCAGCAGCAGCTAATTGGATTCAGCTACTGGTGGATGGAAAACTTTCCAACATGTCCCTTTGCCAGAAATTGAATAAACAATCAGCGTCTGTTAAGAGGGTGAGCCCACACACTGATCAAACTTCTGCTCCCTACTGGACTGCCCAAATTTAACTAGTGTATGATCAGCTTTCCTTTCACTTCCTTTCTGTTAAAATGTTGTCAGCAGTACAGGAAATGAGGCTAAATCTTTTTACTGGAGTCCATGAGAGCAGGAAAACAGGACAGGAGTTTAAGCTCTCTCCCTCGCTATCCACAGTAAGAACATTTTATTTTTATTTTTACACACACTTTAATTTAAACTGAAAAGACAGATGATAAAAACTAAAAATAAAACCTTGAGTCAATTGAGTTGGGCTGTATTGGAAACTGTCAAGCTTTTGCTGCTGTCTGTGACCCCACTGGCATGTGCCCAGGCTCAACCATACATTTGTAAATGGGCTCGTAAATAACTTTTTTTGTCAAATGTTTCTGCTTAAAAAATATCCTAATATCCCATAAACTGGTCGTTTACATTTTCAACAAACACACAAGAATAGCAATTCCTTTTTCTAATGAAGTGAATTTGTGCTTCATTTTAGGCTTTTAAAACTAAAGTGACACTAAAGTGACACTAAAGGTTCAGGTTTTTTATTTTAAAAATAACAGACATGTCATACTTACCTCCACTGTGCAGCTCGTTTTGCACAGAGTTACCCTGAACATCGTCTTCTGGGGTCCCTTGATGGCTCTCGCAGCTCCTCCCCGCATCAGATAACCCCCTGGGAGAAGCGCTCTCCCGGGGGTTAACTTGCGGGCACGCTCCCGAGTCCAGCATTCGTCGTATATATAGACGCCGAATACAGGACTCGGCCCTGTCCCCCGCGTCATTGGATTTGATTGACAGCAGTGGGAGCCAATGGCTGCGCTGAAAGTAATCTATCCAATCAAGAGCCGAGAACTCCGGGCAGAAGGTAAGTAAAACAGGGGGGCTGAGGGGTCAGCCACTGAAAGGTGTTTTTTCACCCTAATGCATAGGATGCATTAAGGTGAAAAAATACGAACCTTTACAACCCCTTTAAAGATCTGCCTGAGTTTACACCGCTAACTTTTGTACTGGGTCATTTTCCTCTTTTTTTAAGCTAAAATCTGCATTTTTTTTCTACAAAATTACCACCAAACAATTATATATATATATATATATATATATATATATATATATATATATATATATATTCTCAAAGCAGATGCACTATACAAAAAAATGGTCGCAGTTGCAATTTTTTTATGTTGCACAATATTTGCCTAACTTTTTATTACATGCATATATTCAGGAAAAATACACAAAAATGAATTTTGCTTTTATTAAATAGAAAGAAAATATATTAAGCCTTTAATTTAATTTGTGCGCACACATTAAATGGCAAAAAATGATAAAAGGCCACAATTGTCCATAGGAGATGCTTTTAAAGACCTTTAAAAGTTGTAATTTTAGAGTTAGCCATTAAAGGAGAAGTACAGCCAAAGGTTGTTTGGCTGTACTTCTTCTGTGGATCACAGGAGTTCAGTTTGTTCTGCACTCCTGTAACCCATTTCCAGCAGACAGCGGGCTGAAGTGCGCTGTTGGCTGATGTCGCAGAGCCAGTCCAGGCAGGGCCGCTGTTAGAAATCATGGAGCCCCATACAGCCTACCTGACGGGGCCCCCCTTGGCCCCACCCCTGACCCCACGCTGTCAGGAAATCTGGGGAAATGGTGGCAGGAGCTGAAACATGTAACATGTTCCAAAAGGTGAACCTTTAATAACCATTATTATTCTAAACTTTTTACAATATTATAAAGCAGCAGATATGTCTTATTTTAGAACTTTTTTGACAACTAATTAGCTCAGGCGTGTTCGGACCGTAGTCTGAACCCACCTTACCTATACCACCAGGAAGCTTTACAGCAACCCACCAATCATAACTGGATCTGAATGGGAGAGATGTCAGTGTTTTGACATCTGTGCCTGTGCAGATTTTGTGTCCGCATACAATTCCCCTGATGAAGTCACGTAATCGTGACGAACACGCGTCGGGACTGAGACACCGGAAGTGACACTATCGAGCTCGCTGCTCGTTTTTACACTGCCATTACCATTTATGTCTATGTGAGTACCTGTCTTCTTTTTTGTTGATATTAATAAAAATTGGTTTAAACATACTACAATATTGGGCATCCCTCCTGTTCCTAATCTTTACCCATGGTCCACCGGTGAGACATACCTACTCCAGACACCTCCAGGGATTTAAAGGGGAACGCCAACGCTGAGTGTAAGCAGGACATACTTACCAGTAGAGCCGGAGACGCCACATTAGGACGCCAGGGGATTCCAAAAAATGGTCTCTATTACCAAAGGCACACATTTACATGCTGTTACCTTACAGCAGTAAGGTAAGGGGACACCCATATATTAACCAGCACGGAGGATAAAGCGGTCACCTAGCACCAGCATCACACCGCAGAAATATATCACCAGCACATGCACTTTATATTATTTATTTTTTTGATTACAAGTCACTTTATTTGCTATACTTTATCGACACAGAAGGAATCTTTCACGGACACTCTGATTTAATTTATTCACTCTGAATAAGTATTTGCCATCATCTGTTCACCTTGAATATTATTGGCCTTTATTAATTAATTATTATCAGCGATTTTGCATATATTTATTTATTACAGTCACATATTTTTTTACTATTATTATTATTTTATTGCCTCATATTGGATACCCTTTCTTTGATACTTGCACTTTATTGGACACTTGTCTTTTTACTGAAAACTTTGTGACATTTGCACCTGATTTTATGCTTCCCATGTTTGGTCATTTTATTACTTGCCTCTTATATACCTTTTAGTGCCTTATCCATAGCACTATTGCACTTTATTATCTATACAGCTCATCACTATCCTTTATTTTACATTTCCTTTTGGGTTCAGACATTTCCCTCATTTGGGTTGGCGCAGGAATACTTTCTCTTATTATTTACACTTGTCTTTGTACTCCTCACCTGGTTGACGCCATACACGCTTGACACCATCTGAACCAAATAAGTTTATCTTGGTCTCATCAGACCACAGGACATGGTTCCAGTAATCCATGTCTTTAGTCTGCTTGTCTACAGCAAACTGTTTGGAGTTATTTTGAGGGGACAGCAAATTTACACTGTTATACAAGCTGTACACTCACTACTTTACATTGCATTACATAGCAAAATGCCATATAATAAAATATTTCCAAAAATGTGAGGGGTGTATTCACTTTAGTGAGATACTGTATCTTCAACAGAAACCCTAATTTTCCACTTCTTGTTTAGAGTTTGAACACTGCTGATTGGAATTCTCAATTCCTTGGATATCTTTTTATATCCCTTTTCATGTTTTATACAGTTCAACTACCTTTTCCCGCAGATCCTTTGACAGTACTTTTGCTTTCCCCATGACTCAGAATCCAGAAATGTCAGTGTAGCACTGGATGAAAGATGCAAGGGTCTGTCAGGAGTCCAGAAACCCACTGACCTTTTATACACACACACTAATTACAAGCAAACAGATCACAGTTGAGGGGCGTGGCCAAGCAGCGGACATGTGAGCAGCCTAGGAGAGGAGCTCCGCTGACACCGATTAATCCTGAGAGATATCCGGCAAAGATTTTCCCGAACGGAGGGCACAGGCGAGTGGGGGAACCATCCGAGACCTGGGGGAACCGGGTGAGATGGGTCGAATCGGCACAGCGGGCCCTAAAACCGCCGCGGACCGGCAACATACGCAGGCCGCGGGAGGAATCAAAGATGGTGCCGGCCACCCGGCCTCATGTAAAAAGCCGCCAAAGGACAAAAAAACTCCAGCCGGTGAGTCCAAATCCCCTGCAGCCCCACACACTGCTACAAGCACCGCAAGGAAATCCAAACCACCCTCCACGATTAAGGAACACTTTACTGACCCCTCACAAAGCCCCAGACTATCGGCCACACCGGCCCTGCCTATGAGAGAGGACCCTGACCCCTGGGAAGCCGAAGGCAGATGGGAGGAAGAAAGTGAGGCAGGGGGACCATCACAGTCAGCTATACTAGCAGAGGAGGGTGGGGAGGATGGTGAAGAAGTGGAAGAACTCACACTTAAACATGTAATGGACGCTATCCAGCAATGTCAGTCATCTCTTACTACACAGATTGAAACGGTCAGGCTTGACTTATCAATTGTAAAGCATGATATGCAGAAAATGAGATCCAGAATCACTGGGACTGAACAACGCATTAGTGACATTGAAGATACTGTGCAACCTATGTCTAATACTATGAGAATGCAGCAACAAGATTTAAAGGAACAGGCACTGAAACTCAATGATTTAGAAGACCGCATGCGCAGAAACAATCTACGCATTATTGGCTTTCCAGAAGGCTCAGAAGGCAAAGACCCAGAACTTTTCCTGGAAAAGTGGCTGCGTGACACTATAGGGGCAGAACATCTTTCACCTATGTTTGCTATCGAGCGGGCTCATAGAGTCCCTATGCGCCCCCTTCCACCGGGAGCCCCACCCCGCCCACTGCTTGCAAAAATATTGCACTTCAGAGATAAGGAGCACATCATGCGAAATGCCAGAAATTTACCCGAGATCAGATTTAATGGGAATAAGATATCGCTTTTTCCAGACTTTTCAGCGGCCACACAAAAACAGAGAGCAGCATTCACGACTGTAAAGAAGCGACTTCGAGACAAGCAACTTAACTACAGCATGCTTTATCCGGCTAAATTGCGAGTCATCAACGACGGCAGAGTCCAGTTCTTCCTGACCCCAGCGGAAGCTGCGGACTGGCTTGATGGCCTAGGCTAAGTACCCAGAGCACCTCCGGTATGCTGTTTTGAGCAGCATAATTGTCCGTAATATCCCATACAGATATACACAGGATGCCTGCGCCATCATGATTAATAGAATCTAGTCCAGGCATCCTTCCTAATGTGCCTTACTTTTTATTTTTTGTTTCTATTTACTTTTTCCTGGTTCAGTTAAAGAATACTAGGAGGCCCTATATTGGGGTGAAACACCTGATCACCAAGGATGGAAGGGCGGTGAGGAATGGACTGTTCCAGAACTCCTGAATACAGGTACCGAGATGCTACATATCCACCCACAGTTGAGTGAGCAAATTTTGATTATACTATGCCCGACTGGGGACTGTCAAACTTCAGAAACGCTATCCTGAACGTTTTTTTTTTTTTTTCTTTTTACAGGTGTCTCCATTGCTCCCCGAGACACGTGCTTAAACCTACCTTTTCATTTATTGACTACCCTTTTGTTTTATTTGGGGGTTTTTTTTTTTTTTTTTTTTTTTTTTTTTAATTTCTCTTTCTAAAGAGACTTTTTTGGTGCTACATGGTTAACTGAGGGATCCAGTTGGTCACCTCACAGGTTATTCACATGGTTACTGGGAAGAAGCTCGTTGAGGTTTGGGGCAATGAGCAGGGAGGGGGGAGGGTAGGGTTAGTTAACACCAAAGTGTTCTATTTGGTGGCAGGTTTGTATTTTACCTTCACTACACGGTACTACCACCAAGATGTGTTACTGCAGTATCAATGCATGAAAAGCCACACCAATACCATGCTACCCTATAATCTGAATATTCTAGCCGATATCTACCTTTCTATGCCTAAGAAATATCTTGTGTATTTACTTTACAAAGATTACCCACGATTTATAGATGAGTCTTAGGTGCCTTACCTGGAACGTGCGAGGTCTGAATTCAAGGATCAAGAGATCTTTGGTTTTGGACTACTTAAAACGCACAAAATCGCACATTATGCTGCTACAAGAGACCCACCTGGTGGGGTCTAAAGTCATGGCATTAAAGAGAAGATATGTTGCGCATGCATTCCACGCAACATACTCCTCATACTCCAGAGGTGTCTCCATATTGATTCTCAGGTCCCTACCTGTTCAGATAATAGAGGTCAAAATTGATCCGCAGGGCTGCTATGTAGCTGTGGTACTGAGGTATATGGAATCTTTTTATACCATTGTAAATATATATGTTCCGCCACCATTTGAAAGACAGAAGTTGGACAAATGTATGGCCGCAGTTCTCCCCATGATACAGGGTCACCTTATCATTGGGGGTGATTTTAACAAGGTTATGGACGGGGACATGGATAGGCTCAGATGTACCAGACCTCAATCTCACTCCCTGAAAGAATGGGCTGAAGCATATGATCTAACGGAAGTTTGGAGGTGGAAATTCCCCGATAGAAAAGAGTTCTCTTGTGTATCTGAGTCCTACAAGTCCCTATCACGACTTGATATGTTCTTTACGTCCAGAGATATATTGCAAAAGGTAGAGGAGGTGTCATATCTCTCCAGAGCGCTTTCCGATCACTCTCCTTTGGAACTCACCATAAGGGTGCAGGGACAGGATGCTGATCGCATCTGGCGCATGAGTCCTTACTGGCTCACAGAGCCAATGGTACTAAGCCATTGCATGGAAGCCACTACCATGTTCTGGCAGGAGAATGCTCGGGAAGGGCCGGCCTTAATCAAATGGGACGCGTTCAAAGCGGTAATTAGGGGAGCATATATGAGAGGAATATCTATTCTGAAAAGAGCTACTGCAGAAAGGTTACTCATCCTGTCTAATGAAGTACAGGAGGTAGAAGAGGCATATGTTAGGAACCCGTCACCGGACGGATTCCAAGCAATGCAGGCTGCGAAAAGGACATATGAATTAGCACTAACGGATAAAACTCAGAAGAAGCTATTATATCAGAGACAGAGGATTTTTGACACAGGGGACAAAAATGGCAAGATTTTGGCATTTTTGGCCAACCCAATACCTGACCCAGTCGCCATATCCAGAGTATATGACGGCTTGGCCAATGTCCAGGACTCCAAGGAGGGGATCATGGCGGCCTTTATGCAATTTTACTCTGACCTTTATAGGTCACAGGCCCATTATACCCCCCCTGAGCTGTATGAATATGTGGACTCTATTAACTTTCCGATGTTATCGGGAGAGCAGCAGCAATTATTGGAGGAGCCCATCTCCACAGACGAAATAGAACAAGCTATTAAGACCTTTGCTAAACATAAAACCCCAGGCCCTGACGGAATACCCATAGAATGGTATGTAACCCATATAGACACCATGGTACCAAGGTTGCATCGTTTGTATGCCACCATTTTCTTAGAAAAAAACCTGCCCCCGTCTATGAAGGAAGCCCTAATAGTACTGATCCCTAAGCCTAACAAGGATCTCTTATATTGTGAATCCTATAGGCCAATCTCTTTGATCAACACAGATCTCAAGATATTAACAAAAATATTAGCTACCCGTATAAACTTAGTAGTCACGACCCTGATTAGCCCTGACCAAACAGGGTTCATACCAGGTAGGTCCACATATAGTAATATACGGAGACTGTTCACTAACATCCAATTCCCCACCAGAGAAAGGAAGTCCAGAGCGATTGTATCCTTAGACGCCCACAAGGCATTCGATTCTATTGAATGGCCCTACCTATTTTACATACTGGAAAAATTTGGGTTCGGGGGTAATTTTCTTCAGTGGATCAGGCTAATGTACGAGAAACCTACTGCTCGTATCAGAATCAACGGGATAATCTCCAGACCTTTCAGTATTCGCAGGGGTACCCGTCAGGGGTGCCCTCTGTCGCCACTGCTGTTCGCGCTGGCGATAGAACCCCTGGCCAGACTATTAAGGACCTCCCAAAGGATCCGGGGCATGAAAATAGGCAATCTGGAGGAACGCATATCCCTATACGCAGATGATATGCTGCTATACCTGACAGACCCGCAAAGCACAGTCCCAATCATGCTTAACCTGATAGAAGAGTTTGGTAGATTTTCGGGCCTTAGGATAAATTGGACAAAATCCAACATTTTTAGAGTAGATCATGACCTTCCTTTCGACCTCCCAACAGACTGCCCACTCCAACTGACGGACAAATTTAAGTACTTAGGGATTACGATACAACTGCCAATTTCCTCATATATAGTTAATAACCTGGTACCATGTATAGACTCCTTTAAACGCAAACTGACCAGCTGGACAACCCTGCCATTGACGTTAATGGGTAGGGTCAATCTATTCAAAATGGTTTTTTTGCCTAAATTCTTATATATCCTGGCAAATAGCCCAGTATATATTAATAAGAAGAAGTTCCAAGAGATTGACTCTTTACTAATAAATTTTTTATGGTCTCCCAAGAACCCTAGAATAGCGCTGAGGACACTGCAGTTACCCACAGCTCAGGGGGGTTTGGCACTTCCAAACCTCAGACAATATTACTTTGCATCACAACTTGTGTTTGTGCACTGGTGGATGTTTCCACAAATCACCAACGCTGCAACAGCGGCGGAAATGGCGACACTCTCATCACAAGAAGCCCTGAGTGATTTAATATTTTGTAAAAGGGTCAGAGAAAAAAGGGGCACTGACATAATACAGGTATCCATTGATATTTATGGACGATGTCTCCTCTTAATTCCAGAGGACACACCGTCTATATCTCCCAATCAACCGATATGGAACAACCCTACGTTCACTCATTTCCTGAGCCTACCGGGCGCCTCCGCCTGGGACGCTAGAGGCATAAGATATATACATCAATTATATGATCAGGGATCTCTTAAGCCCTTCGACGCACTACAAGGGGAGTTTGGGGTGCCAGGGACCTGGCACTTCAGATATCTCCAACTAAAACATGCAGCAACGGCCCAATTAGGTCTTAACAATGTGAGGTTTCATAACTCCACGTTAGAAGAGGCACTTATGCAACCCGAACACTCGGGATTAATATCAGGATATTACAAGCTGTTATCTCAGGGGGGCGCAGGCCAATTACGGAAAGTGAAAAGTTACTGGCTTATGGATATACCAGATATATCAGATGAAAACTGGGAAGAATTTATGGATACATACTTTACCACCACTATATCAGCCAGGGATAAAATGATACAGCTACGCATCTTTCATAGAGTTTACTACACACCCCTACGCCTATTTCGCATGAAAAAAATAAATAGCTCTGTCTGTCATAAATGTAACAAACTTACAGGTGACCTACTCCACATGCTTTGGAGCTGTGAAAAGGTACGCCCATTTTGGTCACAAGTGACTAGCTTTATAGCAACTAATTTTGATTTACCGAATATTTGTAGTCCTAAGTGGTGCATACTAGCAATCTTTGAAGAAGTAGACATGAGCACATATCAAAAACAATTCTTACGCCTTTTATTATTTTATGCCAGGAAAACGGTGGTTTTGCAATGGATATACTCCACACCGATTTCTTTGAACTTATGGAAGAATGTAATTAATCAGGTATTGCCTGTTTACAAACTGACGTATGAGGCGAGGGGGTGTGCAGCTAAATTCGAGAAAATATGGGGAAAGTGGACAGATCTTGTTGAGGCTTGCGAATACCCTGAGGCGGATTAAAACTCTAGTGTGGCAGCGACATCTTATATTGTTAGAATGAAGACCAATAGGCCAATGGCTACCAGGGACAACTTGAGAATAGAAAGAGGTAAATGTACGCAGAATTTGCTATATGAAGGCAGTGATGATTTCACCTAAAGAGGCGATTAAGAGCTATGATGCTTATTGCTCAATATAAATGTGGCAGCGAGACTGTTATTATTGTTTGAGGTTGTAGTGACGAGAATAAGTACAAGTTTATCTTCATTACAGGGTTAGTAACACAGAAATACCTATCTTGTCATCAATACCGAAATTGTCAAAAATATGTTATGTATGGATGTATTTGTTTAATAAGGAGAATGATCCTGTGGACATATGTAAAATTGGTGATGTAATACGGATGTGAATGTATTATGTTTGTAATGAAGATTAATAAAAACAGTTTAAAAAAAAATACAGGCCATGGCGGTTGAGTGCATTACTTATTGTTTTCTTTGAAAAAATTGTACCTGCTAATTCCAGGTCTTTCTGAAACTCTGCACAAGTGGTCCTTGGCTCTTGGACAACTCTTTTAAAAATGATTTTCACTCCTCTGCCTTGGCCGGTTTATGGTGAAATTACGTCCTCCTTTCCACTTCCGGATTAAGGCCCCAACAGTGCTCACTGGAATATTCAGAAGTTTAGAAATCCTTCTGTAACCAATGCCATCAGTATGTTTTGCAACAATAAGGTTGCGAAGGACTTGAGAAAACTCTCTGTTTTTAAGCATCATGAGATTTTTCTTGTGTGACACCTTGGTAATGAAACACCTTTTTATAGACCATCAGTTGAGACTGAGCCAGCTGATATTAATTTGCACTTACAAGGGGCAGGATTGCGTTCTAATGGATAATAGATTACTAATAGATTACTAATAGATTTCAGCTGGTGTCTTGGCTTTCCATTCCATGTGTTCAATACTTTTTCCCTGTGTCATTCCATTTTATTACACATAACTTAATCTCGGAATGTATTTGTTTTGGTTTCTGTGTATGTGTGGATTGCATGGGTTGTTACCGACATGTGGTGAAAATTTCATGTCAATAGCACCTTTATAAATATATTTACCTAGAAAAATGCTGATGTGTTCAATACTTATTTTACCTGCTTCATATATATATATATATGAGCAGAAGTGTGCCTGTTCTACGAGAAGTTGGGGAAACGGATGCTGGAATGGTGACAGTGGTCAGGGCAGGGGGGTTAGGGTGGTGGTAGACACAGTAGTGAGAGTTAAGGCCTCATGTACACTTCTGCTGGTAAACGGACGTTCAGAGGCAGTTGGATGCTTTTTTCAACTGCCCCTGAACTCATCCAATGTTATCTTATGTGTATATGTACACAGGTTTGTTTAATGTCGTTTTTAGGCAGTTCTTTGAAGGCAAAAAAATATGTTCAGACACCAAAGTTTTCGACGCAAAACGTGGCTAAATGCCGTAACTCGCGTTTAGCCGCATTTCATTTACAGTCGTTTTTTCATTTTTGGCTATTTTGAAGAAAAAAAAACGCTTCTAAACGCAAACGCGGCTAAATGCGGCACGTAAACACGGCAAAACGGACGTTTTAAACGTGGGTTACTATCTGTCAAGTTAAATCATTCAGGAAAGGTTGTAAAAACGTCCCGTGTACATTAAGCCTAAAGCTGGCTACACATTATAAAAAATGTTTGTACAATTTTCCTTTAGATTTACCATAATATGAGGTCAAACCTAAAGACTTTCAATTTGTATGCAATCAGGCATGACCTTGCACTACATAGTTGAAGGTAAATCTAAAGCCTCATACACACGATCGGACTTTGTACAAACTTTCTCATGGATTTTTGTACAAAGGGCGTTGGCCCCAAGTTGGTATTGCATATACACGATCAGACTTTTTAGGCAACAAACACGAACGTAGTGACGTTTCAACGTATTGACGACACTTCAATAGAGGACGTTCAATTACTACAGCGCCACCTTTGGTCAACTTCTGTATTGTTGTCTGAACTTTTGCATTGATTCTGAGCATGGGTGTTTGTACTTTGTACAAAAGTTTTATGGTTTTGTGTACACACGATCGGACTTTGCTCCATCGGACTTTTGTTGCCAGAAAGTTTGTCCGTTCGCACAGCGAACAACAAAAGTCCGATGAAAAACGAAAAGGTTTGTCCGATGGAGCGTACACACGGTCGGATGTTGCCTCAAAACACCTAATTTGCATGTTTGTTGTCAAAAAGTCTGATCGTGTGTACGGGCCTTAAGGCTTCATGTACACTGCTGCTGGTAAAAGGACGTTTAGGTAAATGCAATGTATAATTACTTGGAAGAGATGATGGTTGCAGTAGTTGCATTTATTATCAGTCCTCAAAAGCATCTTATAAATCCCTTTTCAGCTTTTTGACTCATGAACCAATAAATGGAAAGTCTTGTTTTCCTCTGGTTATGCAGTACATACTGTAGGTGTTCTAAACTCACCCACCTCTTTCTGCTAAAGAGTGTATGTTTTGTCATAAGTAAAAGCACATCTTTAATTGTTGCAATTTCCTGATGGCTAAACATCATCATTAAATTATTCATCACATACTTCTACATTTATTGCAACATTAGGATCCCTGGGTGCTTTTCAAGGGGGGGTCGTGCAGTTAAAAAAAAAAAATACCAGTTTACAAAAATCCTTCATTGAGGTCCAGGTTTTTAATTAACACATTATGAATCTCAGCTAAAATTTAATTCCCAATTGCACCCTTGAACACCCCCAAAGCCAGACAGCCTTGTGGTAGCTCACTAATCAGCCATAACATTTTGACCACCCACCATAACACTTTGAGGCATTGACTCCATAAGACCTCTGAAGGTATCCTGCGGTGTCTGGTGCCAAGCCATCAGTAGCAGATCGATTAAGTCCTGTAAGTTGGGTGGTGGGGCCTCCATGGATCAGACTTGTTTTTCCAGCACGTCCCACAGATGCTCGATTATATTGAGATCTGGAGAATTTGGAGGCCAGTCAGCACCTCAAACTTACTGTTGTGTACTACAAACCCATCATCAGGCCAGGACACCTTCTTTATTATTATACACGATTTATATAGCGTCAACAGTTTACGCAGCGCTTTACAATGTTTAGAGGGGACAACACAATTACAGTACAGTTCAATACAAAAGATACAGGAGGGCCCTGCTCGTAGAGCTTACATTCTAAAGGGACGGGTGGTGGTACAAAAGGTAATAGCTGCCGAGAATAATGCTCACGTGCCCATTGTAGGTACTTTTTGCTGTGCACACGGGTCAGCATGGGCATTCTGACCAGTCTGCAGCTACACAGCCCCATACACAGCACACTGCAATGCACTGTGTTCTGATGCCTTTCTATCAGCACCGGCATTAACTTTTTCAACAATTTGAGCTACAACAGCTCTCCTATTGGATCGGACTACATGGGCCAGCCTTCGCTCCCCATGGGCCAGCCTTCGCTCCCCATGTGCATCTATAAAAATGTCTCGGTTTGCCTGTATTCCTTTCCTTTGGTGGGTCCTGACCACCTTAGACCAGGAACATACCCCAAGAGCTGCAGTGTTGGCGATGCTCTGACCCAGTTGTCACCCCATTACAATTTGGCCCTTGTCAAAGGCACTCAAATCCTTATGCTTGCCCATTTTTTGTGCTTTTAACAAATCAACTTCAGGGATACATACATTCCCACTTGCTGCCTAATATATCTCACCCACATCCAGATGCCATTGTAACAAGATAATCAATATTAATCACTTTACTAGCTTCACCTGTCAGTGGTTATAATGTTATGGCTGATCGTTGTATAAGAAGCCAGTAGGCTTAAGGTAGAATTCCAGGATAAACCTAACTAGGGCTGCTTTTCATAATCGATTAGTTGGGTGATTAATGTTACGATTAATCTGATAAAAACCTCAAAAAAAATTTGGTGTATAATTTAGTTAAAATGTAAAGTTTAAAAAGACAATTTATTCTTGAATATCTTTATGTAGTGGTAAATATAAATAACCAGCTATATTGCTAGGGAACAAAATATCGAATACACTCTGAGAATAACAGACAGAAGAGATAATTTGCATCCAATTCACATAGGTGTGAACCCAGCCTTAAGAAAGTTTGTTTGATTATCTATATCTACAGGCGTTTTCTGCTTTTTACATGGGTGACCTTTTGACCTGTACAAAATTGCGGCAAGAAATCGCGCGACTTTCTACCGGAAAAAAAAACACCTAGGTGTGAACAGAGCCTGAGGGCACTTTCACACTCACAGTGCCAGGGCGTTGGCGCTAAAGCTGCGTTACCTTTAGTGGCGCTTTACTGTCGTTTTAGCAGCGTTTTTCGGCGGCTAGCGGGGTGCTTTGCCGGCACTGACCATTGATTGCAATGGGCAGGGGCCAAGGGTATGTAAACTTTTGATCTGGGTCATTTGGGTAGTTTCTGTTGTGATTATGATGTATACACCGCTCCTAAAGCGCCTCAAAGAAGCTGCTTGCAGGACTTTTTTTGACGTTCTGCCAGCGCACTGCTCCAGTGTGAAAGCACTCGGACTGTCACATTGGAGTGACAGGAGAGGCTCTTTACAGGTGCTTTGCAGACACTATTTTTAGCACTATAGCGCCTGTAAAACGCCTCAGTGTGAAAGGGGTCTAAAGGTAACCATCCTCACTTGTGTTCTGTTTGCTTGTAATTAGTGTGTGTGTATAAAAGGTCAATGAGTTTCTGGACTCCTGACAGACCCTTGCATCTTTCATCCAGTGCTGCACTGACATTTCTGGATTCTGAATTATGGGGAAAGCAAAAGAATCGTCAAAGGATCTGTGGGAAAAGGTAGTTGAACAGTATAAAACAGGAAAGGGATATGAAAAGATATCCAAGGAATTGAGAATGCCCATCATCAGTGTTCAAACTCTAATCAAGAAGTGGAAATTAGGGGTTCTGTTGAAACCAAACCACAGACAGGTAGACCAACTATGATTTCAGCCACAATTGCCAGTATCCCGCTTACAATACGCCAAACAGCACAGAGACAAGCCTCAAACCTTCTGGCACAAAGTCATTTGGAGTGATGAGACCAAAATTTTGCTTTTTGGCCACAAGCATAAACACTACATTTGGAGAGGAGTCAACTAGGCCTATGATGAAAGGTACACCATTCCTACTGTGAAACATGGAGGTGGATCGCTGATGTTTTGGGGAAATGTGAGCTACATAATTGATGGCAAGATGAATGCAGTATGTTATCAAGAAATACTGGAGGAACATGAGACGTACTTGGACATTCCAACATGACAATGACCAAGTTGACCTGTCATTGGCTACAGCAGAATAAAGTGAAGGTTCTGGAGTGGCCACCTCAGTCTCCTGACCTCAATATCATTAAGCCACTCTGGGGAGATTTCAAACGTGCAGTTCATGCAACACAGCCCAAGATTTTACAGGAACTGGAGGATTTTTCCAAGAGGAATGGGCAGCTTTACCATCTGAGAAGATAAAGAGCCTCATCCAGAAATACCACAACAGACTTCAAGCTGTCATTGATGTTAAATGGGGGCAATACAAGGTATTAAGAACGGGGGTATGTAAACTTTTGATCAGGGTCATTTGGGTAATCTCTGCTGTGATTAGGATTTAAAAAGAGTAAACACAGTTGATTGATAATAAATGGCTTCAGCCAAACGCTAACCATGAGTGAAAGAAAAGTTTTTGTGTTACCATTCATATACTCTGAAAAATGGCCAAGAAATCATAAATTCTGCCAGGGTATGTAAACTTATGAGCACAACTGTATATAATAATAAATTTACCCAGAAGTAGGATATATAGGTATTTTAACTGAGAGTCAGACATAAAGCTATATGAAGGGTGGAAGGGGAAAATAAATATTTTATATTACAGTAGTACTAAAAGCTGAGACTTTTTTCATGGATATAGTTATTTTTAATAAAATGCACAATACTGGTAAACGTTTACTTGGAATGTAACTGTAATGCTTTTTATTATGTCCAGTCTATTAGCCTCCAGTTCCTCTGGGTTCAGATGCTGATCTTCCCTGCACAGAGCCCTTATAGTGATTGTAAATGTTGGATTCTTTTTTACACAACAAGCTTGTCATACTTACCCACTCTGTGTAATGGTTTTGCACAGAGCAGCCCTGATCCTCTACTTCCGGGGTCCCCCACCGACACTTCTGGCCCCTCCTGCCTTCAGAGTGCCCCAATAGCAAGCTGCAAAGTATAGTATAGTGTACCCCTATAGCAAGATAAAAGAACTTACTCACTACCTTCTCCTGCCCAGGATTACAAGTCCCATGAGGCATTGCGCCTCACACATTCACAAGGTACCAGACAATTACTGACATATATGGATGGTGTACTGAGCTGTGTGTGTGCTGTACTGTGTATAGTGACATGTATGAATGGTGTACTGAGCTGTATGTGTGCTGCACTGTGTATATCGGCATGTATGAAAAGTGTACTGAGCTTTATGCGTGCTGCACTGTGTATAGTGACATGTATGAATGGTGTACTGAGCTGTATGTGTGCTGCACTGTGTATACCGGCATGTATGAACACCTATTCCGGAGAACCTGTGTAGGAAAGATCTGTATACTCACCTATTATCAAGCTGCTCCAGTACGGTTATATGATCTCCCCTGTGTCAGCCAGTGTTGGCTGCAGGGGAGAGGGGATAGCGCACAGCAACACCTTATAATGCCTGGGAGCAGTGACATCACCCTAAAGGCCCATACACACGGTCGGACTTTTTGACAACATGCAAATTAGCTGTTTTGAGGCAACATCCGACCATGTGTACGCTCCATCGGACAAACTTTTTTGGTTTTCATCGGACTTTTGTTGGCTGTGCAAACGGACAAACTTTCCGGCAAACAAAAGTCCGATGGAGCAAAGTCTGATCGTGTGTACAAAAAACCATAGGACTTTTGTACAAAGTACAAACACGCATGCTCAGAACCAATGCAAAAGATCAGAGAACAATACAGAAGTTGACCAAAGGTGGCGGTAAAGAGCAGAAAAACCAAGTGATTTGGTGAAAGTTGGCTGAAAAAGTCCTGCCGTGTGCATGCAATACAAGTTCACGGCCGACGCCCTTTGTACAAAAATCCACGGGAAAGTTTGTACAAAGTCCGATCGTGTGTATGAGGCTTTACACAGGTTACTCAACATTGGTGTTGGAAGGGGGAGGGAGGATTTTTTTAGATTAGATAGGTATATCCCTAAACTCTACTTTAAAGAGTAAACATTTCCCTCTGGGTGATCTAAGGTACATTGCTGGGATTATAACAAATTTGGTCGAGAATTACTACCTTTTGTAAGAAATAGCTGTTTATTTGTCCATGTGTTGTGTGAATCTGTATCAGAGTGGTTTTATAATTATCAATCGGCTGCTGCACCTGCAGGTCTCTAATGAGGAAAGTGACAGGGTCTGCATCCCTTTAGATGTGACTTCCCTTTGGGAGTATCTCCTGAAAAAATGAACTTTTTGTTGCAAGGGATGCCAAAAATCTGGCTTGTCTCTTAGTGCAGAATTCTGTGAAAATCAGTGAACCAATCACACAAGCAGGAAATGACATTTCTGGAGGCCTTCTGTCCACCATCTGTATACAGAACATCTACAGGGCGTGGCCTGAAGCCGCATGGAGTAGGACGCACGGGGTGAGAGCTCCGGCTGCACGCTAACCTTTCTTTTTTATCTTTTTTTGGTGGTATTTGATCACAGTTTTTATTTTTTGTGCTATAATACATATCCCAAAAAAAATAAAAAAAATAAATAAATAAAAAAAAAATAAAAAATGCATTGGGCGTGGCCTGAAGCCGCATGGAGTAGGACGCACGGGGTGAGAGCTCCGGCTGCACGCTATCCTTTCTTTTATCCTTTGGGACTAAAATCACCAGCTTTCCCGGTATAGACCTCCGGCTCCGCCGCAGGAACACCCTACACCCTACACCCATGTCTCCGCCGAAGAGGGCCCAGAGTGCCATAGCCAGGCTCAACAAATACCGTGCAGACGAGCCGGATCCCGCGGAGGAAAATGGCGCCACCTCACAGACAGAGGAGGAGGCCCCGCCAACTGGAGACACAGCCCGTATCCTCGAGGCTGTCTCCCTCTGCCAAACCACCCTCACTACCAGAATTGAGGAGGTCAAGGTGGACATCTCTCTTATCCGCCAGGATATGCACAAACTTCGCGATAGAGTCACCGAGACAGAACGCAGGATCGGGCAGACAGAGGATGACATCCACCCACTGCAGATCACAACGGAGCAGCTGCAACATCAACTGAATGGAAAACAGGCTCCGCAGGTGCAACCTCCGTTTTGTAGGACTGCCTGAGCGGTCGGAGGGCGCCGACCCCCCCACTTTTCTTGAGCGCCTGCTTGTAACTAATTTTGGAAGAGAGGCCTTCTCCTCCACCTTCGTGGTAGAACGTGCGCACCGCCTAGCCTCAAGACCACCGCCACCTGGAGCCCCACCACGCACATTCATCGCGAAGCTGCTCAATTACCGGGACCGAGACACGATCCTCCGCCTCACCCGCGAGAAGGGCAACATACCCTTCGGAGACAAACACATCGCAGTCTTCCCGGATTTCTCCGCCGAGGTCCAGAAGAAGAGAGCCCGGTTTTCTGAGGCCAAGCGTCAGCTCCGGAACCAACATCTTCCCTACGCCATGCTGTTCCCCGCAAAGCTGCGAGTCACACGAGACGGCAAAGCTCACTTTTTTGAAGATCCGGCGGCAGTGCTGGCGTGGCTAGAACAGCGAGCTGGGGATCCCCAGGCGCCATCATAGAAGTGCACTCCTGCCCTACTACTCCAGAGTCGGACCTCGTTCAGTACCTCTAAACGGAACCGTGAGTAGGCCCTGAAATTATGTACCCCCTACCTGAACCCCCAAAGCCGCCTGGCACGGCACCCCTGTGATTGTCCTCCCATGACTTATCTCCCTGATGCGGGCCGCTGGCACCTACCCACCGGCCGTACAACTGCCAACATCTCTTGCCCCTACAGACCCACTTAACTTTTTGTGCAACCACGCTCCCGGACCACCCTTCCCCCACTGTGGTCCTTGAATGCTAGCTCCACTAGCATTGCTGTGCAGCTCAGTTAACACTTGGTCGCCCCCAAAGCCACCTGAGAATGCACTGGATTCTTCACCACCAGATCCCTCTTTTGCTTCATACAAGCAACAATGCTTCTCACCTTATCCACAAGATATGTTTCCCTGGCCAGCCTCAGCCCCCACTGCTGTGGAGGGCTGTTTCGAGTTGTTTGCGCCAAGCTGGTCCAGAGTAGGCGAAGTTCTCATACACCCTACAGCTACAAGCTGTCAATGTTTTGTCCTTTTTTCCCTTTTTTGTTTTTCTGTTTATATGCTTACACATGTTTTTATGAGTTTACTGTGCTACAGATCTGTTATATTGCACCACCTGACAATTGGTACTGAACAACTATTATTTCTATGTGTGGGGGCCTTCGTGCCTTTCTGTCCGCCCTCCGGAGGGGGTCGCTGTGGAAATTCTGCGGGCGTCCCCTCTCCGGACCAGAGGACGGGGAGAGTATACTGTCCCGACATCTTGTCACAATTAACTATGTTGATAGAGTGTACAATAACTTACCCTGCACTATATATGCTGGAAGTGATGGGATGGCGGCTCTTAAACTGATTACATGGAATGTGAGGGGGGTGAGGGCTAGGCCCAAACGATTGGCGGTCCTCTCTCACCTCAAGCAAATGCGGGCGGACATCTCCGTACTGGTGGAGACCCACATGACCGGCCAGCTACAGATGTCCCTAAAGAAACCGTGGGTGGGGTGGCTTTACCAAGCCCCCCATACAAACAATTCTAGGGGAGTCGCCATCCTCATTGCTAAAACTGTATTGTTCCAACTACACACGCTACGCGCGGACCAACAGGGCAGGTTCCTATTTTTGCACGCTACTGTGGGGGGACTTGAGCTTCTGGTAATGGCATTCTATGTTCCTCCACCCTTTCAATTTGCAGCCCTACAGGAGGGCATAAACTTTATGACACAACACCCCACAGTGCCAGCTATCTGGCTGGGGGACTTTAACGCTGTCATTGACTCCCACCTAGACAGACTCCACGGGGACTCTGCCCCGCCGACTCAGCCCACTCTAACCAGGTTTGGCAGGTTCCTTGCGGAATTCGCTATGACCGACACATGGAGGCAGAAAAACCCCTACAAACAGGCATACTCATGCTTCACTCCCTCCCAGACAGCTATGTCACGTATAGATATGATCCTTCTATCCTCCACCCTCACGCCTCATTTACTAGATGCAGGGTTCAGCACTAGGGTCCTATCGGACCATTCGCCATACTGGATCAAGCTCCGCTTGCCATCCACTATCCCAGCCCGACCCTGGAAACTGAACCCCTTCTGGCTCACGGTACTCACTGACCTGGAGGCCGTTGAACTCGAGTGGGCTCATTTCTTTCGGACAAACGCCAACACGGCCCCAATGGGAACGATATGGGAGACCTTCAAGATACATGCTCGTGCGATCCTCACTAATCGCATAAACAGACACAAAAATTCCTCGAAATTTGCCTTGCAACAAGCGGAGGAGGCGTTGGATTCGCTAGAGCAGGTTTTTCTGGCTAATCCAACGGCCTCAAACTCAGCTAAATTGCGCCTACAGTCCAGACTCACGGACAACCTACACTTTGAAAAGGCTAAAAAAGGTATCTTCTTTAGCAAACAAAGGACGTACGAGCATGGTGAGAGGGCAGGAAAACTCTTAGCATATATGGCCCACTTAGACCACAGCCCCCCAGTGGTTGTGCAACTAGCGACGAGCGACGGATCCATCCTGACAGACCCCACTGAGGTGGCCCAAGAGTTCCGACGCTTCTATGCCAACCTGTACACCTCGACCTCTAGCCGACCACTGAATGAGCTTCAAGATCTTTTGCAGGATATTGACTTCCCCACCCTCACGGACCCTCAAATAGAAATCCTAGACGCCCCTATCACGGAAGAATGTATAGCTGAAGCTTTAGCAAACCTGTCACCGTCCAAAGCCCCGGGCTCCGATGGCCTCCCACTGGAGTTCTACACCCAATTCCGTGAGACCCTCGTTCCTAAACTAGCCGCTCTCTATAAACACATCTTTGAGACCAGCACCCTACCACACACAATGAAGGAAGCCCTAGTTGTCCTGATCCCGAAGCCCGGTAAGGACCCCCTATACCCAGAGTCATACCGCCCCATATCCCTGATACAACTGGACATAAAAATCCTAGCCAAAGTACTTGCCCTCAGGTTGAATAAAGTAATATCCAGCCTTATTCATCCCGACCAAACGGGCTTCATGCCTAACAAGAACACTGCCTTCAATCTTAGAAGGCTGTTCATGAATCTCCAGGCCACCCACGATAACGTTGGGACGAGAGTTGTGGTTAGCCTTGACGCCGCCAAGGCGTTCGACTCGGTGGAGTGGGGATACCTATGGGAGTGCCTGACGAGATTTAGATTCGGCCCAAAGTTTATAAAATGGCTCCAACTCCTATACCAAGCCCCCACTGCAAGAATCCAGGTAAACGGCCAAGTATCCTCATCCTTCCCCCTGACCCGAGGGACTCGACAGGGGTGCCCAATCTCACCCATGCTCTATGCACTGGCGGTGGAACCACTTGCCATAGCCATTAGAGCTCACCCAAATATTCACGGACTACACAAGGGTCCGGTGACAGAAGTCCTCAGCTTATATGCCGATGACATGTTACTATATTTAGAAGATGCAGGCCCCTCACTTACGGCAGCCCTCCACCTCATCAGCGAGTTCGGATCCTTCTCTGGGTTACAGATTAACTGGTCCAAGTCCCAAATCCTACCAATAGACACTACGGCTCCGACCAAGGAAGAAACCTCCCTACCCCTTATACGCACCGCACAGATAAAATATTTGGGGGTGCAATGCTCTCGATCCCCGACGGATTACATCAATCTAAACATTGAACCTCTCTTTGGACTGCTGAAAAGCAGGACTCAGGTCTGGTCCAGGCTTCCCCTCGGAGTCATGGGCAGACTCAGCTTAGTGAAAATGATTCTACTCCCTAAACTGCTCTACCTTTTTTGGCATGCCCCACTCCAGATCCCGACGCGCCTGTTCCAAAACATGGAATCAATTTTGAATACCTTTATTTGGGGCTCCTCCAGACACAAGTTGGCCTGGCGGACCCTCAAATGTCCGGTTCATCTGGGCGGCACTGCCCTGCCAGACTTGATGCTATACTATCTCGCCTCTCAGCTATCACACTTTTACTACCTGGACAAACACGACAGGCTTAGATACTCCGCCCTGGTGTGCCTGGCTGCCACGGACGTTGTAGCTCACCCCTTCCAAATCATCTTCTGTACCCACCAAGGACTATCGCGATTGGGAGATAGACGAGGCATGCTGGCTCACCATGGCGGAATATGGCACAAAGCACTGAATATCCTGGAGGCCCCATCCATTCATGCTCATACACCACTTTGGGAGAACCCTAGACTACCAGAACTACTGACCATCCCAGACCATAAAATTTGGATAACCAAAAGGATACTCTACCTGTCTCAACTTTTTACTGACCGTACCCTTAAGACATTTCAAGACCTCAAGGAGGAATTTGACCTCCCCAACCACACTTTTTTCCGCTATTTGCAGGTTCGCCATGCAGTGCAGACCCAGTTGGGAAGCTCTCCACCCCGCCTAGAGTCCCTGCCTATCACAAGAGTGCTACTGGGGGACGACCCCAAAAAACTGATCTCTTACCTATACTCACTTCTCCTCACCCCCGGGGCTACATCTCACGCCTATAAGCTGAAAGCCAAATGGGAGAGGGACATAGGAGACATTGATGACGAACAATGGGGAGAAATGTTAGAGACACCAAGGAAGGTTTCACCCAAACTCTCGGACAGACTCACCCACCTATACATACTCCACAAAACGTATATCACGCCGATCAGACAAGCCAAATACAAACCCGACACAGACCCTTCGTGCCCCAGATGTGGTGCCAGGGACTGTACCTTTCACCACCTCATGTGGACTTGCCCGCCCATCCAGCAATACTGGGCGCAGATCATTAAATTCCTGCATGACCACATGGGTTCCCCCCTGACACTCTGCCCCCGTCAGTGCATTCTTGGCCTTCTCCCCCTCCCCGAGGAGGAGAAATATCTCACCACATTTTTGCAAGAAACACTATTTACAGCCAGGATGCAAATTGCTCAACTCTGGCTCAGACCTACAGCGCCCACTATCCAGCAATGGAAGAGGGCTGTAAACCTCACCCTACCTTATAAAAAAGTTCTATACTCACACCGGGGCTGCCCAGACAAATACCAGAAAATTTGGGACAGGTGGATTGAAAGCTCGCATACCTGCACGGATTGACTATCTTAAAAGCCCCCTACAAGAGATATTGCTACGGGGAACTCTCACTGAACCATGCATTTGTTGTCAGAATAGAATAAGACTGTACCAGAACACCATATTAACCAGTATTAATGTTATATAAATGCCATGTGATAGCAACAGTGAATGTATATGATAAGAATGAGCTGTAAACATTTTGTTGTTTGTTGTTCATAGGTGCATGTTGCACCTAACGTTTTAAATTTTATTTGTTTTGTACCATTCGGAATTTTATGCTCAATAAACTTTATTTTTGATTTAAAAAAAAACTTTTTGGGGACCAGTGACATTATTAAATGAATCAGTGCTATAAAAATGTACTTATCAATGTAAAAATGACACTGGCAGGGAAGGGGTTAGCACTAGGAGGCGATCAAGGGGTTAACTATGTTCCCTGGGTGTGTTCTAACTGTAGGGGGATGGGCTGCCTGGGGCATGACAGAGATCACTGTTCCTGATCACTGAGATCTGTTCCAGCAGATCTCTGAGCTGTCCCCTGTCAGAATGGGGATCCGCCTTGTTTACAAAGGACATCAAGTCCGTCCGACCCGCGGGCACGCTCCCGCAGCTTGCGGCGCGCTCCCGTCCTGCAACTGCACGAGCCGACGTACAATGGCGGCGATTCGCGCAGGAGAGCCAACCTGCCGCAGTACAACTACGACGGGCGATCGTTAACTAGTTAAGGCCCAGTTCACACTACTGCGACCCCATTGCCATGCTATTTTACCATGTGACTTTCATGGGACATTGCACTGAAGTCGCATCAAGGTAGTAAATTAACCTTTTTTGGAATTGACCGATTGAATGGCTGCAATTGAAATAATGCAACTTTATGTGTCACAAGTCGTATGACAAGTCGCAGCAGTATGAACCGGGACTAACTCCACATATAACTAAAAGGTTTGTTTTGATTGATCCTTAAAGACTGCAGCAGATATCATGGAATAAAATATTAGGGTTATCCCAGCCAATCACTACTGACAAGACTGTCACCAATAACATAGCAGATCTGACATTGTGTGTTGTAATCTAACCGACAACTTGATGCCGGCCATTACCTCCACACCCCACACGTACAAATTACATAATATTCTAACGTGTTTTTGATGTTCATATATCTTACACTAGCGACACAGGCTGTGCATTAAAAAAATACTGTACACAACACCCACCTTTTCTAGCAGGAAACCACTTAGGGTCTATCGCTACTTTAACATTATATTTTCCATAACCACAATAAAAATCAAAATGTAACTGTGTGAAGAGAAAATGTTAATTGTGCATGTTACAAAAGAGTTTCAAGAAGAAAATGACTGCATAGCGAAATTATGAACTCTACATTGTTAAAACAATGTGACCGATTTACCATACTTTACAGCTAAAACAGCAAACATACACTGTATGGATTAAATCTGTATATTTAGCTCTTTGCCTCGGCTGCTAATGTAAGGTTAACCTCTTCCATACCAGGCACTTTCCACCCTTCCTGCCCAAGCCAATTTTTAGCGTTCAGCGCTGTTGCACTTTGAAACAATTGCGCGGTCATGCAAACCTGTACCCAAGCAATTTTTTTATATTTTGTTCGCACAAATAGAGCGTTCTTTTGGTATTTGATCACTGCTGGGGTTTTTATTTTTAGTGCAAATAAAAAAAGACCTAAAATTTTGAAAAAAAATAAGTTTCTTTGTTTCTGTTATAAAATTCTGTAAATAAGTAAATTTTCTCCTTCACTGACGGGCACTGATGAGGCTGCACTGACAGGCCCTGATGAGGTGGCAGTGATGAGGTGGCACTGATGAGGTGGCACCAATGAGGTGGCACTGATAGACGGCATTGATGGGCACTGATAGGTGGCACTGGTATGCAGCACTGATGGGCATTGATAGGTGGCACTGATGGGAATTCATAGGCAGCACTGATGGGAACTGAAAGGCTGCACTGATGGGTACTTATGGGTGGCACTGATAGGTGACACAGATGGGCACTGATAGGTGGGCACTGGTAGGTGGCATTGATGGACACTGATGGGTGGCACTATTGGGCATCACTGATGAGGAGACATCTGGCAGGCAATCATAGTGGGCACTGAATGGCACCATTTGTGGGCACTGATTGGCATCTTTTAGGGCACTGTTTGGCATCCCTGGTGGCCACGGAGGGCCTACCTGCTCATCAATGTGTGGTGGGCGCCCTGGCAGCATCCCTGGTGGTCCAGTGTGGGCATCCGCGGGGGGGTGCGCTGATAAACTATCAGCACAGACTCCCCTGTCAGGAGAGCCGCTGATTGGCTCTCCTCTACTCGCAAATGTCAGACGCGAGTGAGGAACAGCCGATAAACGTCTCTTCCTGTTTACACTGTGATCAGCTGTGATTGGACACGGCTGATCACGTGGTAAAGATCCGTCAGAGGCTCTTTACCGAGATCAGTGTAGCGGTGTGTCATATCGACACGCCGCACCACCGATCATGCGCTGCCCTCCCCCATGGGCAGTTATCCTGCTGAACGTCATATGATGCCCAGTCAGGATAACTGAACCACCGGGTGGGAAGTGGTTAAAGAGGTATTAAAGCTCCAGAAAACTTAAAAGGCCTTTCTTTGCAGGAGGAATGCTTGTTTAGTCTAGGGGACGTGAAAAATTGATTTTACCTGAACCTCTCCCCCCCCCCCCCCCCTGTAGTGGATTGTCCCCAAGCATCCTTATGTCCAATGCAGAGCTATGGTTATTCTTGATGACATCACAGAACCTTAGACTGCTGGAGTGCAGGAGAAAAGGCTGCAGGGACTGGTCTAGCAGTGCTGAGGAGCCTGCTGGATCAGGAAAGTTTAACTGCTTTCACAGTCCCTTGGGTATAAACAAGCAGTTCACCCTTGCAGTGGTCCTGTGTGACTTTTTAGTTTTCTGGAGATTAGCTTTAAACCCAAAAACAAAAATTAGAAATATTACAGCTTACCACTTCTTTGATGTGGTGGCTGTATTATTTTTTTCATTTTGTTCCCATTATTTTTACCTGGTGATTAGTCCAGTAACATACTTCTTGTCCTGCGGTGTCTCCACTCTGGATGGTGGAGAAACAGAGACATCTTTGGATAGTAGAATTATCAGTCTGGAGAGAAGGTAGTATAATGCCGCGTACACACGAAGGGACTATCCCGCGGGATTGTCCGCTGGACTCGAGTCCGCCGGACAATCCCCTCGTGTGTGGGCCTTCGACGGACTTTTTTTCCCAAAAGTCCGGCGGACTAGGTTTTAAGTTTTGTTTTAAAATTATCCGCTGGACTTGGCAGTCCGGCGGACAATACGGCCGTCTGTAGTATGGTCCGGCGGACCAAAAAGGACGCATGCTCAGTAGCAAGTATTTTTCTAGTATTTTTCTTTTTCTAGTCCTGTCGTACGTGCTGTACGTCATCGCGTGAACCGCCGGACTTTTAGCGTGATCGTGTGTGGTCAAGTCCGTTCGCTTTCAAGTCCGCTGAAGCCCAGCTGGAAAGTCCGACGGATTGTCCGCTGGACTAGGTCTGGCGGACAAAGTCCCTTCGTGTGTACGCGGCATTAGATGCACTAATGATGGACTTGACTAACAAAATTAAAGCCAAACTCCAGGTAACACTTTTTCTGGTACACTATTTTTTATTGAAATATAAGAGAGAGATAAGATATAGCTGTAATAATCCCGTGCAGGGGATATGCGCAGTAAGCATAACATAATGCAAAATGAAAATACACATTTAGAACATGTTTTGTGGAGTGAACTGTCGAGCAGCAATAATCCTACAGCCAAAGCCAGGGGTCAACACAGGGTTTCTGAGCTAAATTGCTCAGGGGCTGGTGTGTGAAACAGTCCACAAAATTTGGGAAAATTGAAACTCGAAATAAACTCGAAACTAAATTTATAAGTACAAAAAGGAAGGGGGGGATTTCTTGTTAAAAAAAAAAAGGAAGGGGGGAAAGCAGATGGCGAAGATGGAAGCGAGAGGTGAGGGGAAATTACAGAATAGGAAGGGGAAAAAAAATACAGAATATGGGAGAAGGGGGCAGAGGAGGTCAGTTAGAGAGGCCCAGGCTGGTCCGGTGCAAAGTTGGAAGAACGTAAGGCCACCAAGGGCCCCACACCTTGAGGAATTTTGCGTGGGAGTCATGTAGGATACTAGTCATCTTCTCATTAACCATGAGAGTCGTTAAGATGCTCTTCCCCTCCGCAAACAAGACAGCCGGCTTTTTTCAGGCCCTTGCTATTGCACGCTTGGCGGCGATAAATAAATAGGTGGCCAATCTCTGCAAGGAGAAGAGGCCTGGGATCGGACAGTGAAGTAAGGCCAACTTGGCATCTTTGTGGGTAGACACTTGGAAGAGAGTGAACAGAAGACCAAATACCCTTGACCAAAATCCCACTAGGTGGGGGCAGGACCACCAGATATGAAGTTCATCTCTGACCACAGCCCCAGAAGCATCTATCATTGCATGATGAGTTGATTTGGCAATATGGGTTTGGGACTTAATACCAGCAGAGGAGTACCTTATAGGCTGCCTCCAGGGTAGCCGTGTTGAAGGAGCATTTTGCAATACTAGACCAGGCTTTGCTCCAATCTGCCAAATCAATGGGGGATAAGCCAGCTTACACTTTTTAAGCAGTTACGTCAACAGTTTCTGACCATTGTATGCACCCATGTCAGTGTTAAAGCATTGGATGTGGTTGCTGCATTCGTTTTCCTTTTCAAGCTTTATATTTATCTGATGATCAGCCATTAACATACAGTATCTCCTGTCTTATTGTGGCTACATTCACTCTTTTAGTGTATCTATGGAAGAGCAACTTAGCTACCCTTGGACAGCAGCATTGTGAAGAGGGTGGTATATTTACATGGACTTTACAAAAGTGACTGTCACCTTTGCTGCACAGTTTGGTCTGTTAATGTGGAACTAAATGCATCAATTTAAATCGATTCTAAAGTCTAACATTTTTTTGACCTTAGCTAAGGGAATGCACTAACTGTTCCCCTAAGGCTGCTTTCACACTGGAGCGGTGGGGGCGCTGGCGGTAAAGCGGCGCTATATTTAGCGCCACTTTACCGGCATTTTAGCGGCGCATTTCGTCCGCTAGCGGAGTGGTTTTACCCCCCGCGACTGGCCGAAAAAGGGTCAATACCGCCCGCAAACCGCCGCTACAGCGGCGTTTTGCGGGCGGGTTCGGCGCTCTCCCCCATTGTTTTCAATGGGACCGGGCGCTATAGGAGCGGTAAATATACCGCTCCTATAGCGAGCCAAAGATGCGGCTTGCAGGACATTTTTGAGCGTCCTGCAAGCGCACCGCTTCAGTGTGAAAGCCCTCGGGCTTTCACACTGAAGGAACAGCACCAGCTGTTTCGGGTCGGTTTGCAGGCGCTATTCTTAGCGCAATAACGCCTGCAAACTGCCCCAGTGTGAAAGCAGCCTAAACACTTTCCTGCATACTGGATCACTGTTCCGGCTGCAGCTCCTCTCCCTTCTCTTCACAGAAGACACAGGCAGCAGCAGGCCCATAGGAGTGGTAGTCAAACCCAGTGACAAGGTCGCTGGGGGTGTAGCTGAGCAGTGTGGTGTAGGCCTGCTATGGTGGCACCTGCAGGAAAAAGCAGCGGTGAGCGCCGGTAGGGCCCGCCAGAACAGGAGGAAAAGGGACCACTCTGTGCAATACTACTGTACAGAGCAATATGGCTTTAGTAGCGGAACTAAACCCTTCGATTTAGCGGTTTCAAAAAACAGTTATATTCTCTGAATGCCAGGAATGCTAACTGTTACACATTTGCTTGTGCTTGCAACCAAACTGTCAAACCATCAAATGGCTGGTGTCATGACTGATCACATGTACAGCATCATGGCAGTTGCAAATCAAACAGAGGCTAAGATGGAAGATTCCTCGACTTAAAAGGACGGGAGGGTTTAGTTCTGCTTTAACTGTTTACCGAAACAGGGCATGCCATGAATGATAACAGTTATAGTTACTAGTTCTCAATTGAAATGTTAAGCCATCAAACGGATGATGTCATAGTTGACCAAATGTGCAGCACCATAGCAACTGCAGATCAAACTGAGGCTAAGATGGCAGCTTCCTTGTCTGTAAAGGGTGGAAGGGTTTAGTTCCACTTTATCTACTCCAGGTTTATAATATAATAAAATGTATTCAAACCCCAGAACATTACCCATAACCCCCGTTGCCCTGCACTCATAAGCACATGCAAACACGTGTATGCAAAATGCGATCACACCACACCTGTAAGGTATCTCCACGAACATCACAATGACAGCAATAATTGTAGTGCCATAGCTTATAGGTAACTCTAAACTGATGAGTAATAAAAGCTTTTAAATTGTCGCCTATGGAGATTTTGGGGTACCATTGTTTTTTGTGATATCACAAGCACATGCAATTTTAAAACTTGCCATGTTTGGTATCTATTTACTCGACGCAACCCTATCTTTTATATTTTGCCAAAAAATTGGGTATCAAATTGCGTTTGCATGCACTAAAATTAACTTTATTATATTTTTTTCATATTGTGCAACATACAAAATTGCAACTACTATCTTTTTATTCTAAGGCCTGCTTTCATAAAAATGCAGAATATTACACGTGTGCAAAAGAATAAAAAAATAGCTCTAGAGCAGAAGCGGTTAAAGGAAGATGAACAACAACAGACTTATTGGCTGAGTCAACAGGTAATAAACTGTAACAGGTGGACTCAGAAAAACAAAGACTTGTATTAATGCTGGTGGCAGACTGTATCATATGTCATTTATGATTCTGGCTATAGTTACCCTTAGGCTCCCTTCACATCTTCGCGTTCCGAATTGCAGAGGAATCGCCGGGATTCTGCTCGTGATTCGCGATAGTGGCAAATCGCAGGGCGCCCGTGCGTTCCCAGAGCGTTGCCCGTTGCTTTTAATAGCACCCCAAATGCGGCAAGATTTTCCCACGATTTGTCAGACGACAATCGTGGTAAAAACCTGCAAACAGAATCGCAGGACGCCCAAAATAAATACAGGAGCTTCCCTTGGGCGACGTTTTTACAGCGATTATCGTCCCCATAGGCCGAGATGTAAACGGAGCCTAAATGGTTTATTGTAGCCTCCCTGGCGGTATTCCCGTGTCTGCCTCGGGGTGAGATTTTAGTACCAAAAGCGGTATTCCCGAGCCAGACTCGGGATCGCATCGCAGGATCCAGGTAGAGGTTACTAACCTTGTCCCCTGGATCCTCCGATGTCTCCCTGCTGTGATCTGCGAGCCGCCGTGTCTCGCTCGATTCACAGTGCCGACCTCTGTTCCCTGCGAGCGTTGCAACGCACGGGGACGGAGTTCGGCGCCAAATTCAAAAAGTAAAAAACACAGTATAGATACAGTATACTGTAATCTTACAGATCACAGTACTGTATCAAATAATTACACATCCCCTTTGTCCCTAGTGGTTTGTCCAGTGTCCTGCATGCAGTGTTATATTATAAATACTATTCTTTATGCCAGGAAACTGGAGATAGCAACCAAAAAATGTCCCTTTACATCAAAAGTGCTTTTAGACCAGCATCTGCAACTCAGCACATTTCAGTGTTTTTGATTTGATTACATTATTGAATAATTTTTATTATTATTATATTATTATTTGTTATTATTTATTATAGTTTATATATATATATATATATATATATATATATATATATATATATATATATATATATACAGGGCTCAAAATTTCAAGTCCTGAGCTACTAGCCAGGCCTCAAGGGTTACTCGCCACCAGTTGCTCCGCCCAACCCCTACCCTGCCCCGCCCCTAAACCCGCCCTCATAAATTATCTCATTAAATTACACTTTAATGTTTTATGCAATTAAGTTATAAAAATATTAACAACTTTATCCATGCCTGCCAATGCAGCCTGTGTCCCCCATGTGCAGCCTGTGTCCCCCCCCCATGTGCAGCCTGTGTCCCCCCCATGTGCAGCCTGTGTCCCCCCCATGTGCAGCCTGTGCCCCCCCCCATGATGCTGCCTGTGTCCCCCCCCCCATGGTGCTGCCTGTGCCCCCCCCCATGGTGCTGCCTGTGCCCCCCCCCCATGGTGCTGCCTGTGTCCCTCCATGGTGCTGCCTGTGTCCCCCCCCATGGTGCTGCCTGTGTCCCCCCATGGTGCTGCCTACCTGTGGAGGAGAAGAGAGGAGAGCCGCCACTGGGAGATCACAGCAGGGAACATCACAGCTTTCGTTTCATAAGCTGTGTGTTCCCCCGCCGCGCGCCGTCACATAAGCCCCTCCCCTTGTCCGGGGAACTTTGATACATGTCACCCGTCCTAGGATTGGATGGGTGATCTGTCTATCAAAGTCCCGGAAAAGGGGAGGAGCTTATGTGACTGCGCGCGGCGGGGGAACACACAGCTTATGAACCGAAAGCTGTGATGTTCACTGCTGTGATCTCCCAGTGGCGGCTCTCCTCTCTTCTCCTCGACAGCCCTCAAAAATCACTCTCAAAATGCGAGTGTGCGAGTGTAATTTTTGAGGGCTGTGTATGTATATATATATATATATATATATATATATATATATATAATATTATATTATAATTTATGATTTCGTATTTCAAACTTTATCATACCCTGGATGTCTATTAGACTCTTGTTTGGACTGATTTAAGTGAATTATGTCTAAGAATTACAGGCCTACAATATAAAACGCCAAATTTCCATGCAAAATAATGGTACCGCTTTCAGCACCTAAAATCTGAAATAATCATACTGCCAGGGAGGTTAACCTTTAAACTGCCACTTTTGCCGGACAGCTTGGTTTGCAAAAGTAAGTTGAAAAATAACAGACTTACTGGTTGGATCACCAGATAAAAATATAGAAAAAAGTCCTATAAAAGAAAACGAATGCTGCCAAGACATCTAATAATTGGGAAGTTGCAATATATTATTTTTTGGGGGTTTATTACCTCGGTAATTTAGTTTTCTTCATGGCTATTATGTGTAGTGATCTAATATAATCGTTCCTCGTAGATGGTATATGGTTATTAAAAGTATTGTCTCCGCAGCAAAACCCGATTCTCCCAGAGAGAGACAATTTTATTGACTTCCAAACAGAACAGTCTTACAGATGACAAAAATCCAACAGAGTTCATATCACGACAGTGCTAGTAATATTTAGAGCCCCATGGAACCATGTGACTCTTGGGTGCCTTCGTAAGAACACACACTTCTAAACAGATTGAACGTCCTGTTATATCCCCCCCACACACACTGAATGTCTGAGCAATTTGATTAGGCGTTTCCATTAAATGCTTTGATCTGCCCCGGTCTTTCAGAGTGACCGGAGACAACCCCACGCTGTGAATAGTTGTAATTATAAAGCTGCCCCAATTTACATTCTTGCATATTCCCCCTTTGATATGTGTGAATACTGATTAGATTAAGATAATCATTATCTGTTCCCTTTCATATGTGGAGTAATTCTGGTCTGGCCATTTGTCCTTTGACCAACAAACCCTCTTTTAATATGCGCAATTAGATAACGGCTACCAAAGCGGTCTGCCTAGAATAAACTTGTCTTTAGAATGCCTAAATAAAAACACTACATATAATAAATATATATATAACATATATACATATATATATATATATATATATATATATATATATATATATACACACACATGTATACACACATACATACACACATTAGACACAATATACTACATTATGTAACCGAATACCATAGCAAGTTGCATTCAGCAGATTAGCAACAGTCACTCATTTTTATGTAAAATGGCAGCGGTCTCCAGAAGTCACCTGAAACTTGATGGTGTATCTGACAAGTCTCCTAACCCTGAAGTAGCTTCTTGTCACCGTTATTATTTATTTTGCCTAATTAACTGTGACCAATCATATTGTTTGCTGACCTATTTACTATACTGAATCATAGGCAATGATGATTCCTGTGATGATTATAAGCAATGATGATTCCTGTGATGATAATAAGCAATGATGATTCCATGTAGTTTGTAAAGTTAACATAAAATAAAGAAATATTACTTGCTGACTGAATAGTGTAGCTGACAGTTCTAATATCGACTAATTACATGCTATTCTAAAAATCTTCTAAGCTGTAGGCCTTGTGAACACAGATACTACAACTTGGCATTTGGTGCATCTTCCTGCAATTCTCTGACTGCTTATAATGTGTGGATTAGTTGGTGCCAATATTCCAATAAATGGGGTACTGACTGAGCCATTTGCTTGCCTTTATATTGGGTGACTGTGTGGCATAGTAGGCACGTCTGCCTTGCAGCAAGAGAGTCCTTAGTCAGCTATGACTAAGCACCGTGTTCGGTGTGAAACATGTCAGCAGCTGTGCAGTTAGTCTGTACACAAGCCTAGATGCTATGATTTTATTATATCTTTTGAAATAAAGTTGAATAATTTGGAGTGCGGCTATCCAGCTACATCTTTTCTACCTTGGTTCAGATCTCAGCCAGGACACTATCTGCATGGAGTTTGTATGTTCTCACTGTGTTTGCATTGGGTTCATCTTTGGGTTTCTTCTCACACTCCAAAGACATGCTAGTAGGTTAATTGGCTCCCGTTCTAAAGTACTATAATATGCATGTTCAGATTGGCTATGCATGTGTCTTATCACAGTCTGCATGCCAATCCTAAACCAAGCAATTGGAGTGGATTAAAGAATAAATTGGCAATGTATCTCATAAAAATTTTGCAAAGAAAATTCAATAGTAAAGGCTTTCAAGTACATCGGACATGATGCCCTTGCCCATAAACTGGCCCACAGAATGAGTCAGATACGACTGAACAGATATACCCATATACTGTATATTGGATCACACCTGTGACATACAGCATTTATGTGATTGCTGCAGTCCTCGTCTTCTAAAAAAATAAAAAAAACTCCCATTACTGACCAAACCCCCACCTGCCAAAGGTGTAAAAATGAAGATGAGAAGGAGACAAAGGGAGAAGTCACAAAACTCAAAGCAAGAGTTAATTGCTGTATATATAAAGCTATCCCAGACATGACGTAAGACAGACTAATTGCTCGCTCACTATCACAGCAGGGAAACATGCACTCCCCCTGGAATTAATAAATTACGTAGAGATCTCATAAGGTAGTTCATCCACAAGAGTAATAATTACAGGTGCATTGCTGATTTATTACATTAATAGGGCTGCATATACAGTACTTTTACCCCCGCCCCCCCCCCCCCCAAAAAAAATCACAACTTAAAACTAACTGCTAACTAACTAACTTTTAACCCAAAAAAAACACAACTTAAAACTAACTGCAATAGGTTTCAATGATTCTAGTTGTTTGTCAACAGTTGACATAAGAACATAAAGGAGGGATATTTCAAAGACAGAATCAGGAGCAGTTGTGCTTTGCTGCAAGAGAGTCCTTGGTTCAGATCTCAGCCAGGACACTATCTGCATGGAGTTTGGATGTTCTCACAGTGTTTGCATTGGGTTCATCAACAACTCAGCTTGTAGCTTTCATTTTAAAAGCCTATAGCAAAAATAAAGTGGTCCGATACTCACCTTTCCTCCCATGGTCCTCTGTCCCTTGCCGGCACAGGTATCTTCTTTTGTTTGCCAGTTTTCAGCCATCTTCATTGGCCAGCGCAGGACAACCTCACTGCTGTGCATGCGCAAGTGGCCATCATTCCAGCACACAGGGAGCGGGCCGGCTACTGTAAACTGAGCTGCGAATGCGCAGCTCAGTTTATGTGCCGAGGGATGCTGTGAGCAGGCAGGTTAAAGCGTTTTTTACCCCAACACTTCATATTCCTGATGTATGACTGCTGTACCATGTACTTATATGAGAAAGTATCCTATTCTCTTTGTATTGCTTCCTTTATGTGAAATCCCTGGTGTTCCTGCTAGTCCCCTTGCTTTTCCATTAAAAACGGACCATACTAAGCAGGAGAGCACAGTGTGGTCAGTTCTCTAGCTAAGCTGGGAGCTCAGTATGCTCTCCTCCAATGATCATACTTGTCCTGATATGCCCCCGCTGCACAGCCATTCATGGGGAAGCTAAGTTTGCTGCTGCTTCTCCTCCCCCAGCTCTTATGCAGAGAACAGAGGGAATGTGATCACTCATAAAAAAGGAAAAGAAATTATTTATAATTTTTTTTATATCTATACAAAAATGTTTTGCCTTTCATTTCTATTTTAAACTGAATGGGTTGCTTTGCAATGTGATCGTTTACAATCACTTTAAAGTGATTGTAAAGTCTTGTTTTTTTTTTTCCATAAAAATAACAAACATGTTATACTTACCTGCTCTGTGTAGTGGATTTGCACAGACCAACTGGAATCCTCTTCTTCTCGGGTCCCTCTTTTTGTGATCCTGGCCCCTCCCTCCTGTTTAGTGCCCCCACAGCAAGCAGCTTCCTATGGGGGCACCAGAGCCAAGCCGCAGCTCCCTGTGTCCATTCAGACACGGAGCCCTGACCCAGCCCCGTTCCCTATCTCCTTCGATTGGCTAGCTAACTTTGATTGACAGCAGCGACAGCAAATGGCACTCATGGACATCGCTGGACATAGAGGGACCTCAGGTAAGTATGATGATGGGGGCTGCTGAACACAGAAAGCTTTTTATATTAATGCACAGAATCTTATATTAATGCACAGAACCTTTACAACCACTTTAAGTGTATTTTATTGCAGAAAAGACATTGCATGACTCTTCTGCAATAAAAAAAAACCTGCCTACTTGCAATGAACAACAGCAGAACTTTGGCTGGCCATACATTATACAATTTTCTTGTAAAATTTTCCTTCCAACCATCTATGGCCAGCCCTAGTCTTACTGTAGCTCCCTGGGGGATCCAACATTGAGAGTTCACTTTGTTCCCCTTTGTGACAGTTTGTCCTGGTAACCACTGTCATAGGGACAAAAAGTAAGGGAAAAAACAAAATTTTGGATATATCAAAACAAATAGAGGGGTATTCCTCCAATGAGGACACTTGTTCTAATGACGACTGTTTAAAGGGGCATTTTCCCTCTAACCATTTCCTACTCCTTCCAAAATGTAACGTTTTGGCTTTAGATATGCTTTTAATACATGTTTGTGAAATGGGAAAACAAACATGAGATATGAGGTGGACAGGTTTCTTCTGGATCATGGTTACTAAGGAACATCCGTAAACAAACCATCAAGTCATGTAGATGAGACCAGTGTAATAATACGATGCATTGGACACTCATTGCAAGCATGACATGTATTTGTTTACCATGGAGAAACCATACAGCTACAGCAAAGTAAGGAAAAGGCTAAGGAAAAAAACATTTATACTCATCTGTGTGGATGTAGCCTCAATCCGATGCTTCATCCGTTCCCTGCCGGATCTGTACTGAGAACTGAGTGATCAAATACTGCTGATCGCTCAGTTCTCCCCTCCACTTTGAGCAGAGAGTGGTGATTGTCAGTCATCGACTCGCAGCTCTGCCCCTCCAGTGCTTACTGAAGTGCTGGGCTGTGGAGTGGCTGGCTCAGTCTCCCAGTGGCTCGCTGAGAGGCTGAGCCAGCTGCCAGTCCAGGAATATGGGTGGATCCCGACTGTAAAGTCAGGATCAATCCAGAGCCTAGACCCGCTGTCGGCGTTAGCCCGCTGTCAGTTGAAAGTAGGTCACGGGAGTGCAGCACTAACTGCACTCCTGTGATCCATGGGAGAGGTAGGGCCAAAATAGCTTTGGCTATACTTCTCCTTTAAAAAACTTTTCCATACAATTCAACTAAATAAAATCAAGACAACATAAGAATGCATAAGATGCACCATCAAGAAAAAAAATGGCATAACTCAAACCACATGGTTTGCAGAGTTCCATTTATGTGCTTATTTGTATTCTTTTAGTGATTACTTAAAAAATCTTTATATGAATTACATTGGAATTTCCCTTCCTTGGATCTATGCACCACTCAACGGCATATAAGTTGTGATTTTAAAAATTCCACCAGGTCATATTATTATATTTAACCATTTCAATACAGGGTACTTTTACCCCCTTCCTGCCCAGGGCAATTTTCAGCTTTCAGCGCTGTCACACTTTGAATGACAATTGCGCGGTTATGCAACACTGTACCCAAACTACATTTTTATCATTTTGTTCACACAAATAGAGATTTCTTTTGGTGGTATTTAATCACCTCAGCTTTTTTATTTTTTGCTAAATAAATAAAAAAAAGACCAAGAATTTTGAAGAAAAAAAAACAGGTTTTTCTTTGTTCTGTTTAAAAAACTCTGAAAATAAATAATCATTCTTCATGAATTTAGGCCTAAATGTATTTTGCTACATTTCTTTGGTGAAAATAACCCAAATCAGTGTATATTATTTAGTCTGTAGGAAAGTTATAGAGTTCACAAATGATATACTATGGTAAATATATAAAAAAATTGATCAACCCTGATGTACTAACAGCCTCTCATTTCTTGAGGCCCCAAATTGTCAGAACAGTATAGATATCCCCCAAATGACCCCTTTTTGGAATGTAGATAGTCCAAGGTAATTAGTAAGAGGCATGGTGAGTTTTTTGAAGTTGTAATTTTTTTGTCATAATTGTTTGGAAAATTAATATATTATATATTTTTATTTACATACTGTCACCAGTGCAGTGCAGCGTCATCATATAACGGGTGTGACGGTGAAGGTATTTATACAGAGGCCACACCCCTAACACATCTCTAATTATGCTGACTGCAAAAAATTATTGTGCAAAAAATTATAGAAACAGTGATTTTTCTCCTTTACTTTTCCTTTAGGCTAGCTTTATGTTAGCATTAATGAATAATGAATGCATGTTTTTGAGTGTTTTTTATTAGCCAATAATGGAAAATTTATATCAAATACTTACCGTAATTTTCCTTTCCTGATGGACTCCATGGCAGCCTACGTATGGGTTAATCCCGCCTCTCCTACCTCATAGGACCCCACTCCCATAAATCTTTGCTCCTAGCCAGGTACCGTGTTCCATAACTTAGCCTATTCCAGCAATGGGAGGGAACTCCTGCTGCCATGGAGTCCATCAGGAAAGGAAAATTACGGTAAGTATTTGATATAAATTTTCCATTTTCCTGACAGACTCCATGGCAGCCTACGTATGGGAAATAACTAGCCATACACTCCCGGGTGGGAAATATTGCTGGTTCAAAGAAAAAAGGTTTAATTGGCACCGTCAACAGATAAGACATTCAAACCAAAATTAACTGAGGAAAGAGCCGCTGGCTCAACACAATAGTGTGTCATAAATGTATTTATCGATGACCACGAGGCCGCTTTGCAAATCACTTCTGCCGACACGTGACGGGAAGCTGCCCAAGACGTTGAGACACTCCTAGTTGAGTGAGCCGTCACTGCCTCCGGAGGAACCAGACCCTTAGCCGTATACGCCCTTTGAATAGCCTGGACGATCCAGGTTGAGATGGATCTGGAGGAAGCACGTAATCCTCTGTTCTTCCCTTGGAAGTAGATGAAAAGGTAATCCGATTTCCGGAAGGGAGCCGTTGCTTCCAGATAGACTCTTAGGATTTCTCCGACATCTAGAGGATGGATACTAGAATCATCAGATGAATGGAATGTTGGGAGAACTATTTCTTGATTCTCATGAAAGACGGACGTCACTTTGGGATTTGATCCCAACATAGGGATCAAGACCACCCTATCAGGAAAAAAGGTGATAAACGGTTCTTTGAAACCCAGAGAGCTGATCTCAGATACCCTCTTGGCAGATGTTATGGCCACCAGGAACACCGTCTTGAGAAAAAGATCTTTGATGGACAATTGATCCGTTTGTTGAAAATCTTCTCCTGAAAAGAAGTCCAAAACGAGGGGAAGATCCCACTTGGCAAATCTTGGCCTCCTTTGAGGTCTAAGTCTTGTTGCACCTTTAAAGAATTGCCTGACGAGAGGATGTTTTGCCCAAGCAATGCCTGTGAATGCAGAAATTGCAGAGACCTGAACTCTAAGAGAGCTAACAGCCAAGGGCAACTCCAGGCCTGTCTGCAGGAAACTCAGAATGTCCGATATTCTTGGGTCCTTAAATGAACCTCCAACAGTAGGGATAAAACTCACGAATCTTGCCCAGATTCTTTGGTACCCTCTATTAGTACCCGCTCTCCTGGCACTCATCAAGGTTTCAATTGCTGTGTCAGGACACCCTAAGGCCGTCAACCTTTCCCTTTCAACCACCAGACCATCAGGTGGAGATGGGATGGACATGGGTGAAGCGATGCTCCCTGTAGCAGGAGATCTGGCCTGGGAGGAAGAGGGACTGGGTCCCGACAACTGAGCTGCGTCAGGAGAGGAAACCATGGCCTGTTGGGCCAATATGGAATTACCGCTATTACTTCGGCTTCCTCCCAGCGGAGTCTTGACAGAAAACGGAGAATGACCGGTACTGGGGGAAAGGCATACGCCTTGAGAAACCTCCACTGGTCCGTCAACGCATCTATCCCATAAGCTTGGGGACAACGATTCCTCGTGTAATACTTCTCGAGTTTCGCATTGCAGGGTGATGCAAAGAGGTCCACTTCCGGTGTTACTCCTAGAGACAGAATCCAATTGAACACTTCTATGTGGAGGGACCACTCGTTGTTGTCCAACGCTACTCTTGAGAGGAAGTCCGCCTGGACATTCTGGACTCCGGGGAGGTAAACAGCCGTTAGATTCGACAAATTCGCCTGGGCCCAAACCATAATCGGACTGACCTCCTCTAGTAGATCTAGACTGCGTGTACCCCCTTGTCTCTTGATGTAGGCTACCGCGGTCGTGTTGTCCAACCTCATCAGAACCGAAGCTCCTAAAATCAGGTGACGGAAGGCTTGAAGAGCTTGAAAGGCAGCTCGGAGTTCCAAGACATTTGACACTATCCCTTGAGATGGGAAGTCCCATTTCCCTTGGGCTACTTCTGAAAGACAGAGGGCTCCCCAGCCGCTGTTGCTGGCATCCGTCGTCACCACAATCCAGGAGATTGGTGCAATAGAGTGGCACTTGAGGAGATTCTCCTGATGAAGCCACCATGGAAGACACTCCCTCATGGACGGGGTCACTCTGACAAAGTGATCTTGTGACTCTGGGATCCATTGCTGAAGAAAACCCTTTTGGAAGGGTCGCATTCTCCACTGTGCCCATTTTACCATGGGAGCTGTGGCCACCATGGTGCCGATAACTCTGAGGCAATATGATGCCCTGAGGCGAGGACATGCCAGGGCGAGCCGAATCCTGTCTTGAATTACCGGGATCTTCTCCATGGGTAAGGAAATGGTACTCTTTACCGTGTCGAACTGCGCCCCTAGGAATATCAGGGACTGGGTCGGATCCAACTGACTCTTCTCCCTGTTCAACAACCAGCCGAACTCCGTCAAGACCGAGATGACTTGGTCCCGATGTAAACAAAGCTGGTCTCTGTCCTGCGAGAGCAGGAGTAGATCGTCCAGGTAGTGGTGTAACCGGACACCTTTGACCCTGATTAGGGCTACCACTGCCAGTAATACTTTTGAGAACACTCGAGGCGATGTTGTCAGCCCGAAAGGAAGACAGGTGAACTGGAGATGTCTCTGCTCCACTGCGAACCTGAGATATTGCTGAAAATTCCTCGCGATTGGCACATGAAAATATGCGTCCTTCAAGTCCACTGAGACCATCCAATCGCCTGGCTGAATTGTTTGACTTATGGTCAAGAGAGTCTCCATCTTGAATCTTTCCTTCTGGATGAAGGAATTCAAATATGTTAGGTCGATGACTGGCCTCCATGACCCGTTCTTTTTGAGAACCATGAAGAGGGGGGAATATACCCCCTGAAATTTTTCCTCCACTGGTACCGGAATGACGGCCCCTTGAGATATCAGGGAGTCTGTGTAGGATAAGAGAATTTCTTTCTTCTCTTCCGATCTCGGTAGAACTGTGGGAATGAAGCGGTGTGTGGGTGGGTTGGTGAAAGTCCAGGTGTGACCTGTAGAGATGGTTTTGATTGTCCAATAATCTTGGACCGAGGCTGCCCAGACGTGCTGGAAATGGAGTAACCGTGCTCCTACCCGCTCCACCTGGACAGGCTCCATATCAAAAGGACTTAGTCGCATCACGACCCCCGGAAGACGTGGCCTTTGTGGACTTCTGACCTGAAGGTTGGTTTCTTTTCCAGTTTTTTCTGAATTCCCTACCAGGTCTGTATCGCCGTGCGTCCCTAGCACGCTCCTGATCCTGTCTGGGTTGGGTTCTTCTCTGGCTCAAGAGACGACGATCCTGGGGTAGAAAACCCGACTTACCCCCAGTAGCGCGTGTGATGGCCGAGTCCAGCTTGTTCCCAAAGAGGGAAGAACCCTCAAAGGGAATCTTGCACCATGCCTGTTTGGAGGCAGGATCCGCTGCCCATGGACGTAACCATAGAGCACGTTTAGCTGTGACCGAAGATAGCATGACACGCGATACTAACCGGATAATGTCCAGGGATGCTTCCCCCAGAAAAGCCGATGCCATCCTTAATTCATGTACTGGAGAATTCCTGAGCACATCTTCGGATATACTTCCCAGGATTGCACCCACGTCATCTGTCCAGGTTTCCATGGCTTTTGACAAGGCCGCAAGAGCCAAGGCCGGCTTGCAGGCCATCCCTGCGGTGATATATACTCGTTTGAGATCAGTATCGATCTTCCTTTCCAGACCGTCTCTGAATGACACTGTGTCTTCCAGTGGAAGCGTAACATGTCTCACCAATCTCATCAGTGCAGCATCAATGAGGGGGGCTGAATCCAGGTATTTCACCTCCTCACTCCTGAATGGGTACATTTTCGCTACTTTGGTGATCAAAGAGTTCTTTCTTTCAACCTTCCCCCATTCATCAGATATGATTTCACCTAGCTCCCCCAAGAAGGGGAAATTCGGGCGCTCTTTTTTCAGATGCTTGAAATACTTTTTCTGTTTGGAGGGCATCTCTATTGGGTCTTCCCATTTCAGCGCGTCTTTAACTGCCCTGACCAGATGAGGAACCTGGGAGAAGTCGAACCCCGCTCCATATTCATCCACCTCAACCTCACTATCGGAGGATCCATTTGATGAAAAATTGTCATGAGAAGGACCTGGAACTTCAAGATCCACTACGTCCGCGGCTGAGGCTGGTGCTGAGGGAGGAATGGCTGTGTGGGCTGAATCCGTCCTATTCAGAGATTCCTGTACCACCTTTCTAACCAGTGCTTCCACCTGCTGGTCTCCCGCACCTCTCTCCCTCACAGCCTTGGAGTAGCATGCTTCACATAGGGATTTGTCCTCCGGGACATGAGCCCTACACCCCCAGCAGGCTTTTTTCTCTGAGCGACCAGAATGGCGGTGGGAATCACGTTTAGATCCGGACCTTGACCTATCCGTATGATGTCTAGAAGAAGACTTTGATTTTGATTGGTCACGCTGTGACCTAGATTTTTCTTCACGTGCTACTGAATGATGATCGGACCTAGAAGGGCTGAGGAAACAACAGGAAAGAAATATACTTTATAATTCCCCAATCCTCAAAAAAACCCATGCAAAACAGGCAGAGGGAAAAAAAAAAAATTTTCCGTCCTACCTGCGGCATAAGGGCTGACCACTAGGCGGCGACGACACATCCATGGCAACAGAACAGCAGAGACTGCAGGTGAAATATAGACCATAAACATTCAAGAACAGTATAACCAGAGAAACTCATAGCATATGAATAGAAAGCACCCAGCCTACCTTCCACAAGTATTGTCAGTACAAGAACCGGCGTCTGCAGTGTCTGTATGAAGCCAGGGCATAGCTGTATCTGACAGCTATTTGAATTTGCCGCCTGGATGACGTCACGGCGCTCCGAACGTCGTCGCACGCCGCCCCCCGACGTCCGCGCGCATGCGCGGCCACCGCTGACCCGTCGAACCGCGCAGGCGCAAACCAAGCCTCGATCTGGATCGAGGCCGTGCGCACGCGCAGTAGGAACGAGCAGCGGCGGACTGGAACGCAGATGCGCTCCAGCCGCCATACCAGGAAGACAGAGACACACACATAATACACACAGGCTGCCATGGAGAAACGAATAAACATACGATACCCATCCAGCACGAAGATGATCCGACCTGACCCTCAAGCGCCTCCTAAGCGACCATGACCGGGTATCGATGGGGGGGGGGGGGGAGGCCTCCTGCTAATAGCGAGGACGATTGGCCAAACTGCCGCTTGCCAGTCAATGACTGGATAGTAAGCTCTTCAGGGCACCACAACATCACCCGTATCCACCCTGCTAATAGCTGGGTAACTGGACTGCAACACCGCCATTCTTCCATCGCCAACGCAAGGGGAAACGCCAGGCCTGGATCAACTACTCCTTAAGGTAAGAACTACCTCTTTAGTCCTAAGGAGGAGGACAAAAAAGGAACACGGTACCTGGCTAGGAGCAAAGATTTGGGAGTGGGGTCCTATGAGGTGCGGGATTAACCCATACGTATGATGAGGTAGGAGAGGCGGGATTAACCCATACGTAGGCTGCCATGGAGTCTGTCAGGAAAGGAAATATATATATATATATATATATATATATATATATATATATATATATATATATATATATATATATATATATATATATATACTTACATACATACATACATACATACAATAAATTTATATTGTGTAATACTAAAGAAATAAATAATTAAATAATTACCCCGAACTTTGGCCCTTAACCCTTTAAAATAATAATAAAATAATAATAAGTAAACACGCAAAATAAACAGTAATAACATGAATTATCATTATTATTATTATTATTATTATTATTATTAATGATAAAAATATTATTATTTATATTGTTATTATTACTAATAATAATTCAATTTTTTTGCTTGGATTTGGGTGTTTACTATTATTTTATTATTATTATTATTAGCAGTAATAATGTATTATATATTTTTTAAGGTTGGTGTTAATTATTATTTATTTATTACATATTATAAATTAATTTTATTTATTTATGATGATTTAACATTTTTGCATTTGAGCAGAAAATCACGCAAAAAAAAAAAAAAACACGTGATAAAACGCAGAAAAGCGCACAAAAATGCATAAATCACGCATTTCCATTCATTTCTATGGGAATAAAAATGTGGCAAAAATGTGGAAATCTGCCCAATTTGAGCTACAAAAAAAGCTCCAGAACTTCCAGAACAGAGATACAGGTCGACTTTGAGTGGGGGATGTGAACCAACTCCATAGAGAATAATTGATTTTTTTTCTCCTCCAGCGTTTTGGAGCTTCGAGCTACAAAAGGCTGAGGTGTAAATGGGGCCTTAAAAAAATGGCCAACTAGAAGCTACCTGTACCATCAAGTGGAAGTAGAAAATGTCCATGACTGTCCTGACAATAATATATCATTGTTTTAAAGTTTAAAGAGGAACTGCAGTCTGCTCACATGATTTGTAACATAAACGTCTTTGCCATTCTGAAGCTTCCCTCCAACCACTTTGCATATTATTTTATATATACTGTGATTCTGTACTTGCCAAATATGCTGCAGAAATCTCCCTCTACTAAGTCTGGCTTCAACCATTTTAACTGTGGGCAGCTGAAGCTGCTGCCTATTCACTTCCTGGATTTACACAGACACACAGAGGCACACTTCCAGCTCTGCAGCTCTCATTGGCCCTCTTATGACTCACCCCCCTCTCTTCCTTCACGAGCGTGAGAGAGAGAGCTGTGCATTATGTCATAAGCCTAGGCTAATGACCAGACAAGAAACAGGAAGTAGGCTGTATAAGGTATTTACTGGCAGAAAAAAATGTTTTACTATCCAAAGTTAAAACAACACGGGAGAAGATTTAATAGATGGAAAGTTGAAAGAATTACTGAAAGGTCCGCTTTAAACAGTATATTTGACTGTCCAGAGCATTTTTCTGTTTTGGAAATATGCTAGTTTTGTACTCTATTTTGCTTTTTTTACTCTCTATATCAGAGGTAAGCAACCCTCTGGCACTGGTGCCGGAAGCGGCACGCGAAGCCTCTTTTTCCGGAACCTCGACTCCCTCCCCATCAGCAGAGCAGCGCAGGGAAGTGTCAGTGAGACACTAATGCATTCCAATTTCAGAATTCCTCACACCGCACCTGCACTGAGGGGGAGGCACTGTGCCCCACACATTGTAAAAGATGGGAAACATTCTTTGGTTCTCTGACTTTGCTGTAGCTGCGATCGTCAGCTTTTGTGATGGGGAAGAGATTGGGTGCAGTTCTGCTGGGGGGGGGGGGGGTGGTCCCTGTTTCCAGGAGGAGGAGGACTGTGATTGGCCACTACTAAAGCCAATCACAGTTCTGCTAGCCCCGTCCACCACCTGGAGGAAGATGACTACCTTGGTTGGCACTACCAATCTCAGAAAGATGGGATTTCACTGTGAATGAGAAAACCACAATCAGGTGACAGTTTCTGGAATTACTGTTGAGCTTCTGGGAACTTTGTTGAAATTATTCCTGAACCTCTGCGTCACTTACTACTGAACCCCTCTGCACTCTGTGTCCCTTTAAGCCACAGCCAGTATTCAGTGCAATGAAAATCACACCCAACTTTTCTTGTGGCGCAGAGCGCTGTACTTTTTCTCAGCTGCGGGGGCCCAACTTATGATCCTGCACACAGGCCCGCTGTTTTCAGAAAATGCCCCTGACTTGAGCTCATTATTATTGCGCATCCATTCCAGATGCTTGTATGTGACATCACATACATCACATATAAGCACATGGGCTGGATGCGAGAGTTGGATCAGCAGGATGAGTGTGCCAGGACAGGTAGATGTGTCTCCTCTCTGCTTCCTTTCACCACTCTGCATATCACACATATCATAGATGAGAAGAGGGTACAGCGGTGGGGAAAATGAGCAGGAGAGGTCAGAGGTGAGACAGATGAGCAGGAGGGTACAGTGGTGGGGCATATGTGTAGGGGGGTACAGGGGTGGGACAGGAGAGCAGGGGGAGTACAGTGTTAGGCCAGATGAGCAGGGGGTTCACTGTTGGGCCAGATGAGCAGGGGGGATTTAGTGTTGGGCCAGATGAGCAGGGGGGTACAGCAGTGGGGCAGATGTGAAATTAGGTGTATTGGTGGGACAGATGAGCAGGGAGTTACAGTGGTGGGTAGGGGTGCAACGGATCAAAAAACTCATGGTTCGGATCGTTCCTCGGATCAGAGTCACGGAACGGATCCTTTTTCGGATCAGCAAATAAAAATAAAAAAACCCACTGCTGTAATATCCACGTCATCTCCCCGCTGTAATATCCACGTCATCTCCTCACTGTAATATCCACGTCATCTCCCCCACTGTAATATCCACGTCATCTCCCCCACTGTAATATCCACGTCATCTCCCCCACTGTAATATCCACGTCATCTCCCCACTGTAATATCCACATCATCTCCCCACTGTAATATCCACGTCATCTCCCCACTGTAATATCCACGTCATCTCCCCCACTGTAATATCCACGTCATCTCCCCCACTGTAATATCCACGTCATCTCCCACTGTAATATCCACATCATCTCCCCACTGTAATATCCACGTCATCTCCCCCACTGTAATATCCACGTAATCTCCCCCACTGTAATATCCACAATCTCCCCACTGTAATATCCACGTCATCTCCCCCACTGTAATATCCACGTCATCTCCCCACTGTAATATCCACGTCATCTCCCCCACTGTAATATCCACGTCATCTCCCCCACTGTAATATCCACGTCATCTCCCCCACTGTAATATCCACAATCTCCCCACTGTAATATCCACATCATCTCCCCACTGTAAAATCCACAATCTCCCCACTGTAATATCCACGTCATCTCCCCCACTGTAAAATCCACATCATCTCCCCACTGTAATATCCACATCATCTCCCCCACTGTAATATCCACGTCATCTCCCCCACTGTAATATCCACGTCATCTCCCCCACTGTAATATCCACGTCATCTCCCCCACTGTAATATCCACGTCATCTCCCCCACTGTAATATCCACGTCATCTCCCCCACTGTAATATCCACGTCATCTCCCCACTGTAATATCCCCATCATCTCCCCACTGTAATATCCACATCATCTCCCCACTGTAATATCCACATCTCCCCCACTGTAATATCCACATCATCTCCCCACTGTAATATCCACATCATCTCCCCCACTGTAATATCCACGTCATCTCCCCCACTGTAAAATCCACAATCTCCCCACTGTAATATCCACAATCTCCCCACTGTAATATCCACAATCTCCCCACTGTAATAGACATCTCCCCTACTCACTGTAAAATCCAGACATCTCCCGCACTGTATATCCACAGACATCTACCCACTGTATACCGTAGAGGAAGACTAGTGTTTAGTCTTACCATACCAGAATAGAAGCCGGTGTAGAATAAAAGTCACTATCCCGTGAAAGACGCTACCCCCTGACGCTACTGCACATGCGCCGGTTTCAGTCAAAAGAAACCGAGCGCAGAGCTGCTCAAAACGACTACAGCTGACTCGGATTAACCCCTCACACCATGCATATCACAGGCTGGATGGGGGCACACCATGCATATCACAGGCTGGATGGGGGCACACCATGCATATCACAGGCTGGTATGCCCCCTGTGCTATGCATGGTCTGCCCCCTGTGCCAAACATCCAGCCTGTGATATCCATGGTGTGCCCCCATCCAGCCTGTGATATGCATGGTGTGCCCCCATCCAGCCTGTGATGTGCATGGTGTGCCCCCCATCCAGCCTGTGATATGCATGGTGTGCCCCCATCCTGCCTGTGTGTATGTGATACAGCTTGTTGCTGTTCCCTCTCAACCAGCCTGTGTGTCTGCCGCTGTGAGCCCTCACCGCGCTGAGGGGTGATGACGTCAGCGCGCAGCTCACTGTCACTGCCGGGTGTACCAAGATGGCCGCCGCTCCGGAGCTAGGCCGAAGCTGTGGCCTTTCCTAAGGCCAAGGCAGGGGAGCGCTCTGCGGAACGCGTGGTGTGCCAACCTGAACAGGATGACCCGTTCGGATCACGGATCAGTGACGATCCGTTGCACCACTAGTGGTGGGGCAGAAGAGCAGGGGGTACAGAGGTGAGACAAATGTGCAGGAGGTACATTGGTGGGGCAGATGAGAAAGTGGATTACAGTGGTGGGGCAGATGAGCAGATGGGTTCAATGTTAGGACAGATGAGAAGGTGATTCAGTAGTGAGACAGAAGAGCATGGGTATACGGCGGTGGAGCAGATGTCAGATGTGCAGGGAGGTACAGTGGTGGAGCAGATGAGAAAAGGGGGTAGATTGATGGAGCAGATGAGCAGGGGGGTTCAGTGTTAGGGCAAAGGAGAAACATTGGAGGGACAGATGAGCAGGGGGTTACAGCGGTGGGGTAGAGAAGAAGGGGGTACAGAGGTGGGACAGATGAGAAAGGGGGTTACAGTGGTGGGGCAGATGAGAAAGGGGGTTACAGTGGTGGGGCAGATGAGCAGATAAGTTCAGTGTTAGGACACATGAGAAGATGGTTCAGAGGTGAGACAGAAGAGCATGGGCGGTACTGCGGTATAGCAGATGTGCATGGAGGTATAGTGGTGGGGTAGATGAGAAAGGGGGTACATTGGTGGGGCAGATGAGCAGGGTGGTACAGTGGTGGGGCAGATGTACAGGGGGTTACAGTGGTGGGGCAGATGTACAGGGGGTTATAGTAGTGGGGCAGATGTGCAGGGTAGTACAGTGGTGGGAGGGATGAGAAGGGGTTACAGTGGTGAAACAGATTTGCCGGGGCGACAGTGATCTGAGGCGTGAGAGTTCAGGATGTTAATTTCTCACTACTAAAGTAGTTTGCAGCATTTACTTTATAAAAAAATCCTTTTCGTGATTGAGAGTGTGAAGCTGAAATTTTTTTGTTATAAAATCGGCACACTCAATTACTTTGAAAACATTTTTCGGCACACTGTGCTCATAAGGTTGCCTACCCCTGGTCTAGATGATGTATTTTATGTTAATGTTTCTGAGCTTTTATTTTGTAGCAAATGCTTGTAAATGTTTCATTGAAAAAAGGATGGACTAGATAAGGATACATAGTCATTGGTAATATGTTACAGTGTATCTAAACCTAAAAACACAAATGCAATATATTGCAATTGATCTTAGATGAGGTGGCTGTAAGTTTTCTTGTTTAGAGTTTAGATACATTTTAAGTAAAAACAAAAGCTAAAGACAGAACAATTTGTAGCCATTTATGCAGCAACAACCAAACTTTAATAAATATTTTAATTTCAGGGTTTTAACCAGGAAGATATAGGGAGAGATTAGAAAAAAATTTCCAGTGATATTTGCCACCAGGCACACAGCCTGCATGATCTTTTTAAGCTGTGTTGCACACTTTGGAGCAAAAAATAAATCTTAAAGTAGTTGCAAACCCTCACATATACCCAGTGAAGTGAACAGCCTCAGATGATACACAGAGATGAAACAAATCCTCCTACATAAGTGTTACATGTATATCTTCTGTCTGATTTGTGATAAAATCCTTCTGCATCTGCGAGGAGTACAGAGGAGGGGGTGGAGAGCTGATGTTATAGCTCTTATACACTGTGTGAGAGCTGATTGGAGCAAAGGGACCCCCGTTCCACATAGGCAGAGGAACAAAGGAACATGCAGAGCTGTATTCTGAATAGACAAGCTGTGTGCTTATCTCCCTCCCCGTCACAAATCTTATCTCATGTGTCAGGACAACTTGTCAGAAGTGACTCATGCTGGTAACAGAGAAAGGAAGCACCAGAGAGAAACAACACTCAGAGCTTTGGAGAGAGATAAGTAAACACTACAGATATATGTGCCAAACCTTTTTCCGGCCTGTAGCAGGGCGGTACCTTGCCAGGATTCAGGTCTAATAAACAGCCAATTCACTAATGAGTCAGCTGTGTTCTGGGCTTTAAGTCACCAGACCTCTAGGCTCCCAGTTGGAGACGACGGCACACTGCAGACAGGAGGTCTGGGTATGGGAGTCAGTAGGGCTTCACCTAGGAGAGAGAGGTGGGAGCCAGTGTAGCACGAGGCTACTTTTCTGTACGCATGGAGCGTCCGGTCTATGGGAGACAGACCAAGGCCCTAACGTGTAGGGCCTAAGCTGGAGCGCTGCGTTTACAAGCCAGGAGGGCTGAAAATTGTTTACTTTGGTAGCAGGACTGAAATACTGAATACATCTGCGAGGGCATCTTCTGTGTTTGTTTCTAACTTTCTTTTAAATAAAAGTGGGAAAAACCAGCCCTGAAACGGAATAAAAGCAAGTGGTAGTGTCCTTAAAATGCTACACTTGGGGTGAACCCCTAACAGGCCATACTTCTCTTCTGGATCATGGGAGTACACCTACCTTTCGCTCTCTCCTGTGACCCAAAGTTAGTTAATAGTGGGCTCACTTTCAGCTGTTTTCATAGAGCCACTCCACTCTGGAAAGATTCTGACCATAATGTGGGTATCCACCCAGCTGCCTGATTGACAGCTGCCTCCAGGCTCTCTGCGCTTGGCTGAGAGCTGAAACCAGCTGCCCCCACCCCTTTACCAGCCCATCACTCCAGGGAGTGAGTCACTGCTCTCTGCTCTGACAAAGACTGGCAGTCATATGATGATGTGCGAATTTATGGGCTTAGAGCTGATGGGGGACAGCTACTGCATGGAGGTGAGTATGAATGTTTTTTTTTTTTCCTGAAAACCCCAAACTCCTCCATTAATCAGGAAAAATGTATGAATAAAGTGTTTTACAGCCAAACAGATTATTTTTTTAAACTAAGAAAATGCAGCAGAGTTAAGGTTGGTACACCAATTAGGGACAGGCAGAGTGATTTCAAAAAATGTAGAAAAACTGATTTTGCAGCAAAAGTGGTTCATATTGGGGTTGATTTACTAAAGCCAAATCCACTGTGCACTACAAGTGCACTTGAAAGTGCAGTCACTGTAAATCTGAGGGGAAGATCTGGAATTAGGGGAAGCTCTGCTGATGTTATGATCCAATCATGTACAAGCAAAAATGCTGTTTTTTATTTTCCTTGCATGGCCCCCTCGAATCTACAGCGACTGCACTTCCAAGTACACTTGCAGTGGACTTGTAGTGCAAAGTGGATTTGCCTTTAGTAAATAAACCCCATAGTGTTCTTTGTTGTATTTCTTTTTTTTTTTTGGGGGGGGGGGGTGTATTTGATTGCTGTCTGTCACTTAAATTTAATTTTTTTTTAAATAATCTAACAAGGCTAATGATGAGTCACTTTTTTGGCAAACAGGCCCAGAGTAACTGAAAGGAGCTCCCATAACCCTCAGGAGCCATTTAAAGCTCGTACTATTAAAAATAATCATTTGGGGCAAAACAAATCTCCTAATTTCGATTATCCCTGCACAAAAACAAGAAAACACCTGCATGTGTTTATCCTACACAAATCTATATGCATTTTAGTCAAAATTGTCAAAGCCCAAATACAATGATCCTTCCCTTGCAGGCTCTACCACTCATCTACATTAATCACTTGCCGACCGCCTATCGCAGATGTACTGCGGCAGGTCAGCTCTATTGCGTGAAACGATGTACCTGTACATCATTTCATGCAATAGATTCTGGGGGGCGCATGAGCACCCCCGTAGGTGTGATCACATGCTGATCGGACACAGGGGATGCCAATTGGCGGGTCTGGCGGAGTTACACGCGATCATTCCTGGGAGAGGAAGATCGTCAATCTGCCTCTGTAAACAAGGCAGATCGCCGTTCTGACAGGGGAGAAGATGGAGATCTTGTGTTCCTGCTAGGCAGGAACACCGATCTCTGTCTTCACCCATTCAGAGCATCCCCCACACAGTTAGCAAGCACCTCCTAGGGACACACTTAACCCTTTAATCGCCCCTGATGTTGTCCCCTTCCCTGCCAGTGTCATTTGTACAATAACAGTGCATATTTTTAGCACTGATCACTGTAATAATGTCACTGGTCCCCAAAAAACTGTCAAAAATGTCAGTTAGGTGTCCAATCTGTCCGCCGCAATTTCGCAGTCCCGCTAAAAATTACTGATCACTGCCATTGCTAGTAAAAAATAAAAATAAATAAAAATGCCATAAAAATATCCCATAGTTTGTAGACACTATAACTTTTGGGCAAACCAATCAATATACGCTTATTGGGATTTTTTTTTACCAAAAATATGTAGCTGATGAATACATATTGGCATAAATTGATGAAGAAATTAGATTAAAATATTTTTTTTTATTGGATATGTATTATAGCAGAAAGTAAAAAAAATTGTTTTTTTTTTTTTTTTTTCAAAATTGTTGGCCTTTTTTTTGTTTATAGCACAAAAAATAAAACTGCAGAGGTGATCAAATACCACCAAAAGAAAGCTCTATTTGTGGGGAAAAAAAGCCATCAATTTTATTTGAGTACAGCGTCACACGACCGTGCAATTGTTAAAGTAACGCAGTGCCGTATCGCAAAAAATGGCCTGGTCATTAAGGGGTAAAAACTTCTGGGGCTGAAGTGGTTAAATAAGGAGTGCTCATTCTCAACGTTAAAATAAGATTCACACAGATTTCTAAAAACAAAAAAAATAAATGATGGAGCTGCGGTACACCTTTGTGACAGCAGTTACTGTATTTACTGTATTTCAGATCATTAAAACACATACATAGTGAAAATTTAATGTGCAAATGTTACGACCAATGCCATCCTTTCTTTCTTTTTCTTTTTCTTTTTGCAGCCACCAATGCAAATATGCAACAAATCTGTTTTATTTAATAAAGGCTCAGGACAAATAACTCAACATAAATAAGTTTAATATGGTAATACTCTATATAACTGTGACAAAATTAAAGCCAATATATTGGGTTTAAATTCTGACATATTATAAAGCAGACATACAATAAATAACCCTGTTCAAAAAAGACTCAAAAAACTTAACTGAATAAATCACCAGGACTAGATAGCTTGCACCCAAGAGTCCTCAAAGAACTTAGCCCATACTATAGCCAGGCCATTATTCCTAATCGTTTAAGTGGTTTCAAAGTATGAAGATTATTCTTATCTTAAAGCGGAGGTTCACACAAAAATTGAACCTCCGCTTCTCGGAACCCCCCCCCCCCCCTCCGGTGTCACATTTGGCACCTTTCAGGGGAGGGGGGGTGCAGATACTGGTCTAAAACAGGTATTTGCACCCACTTCTGGGCATAGACTCCCACGGGAGTCTATGCTTCTTCCTGTCCCGCCACGCTGTCTGCTGGGACACACACGGGTCCCAGAGACAGCAGGGGCCGTTCTGATTGCGCTGCGCAACTCACGCTTGCGCAGTGGGGAACCGGGAAGTGAAGCCGCAAGACTTAATTTCCTGATTCCCCTCGCGAAGATGGCAGCGGCAGCATCCGAGGACCGAGGGACGGTTTGGCCTCGGGTGCCGACATCGCTGGACCCTGGGACAGGTGAGTGTCCTTATTTTAAGTTAGCAGCTGCAGTATTTGTAGCTGCTGATTTTTAAAAAAAATTTTTTTCAGGGGACTCCCTCTTTAAAAGGTATAAACCCGTACAGGTGTGAGGGGGGCTGAGAGTGTACAGGTGTGAGGGGGGCTAAGAGCTTACAGCTGCTGGATTGGGATGCCTTATTTGGGCAAAATATAATTTGTTACTTTTAAATCTTGAAAGCAGTGATGAGTTATAATACACTGTTCATTTTCATATGATATTGTAAGTGTTAAAATAAAAGTGTGTGCACTGAAGGACCGGGCGGGATGGATAGTGGGTGGATTCAGTGGGACGGCCAGTAAAGCTGTGTAAAGGGGCCCCAGAATTTCTTATGGCTGCCCTGCCTGTCCCACTATAATGCCCGGTACACACGATCAGAAAATTTCTATTCTGGCAAATTTTCGTGACTTTACTAAAATCATCAGATTCAATCTGAGAATAGCATGCAAAAAAAAAACGAACAATCATTTGTCCGATAATCTCATCTTGTGTACCGGGCATAAGTCTATGACAATGCTGTTCAATGGTGAGGTGTGGGAGGTGGTATGGAAAAAGCTCCAGCTGCTGAATTTGATATTTGCGTAATAGCCAGTTCACACATGAATCGCTCATTCATTTGAAATGGCTGAAATTTCACTGGATCGCACAAAAAGTAGTGCACAGAACACAGGTTTCCTGCACCATGAGCTGGTGTGAACGAGCCCTGACACAGTCTCCAGATTAAGAGGCTGCTCCACACCTGAATCGCACAGGTACGTGGTCCGTGTCTCTGCGCAAGTCAGTCCCCTTGTTACTTTCCAATTAGAATGGGTTGGAACCTCACACGATCACACAAAAAGTAGAGCATGCACTACTTTTCTAAAACGCACCGCACCAAATCCCATGGTACAGCAGTACCATGCAATCTGTTGAAGGCAAATGCACTGCATTTGCAATCTTTTTTTTTTTTTTAACAGAAAGTTGCATTTGCAATCTTAATTTGGGGTGTCATTAGGAATAGATTGACACCCGTAGCAGATTGCACACCCAGTGTGTTTTGTACTCAGGTTTTTTACACCACGTTCTGGTGTGAACCAACCCTTGGGCATCACACACTGCTCCTCAAAAGGTATGATTACTAATTTGTAAGTAGCCAATAAATTAAATATTTAGACAGGCTAATAAAATGTTGCCATATTTGTAGTTTAGGCAAACACCAGTTTTGTTACAAAAACAAAAAACAATAATATACATCACTGCTAAACTAGTCATTTTGTATCCAATACATTCCCATATGCACCTGTACCCAACCATGGCTTGCTAGAATGTACTCATTTTTTTCCATGCATTCATGCCAGGTATACCCAATTTATCATAGTATTTGTAAGATTTTGTATCCTCTTCTTCCTTAAATAGTTCACAGCTTTTACCAGAAACTCGCAGACAGCTTGAGCCCACACTACAGGTATCTCCACAAGTATCTGCATTAAAGTATAACAAAAGCAAAACTTTTTTTTTAGTTTTGTACAGAGTGGAGAGGGATTAGAACTCCTGTCTGTTTTTATTGCTGTCTGTGCCCCCATTATGGAGATTCTCCCTCTCTCTTTGTCTTAATTACTATTATCATTGAAAGTTAAAGTTATGCCCCGTACACACAGTCCGATTTTCCGACGGAAAATGTCCTATCGGACCATGTTGTCGGAAATTCCGACCGTGTGTGGGCTCCATCTGACTTTTTCCTGCACTCAAATTTTCCGACAACAAAGTCCTATCGGTCTTTTTCCGATCGTGTGTAGCGAATTCCGACGGACAAATTGCCACACGTGCTCAGATCACATTACAAGACCAAAGCTATGGGCTACTAGCCTCTACGTAGTCCCGTCGTAGGCAACGAACGTCACCACGTTCAGGATGATCGGATTTTCTGACAACTTTGTCCGACCGCTTGTATGCAACACCAGTGTCGGACTAAATCCGTCGGAAAAAATCAGACAGATTTTGTGGTCGGAATTTCCGACCGTGTGTACGGGGCATAAAATAAAATCACACATTTTGGGTTTACACCAGAAAAGTAAAAGAGGAAATCTTCCAATACGGATACTAGTTCTGGTTACCTGGGGGTCCCCAAGGAATTCCCTTAATTTGCACAGATTTCCTCTGACTTCCTTTTTGGCTATGAGACAGGAGGTGAAGGGAAATCTCTGCAATGGGACATAGATGGCAAAAAAAATCTGACAGGGGTTATATCCTTGCTTACTCTGTCCAAAATGAAAAAAAAAAAAAGTAGTGCCTATAGTTCTACTTGAAGAGTTGGTAAAAAAAATCCTCCTTTCAGCAAATGTACTATCATGCCTATATCAATATCTACAGGGCAATAGTAGGTATGACTCTGCAATTAAAGAATATCAGCTTATTTTTTTCCTTATAGGTTCTTCCACTGCATGCCAAAAAATAGTCTCAAGTTGTACTTACCTTCTCCACGCTTTTGCGTTGTCTCAAACTTCCTCCTTGGTCCATCGCAATCAGTTGTTTTCAGAGCAGAATGACGCAATATCACTCTGCCCATTTCTTGTGAGCCCAGCCTGTCGTATACTTGTCCCCTATGGGAGCACAACACCACAAGGACTCACAGTACTCCATGACTGAGCCGCACTCACCTCCAGCGTCCGAAGAATAGCTGGGGGTGACCTCACAGGACTAGCAAGATTTGGAAAACCTGCAGTGCTGCTTTAAGTTGAAAAGCAGTTTTAAACAAACCTTGAGTTTCATTTTTAAGAGACCCTGTTGCCAGACAGAAGGAAATTCTCATAAGATAATATGTGCTTATGATGTATTTTATGCAAGTTATTTACCTGTAAAAGGCTCCCTTGGCTAGACATCCAAAATCCCCTAGACCCGTGTTGGGCACTGCCATCTTGAGTATGATGTCAGCAGGAAAAGCAAGTAATACTTAAAACACTTTTTTTTCTTGTGTTTTCACCTGAATTTTTTAAGTTGGTGACAGGGTCTCTAAAGCCTGACTTAGTTACTAGGCCAGGTACACAATCAGCTGGATGCAGAATTGTAACAAGTGCCAGCGTGGTTTTCCAGCCACATTCCATTCAGCCTTCAAACACCCTCTTGGCAAGGAAGAGGCCTACCCCAGAAGAACAATGTTAGTGAACAAGCCTGCGATTCACAGGCAAGGCTGAAATGCTGCAGGTTCTTGTTATTTTTTTAATCGCCAATATGCAAGGGAACGCTTTGCTGAATGATTGCACTCACTGAGCCAATCAATTCAGCTTGCACGCAGGATAGGGTGTTTGCTCAATAATGCATTCAGTGTCCCCTAAAACAGCCCCTACATGCCCAGCCTAATGCCGCGTACACACGGTCGGAATTCTCATCGGAAAAAGCTCTGATGGTTTTCCCGTCGGAATTCCGACGGAATTTCGCTCAAACTGTCTTGCCTACACACGGTCACACCAAATTCCGACGGCCAGTAACACAGCGGCATAAAACACGTTCGACTGCACTATAAAAGGGAAGTTCAATGCATGCTTCCGAGCATGCGTCGAATTGTTTCCGAGCCTGCGTCAGAATTTTGCGTGTCGGAATTGCATACACACGATCGGAAAATCCGATAGAAAGGTTTTCCGTCAGAAAAATTGAGAACAGGTTCTCAATCCAAAGTCCGTCGGAAATTCCGACAGAAAAAGATCGATGGGCATACACACGGTCGGAAAATCCGTTGAAAAGCTCCCATCAGACTGTTTCCATCGGAAATTCCGACCGTGTGTACGCCGCATAAGAATTATGTAAAACAATCACTAATCGCTATTATACTGCTATGTTGTGCCTGGGCACCTTTTAGCTGATCAAAAGAAAAGTAAAGATTTTTAACGCCCAACTCCAAACTCGGTATCCCACTTCCCCTGCGAAGGGTGTCATTCAACCTGGCAAAAGAGCAGCGTTGCATCGCCGGTTCACGGTGAAGATAAGGTGAATATAGCAGCTGGAAAGCCATTTTTATTTTTACAAAAGGCTGGAGGGCTGGATGATGGACCATTTTTCTGATGTTTTGGATATAGTGGTAGGAGGTTAGGACCCCGATAGTATTTTGTCTCTGTCTGTGTCCCATTGGGGAGATTCACTCTCTACGTTTGTCCCGGTGACCTACTGTACCAGGACTGAGAGTAGCAGAAAATGAAAATTTTTGAGTTGCAACCACAGCAGGTATAAACGGGGGAATCTTCCAAACATGAAAATTGCTTCTGTGGCAATTCTTTAAGAAGAGATTTCCTCTCACTTCCTGTTCAGCATACGGGACAGGAAGTGAAGAGAAACCTCTCATATGGGACATACGCTTGTCAGTAAAAAAAAATGGAGGTGGAACTAGCCATTTGCTTGCCTCAGGACTATGCTTAGGTTAATTGGTGCCTAAGCAGATGCTTTTCATGTCTCCCATCTACCATGAGCCAACATCCTTCCACTCCAGTGCTGTATAGCATTATTAGCTGTTAAGGTGCAAGTGTGTGCTTGCACTATAACAACCAATAATGCTATGCGGTCCAGCCACCAACACAGGAACCAGCTTAAACAATGCCTTGTGTATACAGGGAACATTATTGTGTTGCAGTGAAAAGTAACAATGGCCCCAGTGCCACCCCCACTAATGCCTCGTTTCCACTGAGTGGATCGGTTCGGATTGGTACAGTTTGCAAGGGTTAGAATGGTCCGGCCTATTCAGGTGAGCATTTCCACTGCAAGTCGGACCACCAGGGGCCATACGGGGTTTAGAAAAAATGCCTAGCGTGGCCTCACACTGATTGGCAGTTGTTTTTCTGTTCTCCAGTCAGTGGAATGTATCGTAGCTCCTCCCTAACCGAACCGTTCCATTTTCTATGGCCCCACATCTGAAGCAGGACCCTGAATGGTGCGGTATGGTTCGGTTGTATGGGCCGCTTTCATAATGAAAACACTGAAAATAGAGTACCGTACCAAACCGATCCGCTCAGTGGAAACGAGGCCTAAGTGTCGCATAAGATGGTCTTCTCGCTTTGCCTCATTGGTGGTACACCCCAGAGGAAGTTCCTCTTGTCCAAAACAATTTAAAAAACACTTTGCCTTTACTCACTTAAGTGGTGAGATCACTGCACTTGAGGTCCCAGATCTGCATAAATACTGGGTCTCAATATATGTTGGTCCCACTAACCTCTCTGGATTGGTAAAATTATTTTATGTTATGTTATGAAGAATTCAGCAGGAGGAGTAGAAACAACTCAGAGGAGTTGATTTGCAAAGGGCAAAAAGACTGTGCATTTTGCAAAGTGCACTTGCGCTCTTCAAGTTTAGTTGCTCCGGAGCTATATCTGCAGTTTTTAAATGTGTATAAACAGGCATACAAGTAAAGTCACTAAAAGAATTGCACATATCTAAATGCATCTACACGCAAGTTCTTTAGATGCATACTTTACGCAGGATCTTCTGCTAGTTCTGCCAGCAAGAACCTGCATACCGTGCAGAAAATATCCTATGCTTGTGTCAATGAGCCTTTTCCAGAGACAAACATAGGCGATACTTGTCATTACTGTTTTGAAAGTGCTAGTTGCCTGGCTATTATGCTGACCTACTCACATCAATACTATTTGAGTCACTGACCTGAAACAAGCAAAACAACCAGAAAGTCAAGTAAAGTCAGTCTTTATCTACAGTGCCTTGAAAAAGTTTTCAGACCCCTTGACATTTTCCACATTTTGTCTTGTTACAACCAAAAACGTTGATGTATTTTATTGGGATTTTATGTGATAGACCAACACAAAGTGGCAAATAATTGTGAAGTGGAAACAAATGATAAATGGTTTTCAAAATATTTTACAAATAATTATGTGAAAAGTGTGGTGTGCATTTGTATTCAGCCCCCCTGAGTCAATACTTTGTAGAACCACCTTTCACTACAATTACAGCTGCAAGTCTTTTTGGATATGTTTCTTCCAGCTTTGCACATCTAGAGAGTGACATTTTTGCCCATTCTTCTTTGCAAAATAGCTCAAGCTCTGTCAGATTGGATGGACAGCATCTGCGAACAGCATTTTTCAAGTCTTGCCACAGATTCTCAATTGGATTTAGGTCTGGACTTTGACTGGGCCATTCTAGCACATGAATATGCTTGGATCTAAACCTCTGCCCCAGTCTCAAGTCTTTTGCAGACTCTAACAGGTTTTCTTCTAAGGTTGCCCTAAATTTGGCTCCATCCATCCCCCCATCAACTCTGACCAGGTTCCCTGTCCCTGCTGAAGAAAAGCAAGGTGTGTTCAGGGTGATGTTCAGTGTTAGTTTGCCACCACACATAGCGGTTTGCTTTAAGGCCAGAAAGTTACATTTTGGTCTCATCTGACCAGAGCAGCTTCTTCCACATGTTTGCTGTGTCCCCCACATGGCTTCTCACAAACTGCAAACGGGACTTCTTATGGCTTTCTTTCAACAATGGCTTTCTTCTTGCCACTCTTCCATAAAGGCCAGATTTGTGGAGTGCACGACTAATAGTTGTCCTGTGGACAGATTCTCCCACCTGAGCTGTGGATCTCTGCAGCTCCTCCAGAGTTACCATGGGGCTCTTGGCTGCTTCTCTCATTAATGCTGTCCTTGCCCGCCCTGTCAGTTTAGGTGAACGGCCATGTCTTGGTAGGTTTGCAGTTGTGCCATACTCTTTACATTTTCGAATGATGGATTAAACAGTGCTCCGTGAGATGTTCAAAGCTTGAGATATCTTGTTTTATAACCTAACCCTGCTTTAAACATCTCCACAACTTTATCCCTGACCTGTCTGGTGTGTTCCTTGGTCTTCATGATGCTGTTTCTTCACTAAGGTTCTCTAACAAACCTCTGAGGGCTTCACAGAACAGCTGTATTTATACTGAGATTAAATTACACACAGATGGGCTCTATTTACTAATTAGGTGACTTCTGAAGGCACTTGGTTCCACTAGATTTTAGTTATCAGAGGTATCAGAGTAAAGGGGGCTGAATACAAATGCACGCCACACTTTTCAGATATTTATTTGTAAAATATTTTGAAAACCATTTATCATTTTCCTTCCACTTCACAATTATGTGCCACTTTGTGTTGGTCTATCGCATAAAATCCCAATAATCCCAATAAAATACATTTACATTTTTGGTTGCAACATTTAAAGGTGTATGTTCTGGGTCAGTGAAGTAAAGTCCTGAAGTAAGAAAGTTAGAATCCCAGCCAGCAAAACCATCATTTCCGAAAAGAGAACACAAATGGCAGCCTCCATGTTGTGCCTTGGAAAGGTTTTTTTTATTATTTTTTTTTATTATTATTTTATTACTTTTATATATGTATTCCATTAAATATTTCTCAACAACACTAGATAAAAAAAAAGATGCTTTTTAATTTTAGAACAGGTTGGATGATTTATGTTTTTTTTTTTAGGTTGTAATGTAACAAAGGTAGAGAAACTAAAAATAGGTATGATAAGGAAGAAAGGAATAAGGAAGTGTGTTAGAAAGTGACAGTGAGCAGAGAGTACACAGCTCAAATAAACTATCGCTAATTTCCGTACTGGAGATTCCAACCCTGATGCACTGTTCACTGCTAAAGCAGCAGAGAAAAATAAAACGTTTCTAGCATCACCAGGTATAGAGAATTTTTTTTTTGTATCTCACAAAAGTGAGCTCACATTTTTGTAAATATTTTATTTTATCTTTTCATGTGACAACACTGAAGAAATTACACTTTGCTACAATGTAAAGTAGTGAGTGTACAGCTTGTATAACAGTGTAAATTTGCTGTCCCCTAAAAAATAACTCAACACACAGCCAGTATTAATGTCTAAACCGCTGGCAACAAAAGTGAGTACACCCCTAAGTGAAAACGTCCAACTGGGGCCGAATTAGCCATTTTAACTCCCTGGTGTCATGTGACTCGTTAGTGTTACAAGGTCTCAGGTGTGAATGGGGAGCAGGTGTGTTAAATTTGGTGTTATCGCTCTCACTCTCTCATACTGGTCACTGGAAGTTTAACATGGCACCTCATGGCAAAGAACTCTGAGGATCTGAAAAAAAAGAATTGTTGCTCTACATAAAGATGGCCTAGGCTATAAGAAGATTGCCAGGACCCTAAAACTGATTTGGAGCATGGTGGCCAAGACCATACAGCGGTTTAACAGGACAGGTTCCACTCAGAACAGACATCGCCATGGTCAACCAAAGAAGTTGAGTGCACATGCCTAGTGTCATATCCAGAGGTTGTCTTTGGGAAATAGACATATGAGTGCTGCCAGCATTGCTGCAGAGGTTGAAGGGGTGGGAAATCAGCCTGTCAGTGCTCAGACCATACGCCGTACACTGCATCAAATTGGTCTGCATGGCTGTCATCCCAGAATGAAGCCTCTTCTAAAGATGATACACAAGAAAGCCTGCAAACAGTTTGCTGAAGACAAGCAGACTAAGGACATGGATTACAGGAACCATTTCCTGTGGTCTGAGATCAAGATAAACTTATTTGGTTCAGATGGTGTCAAGCGTGTGGCCGCAACCAGGTGAGGAGTACAAAGACAAGTGGGTCTTGCCTACAGTCAACCATGGTGGTGGGAGTGTCATGGTCTGGGTCTGCATGAGTGCTGCCGGCACTGGGGAGCTACAGTTCATTGAGGGAACCATGAATGCCAACATGTACTGTGACATACTGAAGCAGAGCATGATCCCCTCCCCCCCATGGAGACTGGGCTGCAGGGCAGTATTCCAACATGATAATGAATCCAAACACGCCTCCAAGACGACCACTGCCTTGCTAAAGAAGCTGAGGGTAAAGGTGATGGACTGGCCAAGCATGTCTCCAGACCTAAACCCTATTGAGCATCTGTGGGGCATCCTCAAACGGCAGGTGGAGGAGCGCAAGGTCTCTAACATCCACCAGCTCCATGATGTCGTCCTGGAGGAGTGGAAGAGGACTCCAGTGGCAACCTGTGAAGCTCTGGTGAACCTAATGCCCAAGAGGGTTAAGGCAGTGCTGGAAAATAATGGTGGCCACACAAAATATTGACACTTTGTGTCCCATTTGGACATTTTCACTTAGGGGTGTACTCACTTTTGTTGCCAGCGGTTTAGACATTAATGGCTGTGTGTTGAGTTATTTTGAGGGGACAGAAAATTTACACTGTTATACAAGCTGTACACTCACTACTTTACATTGTAGCAAAGTGTCATTTCTTCAGTGTTGTCACATGAAAAAATATAATAAAAAATATTTGACAAAAATGTGAGGGGTGTACTCACTTTTGTGAGATACTGTATTTGCCAAATATGCTGCAGCTCTCATTGTCCCTTTTATGAATCCCCCCCCCCTCTTTCTGGCAAACACTCACGATAGTGAGAGAGAGAGCTGTGCATGATGTTATAAGTCTAGGCTTTCTACCAGACAAAAAACAGGAAGTGGGCTGTATAAGGTATTTACTGGCAGAAAAAAAATGTTTTACTATCCAAAGTTAAAACAACAAGGGCAGAAGATTTAATAGATGGAAAGATGAAAAAATTCCTGAAGTTCTGCTTTAAGGCTGAACTCCAGGGTAAGGATAAATCCTCCTTTGCAGTGGGGCTGCCACTGCACTGCAAGGGTTAAATGCCCGTTTGGGTCTACTTACCTGACCCTCTGCTGCAGTAGGCTCCCCTAGGCTGTAAGTCCAGTACCTGCAGCCTCTTCTTTCCTATGCTCAGGTGGTTGCAGGTCCTCTGATGTCCATAACGCTGGACATGAGGATGCTGAGGAACAGTCCACCACCAAAGCATAACAGAGTAGAGAAGAGCACAAGTAGTGGAGGATCGGGTAATTAAAACTGCCTTTTGAGCATCTAACTCCTAATAAGTCAGCAAATAAAGGGCCTGTGGCTGTTGACTTTTATTTTTCTCATAGCCAGGTGAAGTTTCCCTTTAGGTAAGCACTTTTGCCATTACATTCACTTTACACAGGGCCCTTGTCAATGATTTGATTCCGAAGCGCAACATGGGCGCTTTTAACCCCTTCTTCGGCTGCTAGCAGGGGTTAAAAGCGCCCCGCTAGCGACCGAAAAGCACCAGTTAACAGCGGTAGAGCGCCACGAAAATGAGCAGCGCTTTAGCGCGAACACTCAGACGGACCCAGTGTGAAAGTAGCCTTAAGTCTTCTCTCTTCTCCATAACAGGGTGTTTGTTTTGAGGTAAACAGAGATAGCAAGGAACAATGCTAACCAATAACAATCTATAGGAATAAGAAATCTGGTGAGCTGATAACTTCCTGTACTCTATAAGTTATCAGCTCACCAGATTTCTAGCTGGATAAACAGCTTTTTTCTTTGTGCTTGTTAAACCCTTTCAGTCCTGGTTCACACGGATGTGGTGCGGGAAACACATCGATCCCTGTGTGTTTCCTGCACTGCATAGCAATCACACTGCGTTCATGCGATCTGCTGCGGGTGTCAATAAAAAGTTAGGTCTCAACAGCAGGTCGTACAATGGAGTGTGTTTGTAAACACCCATGTGATTCAGTTCCAGTGCGAAAAAAAAAAAAAATCAGCCCGCACCTTTTTGATGCAGTGCGATTTGGGCCATTCGAAACAAATGGGCAGTGTGGTGCGATTCCTGTGCAAACGCGGTGTGTTGTGTGAACCAGAGCTCCATTGTATATTTAACAGACCAAAGAGGAGCAAATTATTATACTTTCATTTTCACTGCATTAAAATGGAGAAAAGTTTCTGAATCTGCCTCTAACGCCTATTACACGCGATCAGAAAATCAGATGAAAAATACTGCTTTCAAAGTGATCGTACGATAATTTGATCATTGGTACACAGCTTTTCGAGAGCTGATCATGACAGTTCATGCTAAATTTTCGAAGGGACTAACATGGAAATTCTCTTGTAAAATACCAGAATGTATGATTTTCATTTAATCAGTACAGTTTTCATCTGAAAAATTTGGAAGCCCAAGACCACGCACACTCGGAAATGAACGAATACATTACAATACGATACAATACATTGCATCACTCCTCAAGTTGTATTCTGCCGTACGAGAATTTTCATAACTTTACTAACTTTTTCTTTTTCAATATGAGACTAGCAGACAAAAAAAAAAAAAAAAAACGGACGATCATTCATCTGATATTCTCATTGTGTGTATGAGCCTTGAGCTGGCCATACATTATACAATTTTCTTGTACAATTTTCCTCTAGATTTACCAAAATCATAAAATATACCAGGACCTTCCATGGATCTCAATGTTCTAGTAGGAACTATTAACCAGCCCTTAGATTAGGACCCTAAACACTTTCAATCTGTATGCAATCAGGCAGGACCTTGCACTATATAGTTGAAGGTAAATCTAAAGGAAGTTGAACAAGAAAATTGTATAGTGTATGGCCAGTCTAAACCATTAGTTAAGAAAATCAGCACATTATAGCAGGGGTTTTCAAACTTTCTAAACAAAGGGACAGTTTACTGTCCTTCAGACCGCCTAGACTATTGCCAGTTTGAGCAGAAAATGTCCTGGCATCAGTGCCCTATTTTTGGTATTAGAGAAATAGTGTCCCATCATTGGTGTCAGTGAGAGAATAGTGTCCCATCATTGGTGTCAGTGAGAGAATAGTGTCCCGTCATTGGTGTCAGTGAGAGAATAGTGTCCTGTCATTGGTGTCAGTGAGAGAATAGTGTCCCGTCATTGGTGTCAGTGAGAGAACAGTGTCCCATCATTGGTGTCAGTGAGAGAATAGTGTCCTGTCATTGGTGTCAGTGAGAGAATAGTGTCCCGTCATTGGTGTCAGTGAGAGAGTAGTGTCCCGTTATTGGTGTCAGTGAGAGGAATAGTGTCCTGTCATTGGTGTCAGTGAGAGGAATACTTCCCCTTCATTGGTGTCAGTGAGAGAATAGTGTCCCGTCATTGGTGTCAGTGAGAGAGTAGTGTCCCGTTATTGGTGTCAGTGAGAGGAATAGTGTCCTGTCATTGGTGTCAGTGAGAGGAATAGTTCCCCTTCATTGGTGTCAGTGAGAGAATAGTGTCCCGTCATTGGTGTCAGTGAGAGAATAGTGTCCTGTCATTGGTGTCAGTGAGAGAATAGTGTCCCGTCATTGGTGTCAGTGAGAGAGTAGTGTCCCGTTATTGGTGTCAGTGAGAGGAATAGTGTCCCGTCATTGGTGTCAGTGAGAGGAATACTTCCCCTTCATTGGTGTCAGTGAGAGAATAGTGTCCCGTCATTGGTGTCAGTGAGAGAATAGTGTCCCGTCATTGGTGTCAGTGAGAGAATAGTGTCCCGTCATTGGTGTCAGTGAGAGGAATAGTTCCCCTTCATTGATGTCAGTGAGAGAATAGTGTCCCCTCATTGGTGTCAGTGAGAGAATAGTGTCCCGTCATTGGTGTCAGTGAGAGAATAGTGTCCCGTCATTGGTGTCAGTGAGAGAAATAGTTCCCCATCCCAGAAAATCAACACATTATAGCAGGGGTTTCCAAACTTTATAAAGGGCCAGTTTACTGTCCTTCAGACCGCCTAGACTATTACCAGTTTGAGCAGAAAATGTCCTGGCATCAGTGCCCTATTTTTGGTATTAGAGAAATAGTGTCCCATCATTGGTGTTAGTGAGAGAATAGTGCCCCGTCATTGGTGTCAGTGAGAGAATAGTGCCCCGTCATTGGTGTCAGTGAGAGAATAGTGCCCCGTCATTGGTGTCAGTGAGAGAATAGTGCCCCGTCATTGGTGTCAGTGAGAGAATAGTGTCCCGTCATTGGTGTCAGTGAGAGGAATAGTTCCCCTTCATTGGTGTCAGTGAGAGAATAGTGTCCCGTCATTGGTGTCAGTGAGAGAATAGTGTCCCGTCATTGGTGTCAGTGAGAGAACAGTGTCCCGTCATTGGTGTCAGTGAGAGAATAGTGTCCCGTCATTGGTGTCAGTGAGAGAACAGTGTCCCGTCATTGGTGTCAGTGAGAGAATAGTGTCCCGTCATTGGTGTCAGTGAGAGAATAGTGTCCCGTCATTGGTGTCAGTGAGAGAACAGTGTCCCGTCATTGGTGTCAGTGAGAGAATAGTGTCCCGTCATTGGTGTCAGTGGAAGGACTTATATACCACTGTTAATGTGTTACTAAACCCAGGACACTGCATTCACTATATCTGGTCTCCCACAGTACACAGAACATGGAAATGCAATTATTTTAGTAAATATAAACAGATAAATACTTTTTCTGATCAGCAGTATATAGCAGTCTTGTGACTTCTATCAGTGTCCGGCCAAGTACTGGTTAAAGCTTGTAGGAGGAGTTTGTATTCTCCTCTGACTGTCCTATGAGGCTGCAGGACCCCTGACCCTCTGTATGGACAGTGCTGATTGGCCCTGTGATAATGACATGCACCCTCCCAAAAAAAAAAACTCTCTAACAATACACACCAAACTGAGCATAGGCAGAGTGCCTCCAAGGCTCTGTACTGTTAGGAGATGGGTTGGGGACAGTGGAAGAAGGGGAGGATCAGAGAAGACAGGCTCAAACAGCCTTATTACACAATGCGCAGGATTAATTCCTTAGGTTCCACAGTGAGTATAACAAGCATGCTTTACTGCATATACAGACTGTTTTGACTGTTGTGGGTTTAGTAACATTTCAATAGGAATAGTGCCCCAAGCAGGCCCGAGACAAGGGGTGGGCAGGAGAGAAAGCAGCCCTGGGCATAGCAGAGCAAGGGGACAGAGAATGGGCACAGGGCAGTAAACCCATTCTATGACATGCATTAACAGTGGGGGAGGGAGTGCAGGTCCGCATCCTTGCCCTGGGCGCTAGACAAACCTGTCCCAGTACCGATAGAGGTAAGCAGAGGGCTCCCTGTGGCCCCTGGGGCTGCAGCTTGGGGACCGCTGCATTAAACCCCGTACACACAATCTGAATATCGTTTTCTAAGTGATCGTACGATAATCTGATCGTTAGTACACAGCTTTTGTCCAAAGGGACAAACACGGAAAATGTTCTCGTATGATACCAGATTGTACGATTTTCGTTAATGCTCCATGCACACTACCAGCTATAAAAAGGCTGGAAAAATTCTGGATAAAAAACACTGGTAATAGCTTTTTGAAGTAGCATTTTGGAAGCGTTTAGAAGCGTTAGCATTTTATTAGCATTTTTGCAGTTCCTTTTAAAAAAAGGGGGGAAAAGGCTAAAAAAAGAATGCTCTTAGTAGCGTTTAGCAGCAGTTATGAGCGTTTCTGGAAAAATATTTTTTTTCTGCTTCTAGACACTGAAGCTCAAAAAACACTAATAGCCTAAAGTAGTGTGCATGGACACATAAGATAGCACTATTTAGCTTCTAGGAGCAGAAGAAAGATGCTAATAACATTAGGAGCTTAAAAAAAACGCTAGCACTTCTCACAGTTCCACCCCAAGTAATTGTACCCCTGGCAGCAATCATGCACCAATCCACAACTAACAACGCCACCCAAAATATCCCCCCAACGCACAACAATCCCCCATATCCCACATCCATCGCACATGCCGCCCCGCCACAACCATCATGCGAAACCCATCTATCCAGCCACACAATACACCTCCATCCCCACCCCCCATACAAATACAGCTGCCCCCGCGCTTTACACAGGACAACCAGCAGACTCCCCGCAGACCCGATCCATCCCCAACCACCATAAACACAACCCCGTTACACCTCAAATCAAAACCTCACACCCTACAACACACTCCTAAATCCCGAGCCCATTCCCACACCTTCCATGCTCAACCCCCACATCTCCATAGCCCATCCATCCCAGACACAGCCCACAGTCCCTCAACAAACACATGGCCCCCACAACAAAAAAGCCCCCCAATGCACCCATGCTCACACAACATCTACACAATCCTCCCATCCCTCACTCCAATCCCTCCAAACCACCATTCTCATCAATGGCCTCCACCCTCCATCCATCCACATCCCACCCAATCCCAACCATTCACCACAACATCCCCACCAACCACAGAATCATACCCCATCCACATCATCCATCCCTATGCCCCCCCATTCCAGCCACAGTATCAAAAAGCCATTTCTCCAAACACCACACAACATCCTTCCCATTAACCTAAATCCCCAACCACATCCAAAGCATTCCATCCCATCACTAACCCAGACACCCATCGCAATCGCCTTCATCCATACACCAAGCCCCACACATCCCCACATCAACAATCTAAAAGCTCAGCCCCCACACACCATTTCCTCCCTCAACACCCCAATCCATCCACAACAACACCAGCTCAATCCACCACCCCACACTTCCCACAGACCCAGCAGCCCCATCCCATCCATCGACAAAACATCTACAGACAATCACACACACCTTACAGCATACCCACCACCAGTTGCCCCACCAACAGCCGCACAGATATCCATCAGTCCCCCAAGATTTCCACATTAAGAACACCCCACACCATCCCCATACCAGCAACACAAAGTCCCAACACAATCTTAGAACCATTCCCCTTCCGCCCTTCATCCCAATCAGCCCCAGCTCCCACTCGCATGCCACCAACAAGTTCTCCAAACAAATAGCCTACCACATCCTCCCACCACCCAAACATACCACATCACACCCAACCCATGCCACTACCACAAAACCAACCCAAACACCATCCTAACAAACCCCCACCCACAAACCAATTCATCCCACCACCAGCCCCCCCCCCCCCAACAACCAAATCCCCCAATCATGCCCACCCACCATCCCTCCACCCCCCAGCCACAACCATGCTACCCAAACAACCTCAAACTCATAAACAACATGAACCAACCCATCCAAGCCCCCCATCCCCCACACATGCAGCTACCAGCCGAATCCTTATAAAAATTCCCCAGGCCCACAATCATCTATCCCCAACCACCCATCTCCCATCACCTCCATCCCCAATTCACCCCCTGCACCCCCCCACATCCACATACCACCAGCTCCACCCCCTAACATCAACCCAAATCCCCACCCCACAGCCCCTACACCCACACAGACAATCACACACAATGCCGAGACATTCCACCCCATCCCCCTCATCCAAACCCAATCAGCATTCGAGGCCCCCCCAAAAAGAACCACAAAACCCCCAGCATCCCAAACCCCCTCACATCCCCGAAACACCCCCACACCCACCCCCAACCATCACAACACAAATCGTCCCCGCAAACATATCCTACACTCCAATATCAACCCCCAGACACCGCATCCAACCTCCCAACCCTTCATCAAATTATCCAATCTCCCCACCCCACATCGAACCTGAGCAATCTTAAAGCCCCCAACAAACATAATTACACCTTACACCCCGCAACAAGCCCCAGCCCCCCGCCCCATCCACCCCCACACACCATCACCCCAAACAAAGATCGAAGCCCGCGCAGGCAAACCTAAGGCCCCCATACACACAAACCTCCTCCACCCAGCCAAACCAAAAAACAAGCCAGCCACCAACATAAACAAAACCCCAACAAATGACGTAATCAAACATCCTGCACCCAGCACAATTCACTCACCACACACCCCTTCTTCCACCCTAAAGTGATGTCCTCATCCACCAGACAAGCTCCAATGCTACACCCCCCAACCAATCATCCACAACCCCTATGTAAGCACACACCAAACACAACCACCACTACTCATATAGCCCCCCGCCAACTGCTCCCCATCAACCACCCCACAACACACACCCATATCCCCCATCCACCAAGCTCTAGAGTCCCCCCAACACAATCCCCCCATAATGCACGAGATACACAGCACAAACACACCCCAACATCCTCGCCCATAAATCATCAACACCCACCCATTACTCCAACACACAGCGCATCTCCCATACACAATCACAAACAAACGCCCACACCAAAAAAAGATCACAATAACAACAATCCCCCAAGACACATCCCAGCATCACCACACAAACTTCACCAATAACTACCAAACCACCCCATCACACAATCACATTTCCCAACACCCCATCCCACACTCACTCACCGCCACCAAAAAGTTCTACCAACACATCCACACATCTCCCATCACACTAACCAAGTCAACATCCCACACCCCACAATCCAAATCCAACAGAACCCATCCCTCCCCAACCCAGCCATGAATCCATCCCTAAACCCACACACGACCCCTCAAACCACAAGCCTTCATCCCAAATCCCAAAAATTACATCCCAAGCCCTCCACAATCAATTTCATCACCTCCCAACACATACCATAACCCTCAATCACATCAGCCCCCCACCCAATCAACCCCATATACATGAACAAGCCACTCTAAACCTCAACATCTCCCAACCACATACCAATACCCAACCCAACATAGCAAAAGCCTTATATCAGACAGCAAAACACACACAAATCCAACAAGGCCACAAGAGTACACTCCCACGATCCCAATCCCCTATCCCCAGCACCATATAACCCTCCCCACTACACATTCCCCCCAATCCCACAAATTCACGACAACACCAGGCAACACCATCCACAATCACCAAGAAAACACAACAAATCCAATCATCCTCATCACCAAATTTAAGCATCGCATATCCTCCCACCTCCATCCCCACTGCCAGCCCAACAGCCAACACCCAAATCCTCCCACCATCCCAATCAATCCCCACCGCAATACCCCATCTCCCTCCATAATCCCACCACACGTGTTCCGCAAATGCTCACCCATCAACACCTTCCACCCCCCAACAGCTGCAAGACGCCCCAACATCCCACCCACATCCACCCTGCCCCCTCCTAAATCCTCAATTTGTCCCCTAACCCAACAGAAGACAACCCCCCAACCTCATATAGAATCCTCACACAATGCCCCTCCTAATCCCAAGACCAGCACGTTCCATCCTAACCCTACCAACCCTCGCACACACACAACCACTACATCCTCCTCATTGTAGCCCATCCCCCCCACATCCTCCGCTTCGCCATCCCCCAGATCCCCCCCACCAATATCATCCATCGATCCGCACCATGCCCCACATTATATCATGCCATCACTCATCCCCAAGCTACAACACACCCTCGTCCCCAATCAACACCCCATCTCCCCCCCACACCCACCCACCCATCTATCACAGCCCTGTTAACCCATCCCGATCTCCAATCCGCCAAAAAGACTAAACATCCCTTATTGCCCATCACCATTCATCACATACCTATTCTAACTTTACTTTCCCCTCCCCCCAGCACACAGCCATATCCCCTCCCCCCCCCCCCACATCCCCCATAAAAACAAACGATCCCCTATACACAGTTTTCCCCCCAATGTCATCCCTTACCCAATCCCACAGGCCTCATATCCACCAAATTCCCACCAACGCTCCCTCAAATCATCCCAATGGACCCCATCCCCCCCAAAATACAAAACCACATCATATACACGACCCATCAAATATCATAATCATACCCCGCACATCCCACAATACAGACACTATTAGCAAAAAAACATATCAACAAACCACCCCCAATCCAGTAAACCACAATCACAATCCCCCACACATCCCCCTCAGACTTCATCCCATCCATCTCCCCACCACAGCCTTATACCCAATACACATTAATACTTCCCCCCACACCTTCCTACATCCATCACTTTCCATCTCATCCTCCTCTTACTCCAAATATTCCCCATCAACTCACCACTATCCCCCCAAATCCCCCCACCTCACATGTCATCCCCCATACACCTCACATCCACACCTCACAAACCTACCACCACTAAACACCCCCAATCCCATCCCCCCTCCAAACCAACCACATCCCCCCCATCACACTCACCCCATAGAGCAACAGCCCAACTCCCCCTACTCCCGCAGCACCAAATCCCACCACACGCACAAGCCCCTTATCCCCCAAATCATATTCCACCTCACATAAACATCCACACACCCCACAATCATGACTCTTAAACACAACAATAATCGAACCACCAGCACTTTCGCCCACCCCCAATCAATCCACAATTCCCACAGCCAATCTCACACACCCACATCACACCATCCCCCCTCCTTCATCCCCCTCCTCCCCCCCCCATCGATTCCACCAACACACACCACACACATGAACTCAATCCCGATATTTCTCCCCAATTTCAGCCACCCCTACATCTACCCCACCAACAACACCAAATCGAGTGTAAATCCCCCCATTTAGCCCCAATCCCATTCACACATAAAAAACAAGCATGCCAACCCTCCCACACAAAAAATCTTTAACAGCAATATGCTCCAACGACATCACACCAACACTTCACCCCACCATCCAATTTACTTCCCCATCCCCCCACCCCATGTCCCACCCATCCACCCCATAATCCCCCAAAACACATCATCCTCCTCAACCCAATTAGCACAAACATCATCCCTAGATCAGCAATACAGATCCCACACCCCATAGCCCCACAATCAACCAGCCCACATACCCACACACAGCAACACAACCAACCCAACATCAAAACCCACGCCATCACCACCAACCAACAAATCCCAAAAAGCCCATCTTCAGATCCAATTTCCCACTACACCACATACATCCAGATCCAATCTTTCATCTACCACCATCCCACCACTACACACTCAATACCCCAACCATTCACCCACCATCATCTCCCATCACCATGCATCCACATCCCCCCTCTTCATTCCCCCCAAAAGAGACACACACACCACAACAAAAGACAAATCAACAAAACCAATACAGTCCCCCCATCCCCCACCATCAATCCGCAAAATCTTCCCCACCCCATCCCACATCTCCCTCAATAGACACAGCATACGATTCCAATCATCACCGGCAACAGCCTCAACAACCCCCATGCTCAAAGTCCCCCTCCTCAGCCCCCATCACACAATCGCCAAATCCTCACAACCAAACAGCAAGCACTTCACCCCCCACCCCCCTTGACCATCCCCCCAGACTATCACCACCAGCCACCATCCCCCCCTTTCCATCCATCCCCAGCCATGTCACCCAAAAATGCCATGAAAGAGACCCACTCCAACACTCATCCACACAGAGACCATGCCACCTCACACACGTTTCACAAATCACCACCATTAACCGATCCAAAAACAATATGATAGATCTCCCTCACACACCACAATCATTCACAACCCTCATTACCACCATCACAGAACTCCCATAGCCCCCCCCAACACACCATACATCTCCACAGCACATCCAAACACCAACAACGTACTTCCCCAGATTTCCACCACCACAGAACCATCCCACCCAACAAATCTCACCCATACAGCCCCCCCCCCAATCTACCACCCAACCATTCCCCACACCCACACCACCAACAACAATCTCTCATCCCCCTTACCCATTTCAATCCCAATCACCCAGTCATACACCCAATCAGAAAGCATTCCCCCCATCCACCGAATCACACAAAAAACCAATCCACCACCCAATCCTACCCAGTACTACACACCAACAGCTACATTCACATCCTAATCTAGTAAATCCCCATGGCTCCCATCGCTCCGCTCCCCACAGCCTCCTAACCACCACCATTCCCTGTACCAACAGCCCATCCCCAATCCACCCCAGTCCCCTCACAGCCCACCCCTAGCCCCCACCCCATCCACTCTTAGTGCCAGTTTATTCCGGCCCATTCCACCCTAATCTCTGCCTAAACATACCTCCACGCCCACAATCATCCGCAAAAATCCACCAAATCCACCAACAGTTAAGCTCTCACACCTCCCCCCATCCCGCGCCACCTCATCAGTCGTATGACACACCTATCCCCCCAAATCCCAAATACACATCCCTTCAATCAGCCCCCCATTCCAAACACACACCACAGAATTCAAACCACAACCAAACCCCAAAGCAAATCAGACAAAATACCCATCCAGCTCCCTCCCCAAGCCACCAATCCTTACCCCATCCCACCGTCCCAAGCCTTAAAGCATGTCCCAAAGTCACACAAACACCACCAACCCATCCAAAGTCAATCCCATAACATCCCCACGCCACTCCACCAATCCCGCCGTCACCAATCACCTTCATTCGTCAATATGCCCGAGTTCAACCCCAATGCCTACAACCCAAGCACCACAACACACCAACCACAATCCAACACAATACTCCCCAAGTCCACCCTAAATTCCCCCGTGGACCCACCCAATCAATGCCAAAAGCCACCCACCCTATCCCACACAATACCATTTCACGACCATGCCAAAGGCATTCACATCTTCCCAGCCCAATTTCCCTCCCCTAACACACACACCACATAATCTCACAGCCCTCCCACATATAAATCCCTCCAAACACACACACACCCCATCCCCCCCCCATACACGCCCTTACCCCAATCCCTCCTCCACATCACCAATCTCCAGCAAACCACACAATTCCTATCCACATCATCTACATCAACTCTTCAAGTCCCCCCACCAAAAAAAAAACGCTAGTGTGCATAGAGCCTTAAAGCGGAGTTCCACCCTAAAGTGGAAATTCCACTCATCCCCCCCATCTGTTCTCAATAAGAAAACCCGCCTACCCAACAATCTCCCCTCCATTTCCAACTCCCCATAAAGGCATCCCCACCATACAAATAATCCCAAACCCAATCATTCGTCGATCCGGATCTCATAGTTCATCACAACACAAATGCCCCCCCATATCGACAATTTCACACACAAATTCATCCACCACTCACACACAAATCCCGCCTACATGACCATCACATCACATCCATCCCCCCCCAACTCAATTGCCATCCCCAATCCCCACATTCTCCTGTCCACATTTACCATGCCACACCAATACACCCCCACCATTTCACTCATCATCCTCCCCATCGCCAATATTTCCCCCCCACTTCCTGTCATAGCCTAACACATCTCCATTACCAACGCAATACACACAGCGACCGCAGAATCAATAGCATCCATCTCATCCGTGTCCACATAATATCCCCCCCCCCAAGCATACCCAACAAACCCAACACTTATAACACGTCCAAAAGAACCCTCCAAACAAATTCCAACACATATCCCCCCTTCTACGCCACACCTCCAAGCCACCCACATCCGCCCCAATTACACACACAAGATGTTAGTACAATCCACATTTAGTGGATCCAGCTTTTTCACACCACAGTCAAAGCACCAGGGACAAACCGGAAAATGTTCTCGTCATGATACCAGATTGTAGTCGTACTTTTTTCGTTAATGCTCCATGCACACTACCAGCTATAAAAAGGGCTGGACAAAATTATGGATAAAAAACACTGGTAATAGCTTTTGAAGTAGCATTTTGGAAGCTTTTAGAAGCGTTAGCATTTTATTAGCATTTTGCAGTTCCACCCTAAAGTGGAAATTCCACTCATCGGATTCCTCCCCCCTCCGGTGCCACAGTTGGCACCTTTCAGGGGGGAGAGGGGTGCAGATACCTGTATATACAAACCTGTATATACAAGGTATCTGCACCCACTTCCGGGAATAGCTAGCCGCAGTAGGGAACTGGCAGTGAAGCCGCAACGCTTCACTTCCTGATTCCCTGACAGAGGATGGCGGCGGGGGCAGCCGAGAGACGTACCAAAATTTTCATACTTTAGTAACCTATTTGTTTTCGATATGGAGACTAGCATGCAAAAGAAAAAATGGACGATCATTCGTCCGATAATCTCATTGTGTGTACTTGTACTAGGCTTTAGTTTAGAGTATAAACTTACCCTACAAGCCACTTTTATTATGGCTAGTGATGCTACGTTGTCCACTAGGCCTCTTGCAGGGAAAATAAAACCCATCATCTGCAGATACACTAGACCAGCCATTCTCAACCAGGGTTCCGTGGAACCCTGGGGTTCCAGAGGTTGCTAGGGGTTCCTTGAGCTGTGGCTGATGAACCACCTATTTGATGATGCCTACAGAGTTGAGGTTCAGCACCACTTAGCAAAGCCAGCAGCATGAAACCAAATATATTTTTAGCTGTCTTTAAGGGTGGCAATCTGAGCACCACTTTAAGGGGAACATTATTCCTATTGACCACCAGTATAAGGGGCATTGTTCCTATGGACCCCTGATGAATTGGTTTTAGTAAGGGTTCCTTGAGACCTGAAAATTATTTTTGGGGTTCCTCTAGGGTTAAAAGATTGAGAAAGCCTGCACTAGATCATGCTATTTACACCTAGGTCTTTGGTAAATAATCTATCCCTAAAAAATGATTTATCCCTTATGCCAGTGGTCCTCAAACTGCTGCCCCAGGGCCAGATGTGGCCCTATGCTTGCCTTTATGTGGCCCTTTGGGCACTATTCCAATAATAGGGCCCCCACCCCCCCTACTGACACCATCAATGGGGCACCATTCCTCCCATTATAACCAATGATGGGGCACTATTCCTCCTATTACAACCAATGAAGGGGCACTATTCCTCCCATTACAACCAATGAAGGGGCACTATTTCTCCCATTACAACCAATGAAGGGGCACTATTCCTCCCATCACAACCAATGAAGGGGCACTATTCCTCCCATTACAACCAATGATGGGGCACTATTCCTCCCATTACAACCAATGATGGGGCACTATTCCTCCCATTACAACCAATGGTGGGGCACTATTCCTCCCATTACAACCAATGGTGGGACACTATTCCTCCCATTACAACCAATGGTGGGGCACTATTCCTCCCATTACAACCAATGAAGGGACACTATTCCTCCCATTACAACCAATGATGGGGCACTATTCCTCCCAGTACAACCAATGATGGGGCACTATTCCTCCCAGTACAACCAATGAAGGGGCACTATTCCTCCCATTACAACCAATGATGGGGCACTATTCCTCCCATTACAACCAATGAAGGGGCACTATTCCTCCCATTACAACCAATGATGGGGCACCGAAGCTGGTGCACTTTCTACTCCCGATGGGCACAGTCCAACCCCCCCAAAGCCTGAAGGACACTAAACCGGCCCCTTGCTTAGAAAGTTTGGCGACCCCTGCCTTATACTACTGAAACCTCCAAATTTAAGAACCGGGGATTGAAAACCCAGCATGTGAAAATATCATGTATGTAAAACACAATCTGAGAGCACCTGGCATGATATCAAATCCATGCAGTCCTCTACCAATATGTATCCATATATACAGTCTACAGCCCTTTTATTGACGGTGGCCATGGAAGTCAGAATCCGTATATATGTAGCCTACAGAATATCAAATGTGTGCAAGAATATTATGTCATGTTAATTTACGCCTGTCCACAACAAGCTCTGATGGTCTATGTCAGTGATGGCGAACCTTGGCAACCCAGATGTTTTGGAACTACATTTCCCATGATGCTCAGCATACTCTGCAGAGTGCAAGAGCATCGTGGGAAATGTAGTTCCAAAACATCTGGGGTGCAAAGGTTGGCCATCACTGGTCTATGTGCTCAGAACAGGGAACATTGCTTAAGAAAATTATTATTGAGGCTCCCTTTAACATCTGACTCTATATGATAGGTATATATAATGCATGCAATGCCAAGATAACAGATATATAACATTGATTTGGAAAACTGAGTGCTCAGGGAAGAATCTAGTGAGGTTCCCTTTAATATATGGATCTATATGATAGTTATATATGATGGTAAGCAGCATGCAATGCCTAGATAACAGATATATAACATTGATTTGGAAAACTGAATGCTATTGAGGTTCCCTTTAATATCTGGATCTACATGGTAGGTATATATGATGGTAAGCCTAATGCAATGCCTAGATAACAGATATATAACATTGATTTGGAAAACTGCATACTATTGAGGTTCCCTTTAATAACTGGATCTACATGGTAGGTATATATGATGGTAAGCAGCATGCAATGCCTAAGTAACAGATATATAACATTGATTTGGAAAACTGAATGCTATTGAGGTTCCCTTTAATAACTGGATCTACATGGTAGGTATATATGATGGTAAGCAGCGTGCAATGCCTAGATAACAGATATATAACATTGATTTGGAAAACTGAGTGCTCAGGGAAGAATCTATTGAGGTTCCCTTTAATATCTGGATCTATGTGATAGTTATATATGATGGTAAGCCTCATGCAATGCCTAGATAAGAGAGGTCAGGTATGTGGAATAAAGGGCCTAGCTGGGCCAGGTTCTGTAAATGCTATTGTGCTGTGGTCCTGGTTAGTGGCTGGGGCCATCATCTCCATGCACCAGCAATGGAAGACTCCTGGCATCTATCTGCAATAATTCAGCAAGAATGTGTGAAAGGTGTGGGTTGGGGAAGATGAAGGAGGATGGATGGGGGGGGGCTCAGTGCACAGTCTGTTCCAGAGAAGCACCTTTGCGACCACCTGCAGAATGCGCAGGCTCACTCCATCTCACTGCAGCTGCTTAATTTATGGCACTGCACACCAAGCTGGGGATATAAACAAACCCGCTGGCAGCATGGATGGTGGAGGTGGGAGGGGGGTGCTGAAAGGGAAGAAAAGCAATCAATCAGATGGCACAATGAGGGTGCTGGTGGTCACCTACCTCCAGTGTCCTGATCTCCTTCTGTGTCAAGTCGTTGGAAGTGGCACACTTGGTCCTGAGCCCCTCCAGGTTGGAGATGCTGATGTCGATCATGTTCTGGACCAACTCGCACTGCTGCAGGGCTTTCTGCAAACTCAGGGGCTGATCATCGCTGCCGGCTACATTTTCTTCATCCATTTCTCCACTTTGCTCTGCAGACACCCTTCCTCTTCCCTCCCTCCCTCCCCCCACCCCCCCAAATAACAAAAAGAGTCAAAGAAAAAGAAATGATATATGTATATATATGTATAAATAAATAAAAAAGAGGGATCACTAGCCCTACTCTAAGCTAGTCCACCCCACCCCGACAATTCCCCCCCAGTGTTCAGTACAGGTGCATGGAGGGGGACAGCCTAGGTAGAAGAAGGATCAGCTCCAGCCTCGGCTCACTCTTCAGGCTGCCTCCATTAGAGTCCCCCTACCACCCCCCACCCCCACCCCCCAACCCCCCCACACAACCCCTGGTTGCAGGCAGCAGCGGTGCTGAGGATGGGGCCAACAAGGAGATGTATGCGTACACACAGCGTGTGGGATTCTGCCTGCAAAGCCTCCAGATCGGACTATTAGCAGGCGATCACTTGTCAGGGGGTGCTGGCTGGAGGTGGCCCCCTTTTATTAAGAACAGATTAGAGGCTGCATGTGTCGGCCCTTAGGGTGATCGCTGCATGAGTGTGCTGTAGCCGGTGCTTGCTGCTGCTTCTGCTTCTGCTGCATCCTCTCTCTGCACCGACATCTTGCCTGTCAATCAAGGGAGCCTTGGACGCGGATGGGAGGAGGGGGCGGAGCTCTGGGGTAGGAGCATGCACGCGCACCTGGCAGGAGGACCCTGGGCTGCTGTGTAGGTGAGAGCTGGCTGCTGCTGCTGTGTATGTGTGTGTGCTGGAGTCAGGGAAGAACAGCAACTTTCCTCCTCCAGTAATATGGCTGATCCTGTCTGCTGAACGCAGGCTGGACCCTTGTAGCCTTTCCTAGCCTTGGCTGCCTTATGGTGGCCATACACGCTTCGATTTTATTATCCGATCGAATCTGCGAATAATCCACAAAGCGTAAATTCCTGATCAAACAGAGTCAGTCAGCCGCAGTGGAAAATGATTGATCGTTTTGCATCGATCGTCAGCACTAATGGGGACCATGCACGCTTAGATAACTGATCGATTTCTTTTCCAAACAATTCTGATAGGATAAACAGCAGAACCAGTTGCCTTTATAGGGTAATGAAAGCGGAGCTCCACCCAAAAGGAGAAGCTCCACTTGTTTGCCCCTCCTCCGGCGCCACATTTGGGGGGGGGGAGCGGCTAACTGGTTTTGAGAGATACCCGCTCCCACTTTCCGGCTGATTCCGGCAAAGTCAACAGGAAGTTGGGCCCCCCTCCTCCGTCCCTTGCCACCGGGCCATTCACAAAGCACAGCGCGCTTCGCACATGCACAGTAGTAAACAGCTTCAATGCCAGTTTCCCTTATTGGAGATGGCACGGCGGCACCCAACAGCCGATTCAAAAATCGGCTTGGGCGAAGACACCGCTGGATTCGTGGACGGGTAAGTGTCCTAATATTAAAAGTCAGCAGCTACAGTATTTGTAGCTGCTGACTTTTGATTTTTTTCTGAAGGAGCCTGGAGCTTCTCTTTTAAGCGGAGTTCCAACCTGGGTGAAAAAAAAAATTAAAAGTCAGCAGCTATAAATACTTTACCTGCTAACTTTTAATATTAGGACACTTACCTGTCCAGGGAGCCCACAATGTCGGCACCCCAGCCGAGCCGTCCATCGGCTCCGGGTGCAGGCGCCGGCATCCTTGCTAAGGGAAACAACCTGTTTCCTACTGCGCAAGTCGCGTGGCGTCTTCTAAATGGTCCCGTAGTCTTCTGGGACACACAGGTCCCAGAAGGCGACGGGGGAAAGGAGGAGGGCACAAAAAAAAAAAAAACAGAAGTGACGTAACCCGCCGCAGCACCATGGGATGGAAGTCCCGAAGAAAACAGCAAAAAGGTATAAAAAAAAAAATATCCAAGAACGAGGGAGGGTGGGGTGTGCTTTTGTTTCAAATGGAATTTAAATGGAACTCCGCTTTAAGGTGATTCTAAATATTATTATTAGAAGTATTATTATTATACAGGATTTATATAGTGCCAACAATTTGCACAGTGCTTTACAATGTTAGGACATACATCACAGTTACAATACAGGAGGAATTAGAGGGCCCTGCTCGTTAGAGCTTACAATCTAGAAGGGAGGGTCAAGTAATCTAAAAGGTAATAACTGTGGGGGATGAGCTGATGAGAAAAATGAAAGTACAATTGTTAGGTGGGGCAAGATAGGCTTCTCTGAAAAGTTTTCAGGGATCACCTAAAAGTGAACAGAGTAGGAGATAGTTGGACAGATTGGGGTAGGGAATTCCAAAGGATGGAATAGGCTCGGGAGAAGTCCTGTAGGCGAGCATGGGAGGAAGTGACAAGGGATCTAGAGAGCAAAAGGCCTTCTGAGGTATAAAGAGAACGATATGGTTGGTATTTTAAGACTAGGTTAGTGATGTAGCTGGGGCTGAGTTGTGGATAGCTTTGTAAGTTCTTGTTAGTATTTTGAATTTAATCAGTTGGGTGAGTTTCAGCCAATGGAGGGATTGGCAGAGATGGGTAGTAGACATTGAGCGAATTGTAAGGTAGATGAGCCTGGCAGCCAATGAGGAGGGAGTTGCAGTAGTCGAGGGGAGAGATAACCAGGGAGTAGAAGAGGTTTAGGTGGCAAGCTTTGGAAAGTGATTGGATGTGGGGCCAAAAGGAGAGTTCAGAGTCCAGGATAACACCTAGCACCCTTGCATGCGGGGATGGGTTGGTGGCTGTTCCAAATATTCCAATTTTTTTAAAATAACAAACATATAACACTGGTTTTGCAAAGAGCAACCCCAATCCTCCTCTTCTGGGGTCCCCTGCTGGCACTCCTGGCTTCTCCTCTTTGGCCAGTGCTCAACAGGAGGGAGGGGCCATGAGCACAGAAGAGGAGGATCCAGGCTGCTCTGTGCCAATCCACGGCAACAGAGCGGGTGAGTATAACATGTTTGTTATAGAAAAAAATATTTGACTTTACAATCACTTTAAGCACTCCTCACCCTTTTCTATGCCACATTTGGCATGTCATTTTTTTTGGGGGGGGGGGTGGAGCAGGTACCTAGTTTTGACTAGTTTTGCGACTAGAGCGGAAGTTCTCCTCTCCCCCTCCCTGCAATCTTCTGGGACACGTCACAGGTCCCAGAAGATTACCCGACCATTAAGGAGGCACAAGCTGCAAGCTGTCACAGCTGGGTGCCCACACTTGTGATGCCGGTGCCAGGAAGAGGCGAGGGAGAGAAGCAAGGGTTCGGGTGGCCAAACTTCTTGTAGTTGCCGACTTTTAATAAACACAAAAAACACTTAAACTCGGCTTTAAGCCTTGTTAGAACCACTTTAATTATTAGGTAGTGTAACAGATTGCACACATGACAATGTATCTTTTACATATTTAAAGTGATTGTAAACAATCACCTTGTAAAACAACCCATTCAGTTTAACCACTTGCAGTGGCCACATATACAGTATCTCACAAAAGTTAGTACACCCCTCACATTTTTGTAAATATTAAATTATATCTTTTCAAGTGACAACACTGAAGAAATGACACTTTGCTACAATGTAAAGTAGTGAGTGTACAGCTTGTATAACAGTGTCAATTTGCTGTCCCCTCAAAATAACTCAACACACAGCCATTAATGTCTAAACCGCTGGCAACAAAAGTGAGTACACCCCTGAGGGAAAATGTCCAAATTGGGCCCAAATATTTTGTGTGGCCACCATTATTTTCCAGCACTGCCTTAACACTCTTGGGCATGGAGTTCACAGGTTGCCATTGGAGTCCTCTTCAACTCCTCCATGATGACACCATGGAGCTGGTGGATGTTAGAGACCTTGTGCTCCTCCACCCTCCATTTTAAGATGCCCCACAGATACTCAATATGGTTTAGGTCTGGAGACAGTCTATCACCTTTACCCTCAACTTCTTTAGCAAGGCAGTGGTCGTCTTGGAGGTGTGTTTGGGGTCGTTATCATGTTGGAATACTGCCCTTGGGCCCAGTCTCCGAAGGGAGGGGATCATGCTCTGCTTCAGTATGTCACAGTACATGTTGGCATTCATGGTTCCCTCAATGAACTGTAGCTCCCCAGTGCCGGCAGCACTTATGCAGCCCCAGACCATGACACTCCCACCACCATGCTCAAGTGTAGGAAAGACACACTTGTCTTTGTACTCCTCACCTGGTTGCCGCCACACACGCTTGACACCATCTGAACCAAATAAGTTTATCTTGGTCTCATCAGATCACAGGACATGGTTCCAGTAATGTCCTTACTCTGCTTGTCTTCAGCAAACTGTTTGCGGGCTTTCTTGTGCATCATCTTTAGAAGAGGCTTCCTTCTGGGACGACAGCCACGCAGACCAATTTGATGCAGTGTGCGGCGTATGGTCTGAGCACTGACAGGCTGACCCCCCACCCCTTCAACCTTTGCAGCAATACTGGCAGCACTCATACGTCTATTTCCCAAAGACAACCTCTGGATAAAACGCTGAGCACGTGCACTCAACTTCTTTGGTCAACCATGGCAAGGCCTGTTCTAAATGGAACCTGTGTGGGCTCAGTCCCAAGCCACGCTGACTGCGTCCATAGACACAAACAGCTTGGCTCAACATCATCTCCCGCTCCCTCATCACTGGATGTGATCCACTGCTGCCTCTCTGTCTTTTAAGGAGAGAGCAGAGAGAGTCTCCACTCTCTGGCACAGCTCTGGATGGAATTCAGGCTCAGGTAAGTATAGCGGGGGCTGGGGGACCCTGTTTACAGAAGGTTTTTTTTATCTTAAAGTGATACTAAACACACACTGTTTATTTACTTTGTCCCTTCTATTTCTGTATGTGGATGATAGCACTGTAATTATTTTATATATATAAAAAAAAACATCTAAGTACCCTTTTCCTAATCGATTTTTCACTGTCACATGACCCAGCTCTTTCCCAGCCTGTCTGCAGGGAAACATAAGCAGGAGAAGCATCTAGTCCTCTGCTGTTGGTCAAAATTAAAAAACAGCCTTTGGAATACGGAGTAAAAATAAACCATTCATACCAATAAAGTGTTTTAAATTACCTTACAAATATATATTTGAAATCAAATCTTTATTATTTTTTGGTAGCAACATGGTGTGGGGGTATTTCTGCCAATCACAGGCTGTGTCAAGACCCTTCCAGCCTGTGTCTTAGAATTAAAGGCAGGTGAAGCCTCCATTAATCTTTATGGACTATCCCACCCCCATTGTGTTTAGCTGGTTAGTGGAGGAGGAGAAAGGAAGGGAGTGGGCTGTCATTTACCACGCCCACATATGTGACTATATAGCCACATGGGCTGCTCAGATGTGATAGGGAAGAAATGCTCAGCATAGAAACTCACTGAAAACTGAGCATGTGCACTAGCTGCCAACACTGCTTTGCAAAACTGCATTGGGGACATGGACAGAAGGGAAAATAGAGAACAGCAGGATCAACCATTTTTTTTGCAGAATAAAGGAAACGGATCTCATAGTGACTGAGTGAGTATGAACAGCATGTAATAGAACATTTATTGATAGTTTTTTTATGATGTGGGTTTAGTGAAACTTTAATGCAGAGAATGTAATAAGGTAAAATAAAAAATCGTAAACCTTTAGAACCACTTTAATTATTAGGTACTGTAACAGCGGGCACACATGACAATGTATCTTTTGTACATATAAATAAAGTTGGAGTGTATCTAATGCAATCAATGTTACTAATGGAATTACAAGCACTAGATACAAATTGATGAACACAGTAAAGCCGGCCATACATGGATCGAAATTTGGCCGGTTCAGCAGGCTGGTTGTACACAACGCGGTCTATCAATCGACTTGTGAACAACCAGGCCTGTTGGAAAATGTCCTCCCGATCAGCGCCACCTGCCTATAGCCAGCAGTGCTGCTCAGTGTATTATGACGGCAGGGAAGTCTCCCCAATGTACAATAGTTCAGCAGGAGGATTCTCCCATCCATATCAAGTGTGTGGATGGTTTGGGGAATTAAGTCATTTTCTCAACCAGCAGGTTGAACGAGTTGAACCAAAAAAAAGGACTAGCATTCGGCCAGCCTAAAGGCTCGTTCACACATGTAGTAGCCCTTGCTGCCTCTCTGAAAAGAGATCCATATTGGGTTGCTTTTTAGAGGCATTTGGCAGATGGTGAGGGGGGATATGTCGCCTCCTCACTGCCTGTTTTAACCCTGAAAATGCTGATCTTTTGCGCCCCAGCCATGTGTATTGCACGTGGTTGCAGGGTGGTTGTGGCACAGCCCCAAAGCCTTGACTAGGTCGAGTTCAGTGTCAGTACTAAAGCATTGCAGTTTCATCATCTGTAAAGCCCTGAGCAGCTGCACCTATTTGTTCAGGTGGGCAGCCAGGGGTGGTAAATCTGTGGCTCAACCACCTGTTTTTACTAGCAGCAGGCTGCATGTCTGAACGAGCCCAAATGGTGGGCATACACACTTCATTCAATTAAATGTATTTTCTGGTTTATCTCTTCTGATAGGTATAGTCCATCTGTAGTCTATAGCCCATTCAATAAATATGCCATACATGTGGACTTTGATCGATAGTTAAGATGCGATCGTAATTTACAATTGTAAATGCTTGATTCCATCTCTTTTTTCACCATGTATTCTCATAATCTGCTAGAAATACGATTGTTGTCACGCATAAAGTATCACAGTGCCGCTGATCCATTTCTGCCCTGGTTGATTAAATCCAAATCTAAATTGAGTCTAAATTAATCTGAAGTTATGGCTATTCGATTGCTTGTCGATATGACATTTTAAAGTGGAAGTAAACCCTCCTATCGTTTTCAGCCAAGGAAGCTGCCATCTTTGCCTCTGTTTAATCTTCAACTGCCACAGTGCTTCACATGTGATCCGTTATGACACCAGCCATTGGATGGTTTGACTGTTTGGTTGAGATCACAGCCAATGTGCAGTTAGCATTCACGGCATGCCTTTTTTTTTTAGACTGTTAAATCGATGGGTTTACTTCCGCTTTAATTGAATGGTACATCATTCATATTAAAAAAAAAATCAAAGTATGAAAATGTATTGTATTTTAATCAATCAGATTATGAGAATACATGGTGGACACAGAGATATGGTTAACTTCTTATTGTATGTTCATATCTTCCAACTACCAATTGAAATCCAATTCTCTGTGTGTGTGGCATATTGATTAAATTGGCTATAAACTATAGATTGATTATCAGGAGGGATTGATCATAAAAGAAATCAATTTTTTTGAAGCATGTACAGCCACCATTTCTGTGATGGCTGGTTGTTCACAAGTCGATTGATAGACCGCGTTGCGTACAACCAGCCTGCTGAACATGTCGATCCATGTATGGCCGGCTTTACTGTGTTCATCAATTTGTACCTAGTGCTTGTAATTCCATTAGCATCACTGATTGCATTAGATACTCTCCATCCCTATTGAAATGTACAAAGGAATACATTGTCATGTGTGCTATCTATTAATTATTAATTGATTACTCTGTAAAGACAACTAGTTTCAAATATCTGACAGCACAGAGGTATTGGCTTGAGCACGCAAGCTCCCTGCTGTGTGTTACAGAGGCCTGCTAAGCTTCCATGCAAAATCATCCGATGGAATAAATCTTTTTTTCTTTTGCAAATCAGCAGTTGGGTGCTGGGGTTGTTTGTAGCTGATACTAATATACCAGAGGTTCCCAGAATTTTTACCATGGAGAAACTCTTGAAAAAGTTTTCAGCCACTAAAAACGATTTCTATAGCTCGAGGTATAGCTGTGTGATCAGTAGGTCGTAAAGAGTTTAAAATAAAGAATAACGTGTACTTAAAGTGATACAAAACACATACCGTGTGATGATAAATTATTGATTACAAAGCTGCATTCATTTTTTTCTTTACGTCCGCCTAGAGTTCAGCTCCAAATCTTCTTTATGACAAAATGATCTTCATGGTCCCAGTGAGACAAGGGCAGAGCCAATCCTTGGTAAGTGCCCAGGGAGTGGAGACCAGACCAAATTGGAGTGCCACAAACTGATAATGCCATCCCAGATCGCAAAGTGCAGGCAACTCTGACAGCCCTTGCAGATGGGAATTTAAACACTGAAATTAAATAAATAATAAATATGTCCATAAAAAAACACAGACAGTGAAAAATGTAGTGACCCCTTACATTGGTGGTCTGTGTAGGCAGGGAATCAATAGGCCACTGTTCTTTTTGCGCGGAACCCCTTAAAAACCTTTGAAAGAACCCTGTTTGTGCTGTATACATTTTAAAGTTTTTCCTGAAATTCTTTTATTATTAAAGTGTCTAAACGCAAGAACAAAAATGTAATCTCGTGTGTATATATTACAGCTTTACAATTCTAAGGCTGATATCATATGGGCTTAATGTATACCACGCGTGGTCTCATGCACAAAGTTGGCGTTTCTATATCCCATTACATAACAAATAACAAACAATTGATACCCAAAGGACTTTGCTAAAATATGGCAAATAAATCAATCCTAAAATGTAAAAAGAAATGTATTACAGTGAAATAAAAAAAAACAAGTTAAAAACATATGTGAATTCACAGGTATCCACAGAAGAATATTCACAGCAACATATCAGATAGTCACAGAATATAGATTGGCTGGGCTATATCATTGATGTATTCATAGCAAACTTTCTTAATGCGTTTCGTGAAACTAAGTTCACTTCTTCAGGAGAAATAATGTAAATACTCAAACTGCAAAAAAGTTAAACAAGTGCAACAAAAAGTCATATACATTCTATTCATCCCAGTGTATTGTGTAATAAACATACATATATTATATATAATACTTACCAACCCAATCACAAAGGAGACGGGTGGCAGTAGTCATCATCTATTGAATATCCAATGAGAGGACTACCGTGTGATGTCTGTCCTGAGAGCTGTGGAAGAGCGGATAACACCACCAAGGATATCTAGGAAGCCAGTAGGGACGGACGACCCACCCCCCCCCCCCCCCACACACACACACACACACACACACACACACACAAGAAAGAGAAGGGGGCCAGCAGGCAAGGAATCCGCACAAGAAGTGGGCAAAGAAGAAAAAAGTGCTAGAATTTTTTTTAAATAACTGTAAATATAAAATAATGATAAAAAAAAAAAGGAAAGAGGGGTTCCTCCATCCCTACCGGCTTAACTGTGATTAAAAGTGGTATATAAATGTATAATGTGCCAATAAAAATATGTGCCAAGATGGGTTCCCAAGGGGGGGGGGGGTGGAACCTCATATACATAAAGTGAAATATAGCAAAACAAAATATTATAAAAGTGTAATCCTGATGACAGCCTCATAATCAAGGCCAAATATCCATAAAGGAGGAACCCATACTGGGTTACCAAAGACAAATAGGTGAAGGAACCTATAAAACAAAACAAAACTAAGGCAGCATATAGATAATTCGATTTTCTTTCCTTCCACCATGGTAGCCTTCCCGACCACCAGAACCTGATATTTACTGCTAGCAGCTATAGCCACTTTCACACATGGAGCATATACCTCTGGTTAGGGACATATGATCTTCTCTGGACAGAAGCTGCTGTGATCAAGTTGGAGTATCTTCTGTAGTTCCTGAATTTTTACTTAGCTATAAAAAAATTAAAACAAATGTAGAAAAAGGGTGGGCGAGAGGGGAAGCCACCCAGGGAAAAGTGGTAGAGTGGGGTGCCTCTCACCACACTCTCCAAATATGCAGTCACACTGTGCTCCAACATGGCCGTCATCACTCCATCTACCCACAGCTGACGCGAAAAAACGCACTGTTAATGCACAACTACCTTCTAACTGCTAGAAAGCAAGCGATTGTCCATTAGAACGTTGTGCACTTGTACATTACAGAACAGCAACATTTATAGAACCGATATTTACGATTTCATTTTCTATTTAGCTTAATAAATAACAAATTCAGTATGTATTTACTGAAATAATGCAAGAAGCAAAATACAGCACCCATTGCAACCATTCATAATTTGTAGAAACCTTACATTCATGGCATAAAGATTTCACAGTACTGACCACAAGTTTGCCCAGTAACATCCATATAATGAATGACACACTAAACAATCTGACACTGTACCTGGGACAGGCTGAACTAAAATTCCAGCCTCTCCCTGTTTCTGATGGCTGTTTTAATATTTTCTGAAATTTTATTTGATGCAAGGAATTTAATTAGTTTCTGGACCTGAAGGAAAACATTCACTTTTCATTTATTTATTGTATTTCTGAGGCAGCAATACTGCATGTACCAGGACTGGAATTTTACTTATCACACAGAATATAGGGGGCTTGCTTTACTCTCTAGACCGGTGGTAAAAAGATTTTATTGCACTTTACTTCTTTATAAGTTTGCCCAGTAACATCCATATACTGAATGACACACTAAACAAACTGACACTGTACCTGGGACAAGCTGAACTAAAATTCCAGCCTCTCCCTGTTTCTGATGGCTGTTTTAATATTTTTGAAATTTTATTTGATGCAAGGAATTTAATTAGTTTCTGGACCTGAAGGAAAACATTTGCTTTTCATGTATTTATTATATTTCTGAGACAGCATTACTGCATGTACCAGGACTGGAATTTGACTTTACTCTCTAGACCGGTGATCTCCAAACTACGGCCTCGGGGCCAGATGCGGCCCTTTGCTTGCTTTTACACAGCCCTTGGGGCCATAATTACCCCCAATGACACCAATGAAGGGGAACAATTCCTCTAACATTTTTTTCCACTGACACCAACATTTGGGGCACAATGACACCCAATGATGGGGCACTATTCCTCCCAATGAGACCAACAATGGGGCCCAATGACACCATCGATGGGACACAATTTTTCCCAATGGCACAAACAATTGGGCTTAATGACACCAATAATGGGGCACAATTCCTCCCACTTATATCAATGACGAGGTACAATTTCTCCCAATGACATCAACAATGGGGCCCAATGATAGCGCACTGTACCATCCAATGAGACCAACCGATGACACCTAATGATGGGGCACTATTCCTCCCAATAAAACCAACAACGGGGCCCAATGAGACCCACTGATAGGACACTATTCCTCCCAATGAAACCAACAACAGGGCCCAATGACATCCACTGATAGGACACTATTCCTCCCAATGAGACCAACAATGGGGCCCAATCACACCACTGATGAGGCACAATTTCTCCCAATGACACAAACAATTGGACCCAATAACACCAATAATGAGGCACAATTCTTCCCAGTGACATCAAGAACGGGGCAAAATTCCCTGCCACTGACACCAATGATGAGGCACAATTTCACTGAAACAAACGATAGGGCATTTTTTCCCCCCACTGATGTTGGGACTTTTTCTACCCCCCAATGGCCACAGTCCAGCCCCCCTAAAGTCTGAAAAACAGTAAACTGGCCCTTTGTTTAGAAAGTTTGGAGACCCCTGCTCTAGACCAGTGGTAAAAAGGTTTTATTAGACTTTACTCCTTTATAGAGGGACCCAGCCATATCTGTTAACAAACTGAGCTAATTCAAAGAAAATACTGTTTAAAAATGTATTTCATATAATATTAGCAGGATTAGACACAACCTCCATTGCAGGTGGCCAAGTTCCCTCCGGTATGAAGATCCAGGTCTTGTAATAAATCTAATCAGTCTCCCAAATTATTATTGCAGTTCCTAACAAAATTCTTTGTGTAATAAGAAGGGAAAAAATGGTCAAGATATTTTATTTAATCTGTGAGATACTTTGCTGACAGGGGATCTTCTAGGTTTTATGTTTTAGGAATGGAAGAGATGGTTTTCTTATTGTAGGGTCATTGGCATACCTGATTTCCTAAGAATGGGGACAGGGTAGGAGGCAAAGCTAATATATGAGGTCTGAGGAAGAAGCGAAAGCTTCAAAACGCTTTACTGCCCCTGTCCATGTCAGTATGGCCACCCATTGACGTCACTTCCGGTCTGGCTCAAATCTAAAAGACATTTTGGCTGGACTTACACTTGAAAGCACCGTTGTTTCACTCTTGCCACACCACTGTATGTTCCAATTTTGATTGTAGTCTTCATTATTGTTTAGTCAAGAACATGGATAGGGATAAACAATAACTAATTCCACAGATATTGTACTGCAATTTACCAACATTTTACCTCTTCTTATAGAAATACTTTAGCAGGCTGGGGAATTCAAGCCACCATTCTGGACTTCATTATCTTGATAGCTATTGCTCTAACCATCGTTTTATTTTCAGAGCCTTCGATGTGGCTGACTATCATTATCCAGGCAGACTTGCTTCATAATTTTTCTTCCAGAATTGTTTTTCACAATGTAAAAATGAAAAGAGATCCTGTAAAAAAAAAATACAAGGAGCAGCCATGCAGCATTGCCAGAAGCAACCAGTCAAGTTTCAGAGGTTGCCAGACCAAAAAATATTATTAAAGATGAGCTGCTATGGGCAGTTGTGTGTTTCTCATTGCTGTTTATATTTAAAAAAATATAAAACATAAGACTAATATTTGTGTCATTAAATATTGAAGATAGATTTTTAAAAACCATATACATAATTAGCAATAGAGACATATTGTTTGGTTCTAATGCCAGATAGCTGAATTTCTTAATGATTGTTGTAGTGGAAAGGGATTGGAGAGGGGCTGATCACAGATGCCATATGTCTAAAAGAGAGACAGCTTGGATCTATAGTTTAGACACCCTCTTGCCAAAAGGGATTAACACATTTATTGAGTCTTTTGGTTTTCTAAAGCATTGATATATAGGCAGAAATTATACTACGTAACAGTTTTCCCTGTATCAATGGTATTGTTGTATTTTCTGTTTCACTTTTGAAATGTGCTCAATAATGTATTTATTTAAAACCCAGAAGCAAACATTTACAGTATTATAATGCAGCTTACCAATTCTTAGCTGTCTTTTTTCGGCTTTCTTTCTTTTTTATTTTCACCTGGTGAACCAGCCAGTATTTTGTCTGTTGTTTTTTTAACAAAACAAGCTGTCTTGCAGATGTAGTAGGTAGAGGTTTGACAATGAATACCACTGAAAGGAGCGCTTAGAGTGATCAGCTTTTTTTTTTTTTTTTAATGTATGTAAATCCTTTATCCCAAAATTTGAAAAAACGATCTCTGTAACTACCTATAAAGTGTTTGCTGGACTTTGGTTTCAACTTGTTAGTGTATCTAAACTTGCTAGTGCATCTAACATCCCCCCCCCACACACACACACACACTAGATTAACAATGCTGCTGTCTCTGTGCTCCTTCATCAAGAGTGTAGGCACCCTAATACAGGAAATGTGTTACTGGCCAGATCACCAGGTGAAAACAGAGGGGAAAAAATGCCTAAAAATATAAAACGAATGCAGCCACCACATTTTATGATTGGTAAGCTGCAATATATTAGGCTATCCTCCCTCCTCCAGTCCATCATGAATGCTGCTGCCAGACTCATCTACCTTACCAACCGTTCAGTGTCTGCTACTATAAAAAATCTATAGTACGGCACTTACAAAACGCAGCTAAGTCCTGTATACCACTTTACTGGAAACAGCAATGCCCACCAACCATTGTGAGTTGGCTTCGAAAAGTGGAGGATATGAAAAGGGATCTGGTTCTCACCACGCAGAACAACCGTGAGAAATACACAAAGACCTGGAGCCTTTGGAACATCTTTATTCTCTCCGATGAAGGGAAAACCCTTTAGGACCATAGATTACTAATAAACTGCTGCTATGGTCCTACACCATGGCATGGTCGTCCCCTTCTCTGCCTTCCTCCCCTGTCCCCCCCCCCCCCCGCTCTGAATTCTGTTCTCCATTTTTTTTTACTGTTTATACTATTCTTAAGGGGAAAAGGGGAGACCCTATTACCCCATGGCGATTATACGATAGTCAGATTACTCAAGCTACCATTGGATAAGATATTCGTAATCTCTGCCTTGTTTTATACCATCAAGTATTTTTATAATGCAATTTATTCACTGTTATTATGTGTTGAACTATATGTTAACAACCACAACTGTATCAATATCACTGTTGTAATTCTAGGGTCTTGCCCTTTAGACCCCTTTCACACCACACCGCCCATAGCGTCGGTGGTAAAATGCCGGTATTTTTAGCAGCGTTTTACCGTCGGATTTGCGGCGCATTTCGGCCGCTAGCGGGGCACTTTTACCCCCCGCTGGCGGCCGAGAAAGGGTTAAAACCCCCCGGAAAAAAGGGTGCAATGGCGGCGTTTTGCCGGCGGTATTACAGCACTGCCCCATTGATTTCAATGGGGAGCAGCGCTGGAGGAGCGCTGGAGGAGCGCTGGAGGAGCGCTGGAGGAGCGCTGGAGGAGCAGTGGAGGAGCAGTGAGTTCACCGCTCCTTCACCGCTCCAAAGAAGCTTTTGGCAGGACCTTTCCTGATGTTCTGCCAGCGCACCGCTGCAGTGTGAAAGCACTACAGACAATGGTGCAGCTGTTTTAGGGCGGATTGCAGGCGCTATTTCTAACGCTATAGCGCCTGCAAAACGCCCTTGGTGTGAAAGGGGTCTTATTGGTGCTCAATAAAATTATATATGATAATATGGATTACTCAAAATTAAGATTAGGGGACTTGGAAAAGCTAAAAGGTCAGTCTTGCAACCTTAAGGGTGGCTCCAGCCAAAGGGTGTTAACTGGTCTCTATCGGAGTGACATCCCCTGGAATCCAGGGGAGTCCAGCTAATGGTATACCCTCAGGCGTCTGTTCTAAATGAACCCATTGTTTTTGTTTTTTTTTACAATACACTGCCTCATGGTATTTTATTGGATCTGGGAAACTGATACCACCTTTTGGCTTTGAAAGTGTCAAAAATAGTGTCAAACACGCACCCTCGCTGGTTTACCAGCCCATATGAACTTCATAAACCCTTTAGGAAGCCCTTGGTAGTGACTGTAATAAATAAATCAATCGGGGCATAACATTAATTTTAATAACGTTTTATAATGTTTAATAACGTTTTAATAACGTTAGTCTACCCAAAGCAGGTAAAAAATTCCTTATACCATTTCCGAAGATCTAAATTAAGCATACAGATCAGTGGGGAAAAATTAAGTTCAAAAACTTTACGCAAATTGTTCAGAATATCCATACCTAGATAATGAATATGTGAATCTGTCCATTTAACCCATCAAACGCTGCCACTGTGCCCATCAAATTCTGCCACTGTGCCCATTAGATGCTGCCACTGTGCCATCAAATGATGCCACTCTGCCCATCCAATGCTGCCACTGTGCCCTCCAATGCCGCCACTGTGACCCCCCCGCCCGCTCGTCATCTACCCGGCACTTACCCTGTCTCGGTGGTGCAGCGGGTGATGGCAGTGAGCGGTGTCCTCTGAGCAGTGTCCTCCATGTGTTTCCTCCCGTCAGGCGTCCAATCACAGCACCTCTATATATCCTAAGTGAGGCAATACCCGCTCAATCACAGCACCTGTTGTTTCAGCCAATCAGGTGACGGGTAACAGACCCGAGCACCTGATTGGAGGAGAGGCGGTTCAGTGTTAGGACAGTGAATTTACACAGCTGCATTTATTCCTCCCGTGTAGTGGGTGCAGCCGAATCCCCACTTGCTCTTCTGCCCGGTTGAGTGTGACAGGGAAGAGGCAAGCTGTGGGCAGTATGTGATGGAACCCACTCATCCCACTTCTCCCTATGTCAGTCACCGGAAGCTGTTACAGGAAGTGAGGCAGAGCGGCTTAGTGTTCCCCCGCTCACCCCCTGCCCCTTCTCCGGTCACGGTCAGTGTTCCCCCCGTTCCGCCCCTTCTCCAGTCACGGTCAGTGTTCCCCCCGCTCGCCCCTTCTCCGGTCACGGTCAATGTTCCCCCCCGCTCGCTGAGCCCCATTCTCCAGTCACGGTCAGCGTTCCCCCCAGATCGCTCCGCCCCTTCTTGTTCATGGTCAGTGTTCCCCTGCGCTCGCTCCGCCCCTTCTCTGGTCACAGTCAGTGTTCCCCTGCTTTTGCCCCGCTCCTTCTCTGGTCACAGTCAGTGCTCCCCATTCGCTCGCCCCTTCTCCAGTCACGGTCAGTGTTCCCCTGCTCGCCCCACCCCTTCTCCGGTCAGTGTTCCCCCCCGCTTGCTCCACCCCTTCTCTGGTCACGGTCAGTGTTCCCCTGCTTTTGCCCCGCACCTTCTCTGGTCACGGTCAGTGCCCCCCCGCGCTTGCCCCGACCCTTCTCTGGTCATGGTCAGTTTTCCTCCGCTCGCCCCCTTCCCCTTCTCCAGTCAGTGTTCCCCCCACTCACTCTGACTCTTCTCCGATCACGGTCAGTTTCCCCCCGCTCCCCCTGCCATTTCTCTGGTCAGCAGGGCTAAAATGAAAGACACAGAGCGGGCTTTGATTGTTCTCCTTCAACCTTCTGTCAGCAGCGGAGGGGGTGGATTGATAAAGCAGCGGCTGGACTGGAGCAGCTTACAGAGGGGGACACTGTGAATGAGTTACAGGAATCAGTGTGCAGTAACTTCTAGCAACCAATGGGTGAGTAGTGATTGTGTGCAGTAACTTCTAGCAACCCAATCAGTGAGCGGTAATGGTGTGCAGTGATCTTCAGCAACCCAATAAGTGAGTGGTAGTGATGTGCAGTAACCTCGAGCAACCCAATCAGTAAGCGGTAATGGTGTGCAGTAATCTTCAGCAACCCAATCAGTGAGCGATAATAATGTAAAGTAATCTTCAGCAACCCAATCAGTGAGTGGCAATGGTGTGCAGTAACCTCTAGCAACCCAATCAGTGAGCGGTAATGGTGTGCAATAATCTTCAGCAACCCAATCAGTGAGCAGTAATGATATGCAGTAATCTCTAGTAACCCAATCAGTGAGCGGTAATGGTGTGCAGTAACCTCTAGCAACCCAATCAGTGAGCGGTAATGGTGTGCAGTAACCTCTAGCAACCCAATCAGTGAGCGGTAATGGTGTGCAGTAACCTCTAGCCACCCAATCAGTGAGCAGTAATGGTGTGCAGTAATCTTCAGCAACCCAATTAGTGAGCGGTAATGGTGTGCAGTAACCTCTAGCAACCCAATCAGTGAGTGGTAATGGTGTGCCGTAATCTTTAGCAACCCAATCAGTGAGCAGTAATGGTGTGCAATAACGTCTAGCAACCCAATCCGTGAGCGGTACTGATGTGCAGTAAAGTCTAGCAACCCAATCAGTGAGCGGTAATGGTGTGCAGTAACTTCTAGCAACCCAATCAGTGAGCGGTAAGGGTGTGCACTGTACAGTAACCTCTAGCAACCCAATCAGTGAGCGGTAATGTGTGAAGTAACCTGTAGCAACCATTCAGTGAACAGTAGTGATCTGCTGTAATCTCTTGCAAACCAATCAGTGAAGGATAGGCTGTAATCTCTGGCAACCAATTTCAATCGCTGCATAATCTGCTGCAGTAAACTGATTTTGAGCCGACCTGTTATTTTCTTGTATGTCTCAGAATGTAGAGGGGGCCCCAAGAAAAAGTTTGCTCAGGGCCCAATCAATATTAAGGAAGGCCCTGTTCCCAGTGATGCCCAGTCATCTTCACAATGCTGAACTTCCAGTACTGTAGATATTAGTAGCTTTGAGTCGAACATTGAAGAAGTCCCGATGGCTGCCTGCCCCTTTCCCTCCTCTCCTCCATTTACAGCAGTCCTTGCAATGCAACACATTCTGTTAATGGGGTAGAGGATCCTGTAACTCAATTGCCTCTCCCCCATTCAGAGAATGTTTAATATTCATTGAAAACAATACAAAATCTTTTCTCAAAGGAGGAGAGGATTGTTAGAGGAGGACACCTATCAAGACTTTTCTCAACTTACTTCAATGTTATACCCAAATCTATTAATTTCTGCAGCACCACAAGTTCAGAACTGTGAAGAGGACTGGGCATCACTGGAGAGAAGATTTATACAGGGATCATGAGTTTGCAGGTCCTGGGACATACTTTATTACAGGTAAGTTATGTAACTGCATCTGTAGCAAAAAATAAATAAATAAGTAAAACTTTAGCTTAACCACCTCACTACAGTGCATTTTCACCCCCTTCCTGACCAAGCCATTTTTCAGCTTTCAGCGCTAACGCACTTTGAAGGACAATTGCGCGGTCATACGACACTGTACCCAAATGAAATTGTTATCATTTTTTCCCCACAAATAGAGCTTTCTTTTGGTGGTATTTGATCACCTCTGCGTTTTTTATTTTTTGCGCAATAAACAAAAGAAGAGCGACAAATTTTAAAAAAAAACAATATTTTTTACTTTTTGCTATACTAAATATCCCCAAAAAATATATAAAAACATTTTTTTTTTCCTCAGTTTAGGCCGATACGTATTCCTCTACATATTTTTGGTAAAAAAAAAATCGCAATTAGCGATTATTGATTAGTTTGCGCAAAAGTTATAGCGTTTACAAAATAGGGGATAGTTTTATAGCATTTTTATTAATATTTTTTTTTTTTACTAGTAATGGCGTTGATCAGCGATTTTTATTGTGACTGCGACATTATGGCGGACACATCGGACATTTTTGACACATTTTTGGCACCATTGTCATTTATACAGCAATCAATGCTATTTAAATGCATTGATTCCTGTATAAATGACACTGGCAGTGAAGGGGTTAACCACTAGGGGGTGGGGAGGGGTTAATTATTTTCCCTAAGAGTGATTCTTACTGTGGGGGGAGGGGACTCACAAGGGGAGGAGACCGATCAGTGTTTCTCTGTACAGAGAACACACCATCGGCTCCTCTCCTCTGACAGGACCGTTGATCTGTGTGTTTACACACACACATCCACGGTCCCGCTGTGTTACTGGGCAATCGCGGGTGCCCAGCGGACATCGCGGCCGCTGGGCACGCGCATCGGGTGCCCAGTGACACGGCGCGCGCTCCCTGGAGTGCACAGAAGGGGAGGACGCCCTCCCACGCTGAGAGCTGCGCCGCCTGGCCGTCATTTGACAGCCGGCGGTCGCAAGGAGGTTAAAGAGTAACTCCACTTCACTGCCTTAGTACCATAGCCTTTTCATCTGAGGAAAATCCTGAAAACATGACCTGTTGGGGCGCCTTGAGGACTGGAGTTGAGACACACTGATCTATGTACATTTCAAGGATTTTTAACAAACTTTGTTGCAGATCCCTACTTTTTGTTATTCTGAAGAAATCACTGTTTGTTCCTCTGTGCCCCTATGCCAAGTGAGTCAAATGGGAGTGGTTTCATAATTGTCAATCAGTTGCTGCAGCTGTAGAGCTCTAATGATGAAAAGGGTCTGCATACCTTTAGATGTGATTTTCTATTGGGAGTATCTAGAGCTGCACGATTAATCGTTAAGAATCGAAATCGCAATCTTTTTCCCTTCCCGATCTTCAAAACAGCATGTCACAATCTTTCTAAGTGCAGAGAGTTCTCACAGCTGGAAAAAAAAATCTGGGCAGCCTGCCAAGTTTTCTTAGAACACAGGAATAAGTAGAAACAAAGTATCTTTTCATTCTTGTATCAAAGGAAAGAACTCCAGCGTGTAGATGAGGGAAGTTTAACCATTTGAAGACCAAACCTTTTCTGACATTTGTTGCTTACAAGTAAAAATCATTATTTTCTGCTAGAAAATTACTTGGAGCACCCAAACATGATATATATATATATATATATATATATATATATATATATATATATATATATATATTTTAGCATAGACCCTTGAGAATAAAATGGTGGTCGTTGCAATATTTTATGTCACACTGTATTTGCGCAGCGGTTTTTCAAACGCAATTTTTTTGGAAAAAGTACACTAATTAATTTTTTTTAAAAAACTAAACACAAGTTAGCCCAATTTTTTTTTGTATAATGTGAAAGAAGATGTTACACCCCGAGAATTGTGATCTATATCCTAAGCAAAAAAATCGTGATACTCATTTTAGCCACAATCGTGCAGCTCTAGGAGTATCTTACCAAAAATGAAATTTTTGTTGCAGGGGATGCCAAAAATCTGACTTGTATCTTAGTGTAGACTTCTGGGAAAATCAGTGAGACAATCACACAAGCAGGAAATTATGTTTCTGGGGAGTGGTCAGTACACATTCTGTGTACAAAACACCTCCAGGTATCCATATTGCATTGCATTTACAGAAAATTACAGCGGCTGCAGATTGAAAAGGAAAGCTAATTTATAATAACATTCAATTACAATATGACTTGTGCCGCAATTGTATATGCTATGTATATGCTATATATATATATATATATTTTTTTTTATGCTATTTTTTTACTATGAAAGTGGAGTTATCCTTTAAGCATCGTAGTATTATGCATAAAATAGAGTTACTTGGAGAAAGAGTGTGTGCCTAAAAACTGTATAGATAAAAGAAAAATTTGAATCTACATACGACTTTACTAAACATCTATAATGTTACACTAAGGATGGCACCAATTGTTTTCCAAATATAGTTTTACTCCTCTACTGATTTTGTTTATTGGTTCAAGTGGGGTTATTTTTGTCCTCAGTACTTACAGCCCTATTATTTTCAGTGTAATGTCCCTTTCACATGGGGCAGATCCGTACGAGTGGAATCCGCCTGCTCCGCTGATCCCCACTGAACAGGCGGATGACAGATCCGTATCCGCTCCACTATACAGATGCATACACATGTCCGCTGACATCTGCCGCCCCAAATAGGACAATAGGTGGTCTGATCGGGTCCACCTGAAAAACAGACAGGCCAACCTGATCGGTCTGCTGATGTGAAAGGGACCTTATACAGTACACGTTCATCCGATTCCATACTCACTCTCCTGTGTTTTTTAAATAATTTCACTGTTAGATTCTTGTAGTTTGCAGAGTCCTACCATGCATTACTAGGGAGACAAAGGTGAGAGATAGAGTGAATGCTTTGCAGTTAAAAATAAAAATAAATGATAGATTGTGATTAAATAAATATTAAGTCAGGTCTCCAATAGAAAATTAGCATTGTTCGCTTACACTTTGGGACAAACTTGCCGTGTGCTCCGCGACCGTGGGTCCCGCGGACTTGATGTTTGCCCGGTGCCCGCAATCGTGTCACAGAGCGGAAGAACAGGGAGATGCCTTTGTAAACAAGGCATTTCCCCATTCTGCCTAGTGACACGACAGAGATCACTGCTCCCTGTCATCGGGAGCAGTGATCGCTGCCATGTGAGTAGTAGCCCATCCACCCCACAGTTAGAATCACTCCCTAGGACACACTTAACACCTTGATCACCCCCTAGTCTTTAACCCCTTCCCTGCCAGTGTCATTTACACACTAATCAGTGCATTTTTATAGCACTAATCACTGTATAAATGACAATGGTCCCAAAGTAGTGTCAAAAGTGTTCGATGTCTCCGCCATAATGTCGCCGTCATGATAAAAATCGCAGATCGCCACCATTACTAATAAAAGATAAATGTATAATAAAAATGTCATAAAACTATTCCCTATTTTGTAGACGCTATAACTTTTGCACAAACCAATTAATATACGCTTTTTTGCGATTTTACCAAAAATATGTAGAAGAATACATATCGGCCTAACCTGAGGAAAAAATTCGTTTTTTTATATATTTTTTGGGGGATATTTATTATAGCAAAAAGTAAAAAATATAGCTTTTTTTCAAAATTTAAGCTTTTTTATTTATAGCGCAAAAAATAAAAACCGTAGAGGTGATCAAATACCACCAAAAGAAAGCTCTATTTGTGGGGAAAAAAGAACGTCAATTTTGTTTAGGTGCAACGTCGCACGACCGCGCACTTGTCAGTTAAAGCGACGCAGTGCCGAATCGCAAAAAGTGCTCTGGTCAGGAAGGGGGTAAAAAAGTGGTTAAACAATAAAAAAAAGTTTGAAAAGAAAATTAGTATTGTTTACAGGCAGCAAGGGGTACGGGAAGAAAAGGACAAACGTGTGGAAAATGTAATTTTAAACATATTGTAGAGAGGCGAGCCCATGCCACTGGCAGTTTAGGCCATGTTTTGCAGAAAACAGGCACACTAATGAGCCAGGTGTGCACTGGGCTTATGTTAGAGCTGGGAGTAGAGGTTAGTGGCCCCACCCTCCAGAGGGGGTCAGTCTGTGCAAGGGAGCTGTTAGGAGCATGTTGCTCTGTACTATCCATACTGGGACAGTGAAAGGCGGGGCAAGGAGGGCTATGCAGAGTTACTGCAGAGAAGAGCCATGAGGTGGAGTACTGTTTGTTTTGATGCATTGACGGTGAGAACCCCTGCGAGGGAAACTATTCCGCTTTGAATCGTTACTTTCTTTTTAATAAAAGTGGTCAGAAAAAGCCCTAAAACAAACTTGTGGAGTGAAGTGGACTCAATGTTTGGCGATAACACTGACCTAAAATACCCCAAATCATCACAATGGGGGTTATTTACTAAAGGAAAATCCACTTTGCACTGAAAGTGCACTTGGAAGTGCAGTCGCTGTAGATCCGAGGGGGACATGCGGAAAATAAAAAACAGCATTTTAGCTTGCACATGATTGGATGATAAAATCAGCAGAGCTTCCCCTCATTTCAGATCTACCCCTTAGATTTAGAGCGACTGCACTTCTAAGTGTACTTTCAGTGCAAAGTGGAGTTGCCTTTCGTAAATAACCCCCTATGTGTAATGTTTTCTCCAGTGCTGTTTAGAGAGCTGCATGCTTTAGATCTGTAATTCATGGTCACCCTTAAATATTTTCTGTTTCAATAGTTTTTTTCATTGTTTTGAAAAGGAAAAAAAGGGAAAAATCACTTGCCAGAGTAACAAACAATACTTGCATGCTCTGTACATATGACAAGTAAGGTACATAAATGGGGGGGGGGGGGGGGGGGGGGGGGGGGACAGGAAAAGACTGTATCCAACCATCAAGACGACCACTTAGTGAATCAAAGTATGGAAAGCCTTTTAATATTTTCAATGATTTGAAAATTCTGATTGTGAAATTTTGTGTTCACCTACAAGTGTTTTAAATTTTCTTAAAAAGGGTGACAAATTACCACTTGACCTCCGGAAGGTTTTACCCCCTTCATAACCAGAACATTTTTTGCTATTCAGCACTGTTCTATTTTAACTGGCAATTGCGCAGTCATGCAACACTGTACAAAAATTTAATTTATATCATTTTTTTTCCACACAATTAGAGCTTAATTTTGGTGGTATTTGATCACCACTAGTGATTTATTTTATAAATGGAATTATATTATAAAACATATCCAATTAAAATAAAAAAATTAAAACATCAATGAGTTTAGGCCAAACTGTATTCTGCTCATGTCTTTGGTAAAAAAAAAAAAAAAAAAAATTCCAATTACTGTATATTAATTGGTTTGTGTGAAAGTTATAGCGTCTACAAACTTTGGATATATACTGGAATTTATGCAGCTATAGACACTATACTGTGATGGCGGTGATCAGCAACTAATAGTGTGACTGTGATAGGGTGGCGGGCAATCTGGCGCTAACAGACACTGGCTGGGAGGGTCACTAACTGACACTGATGTTGCTAGTGACACTAATACAGTGAGCAGTGATAATACTGTAAACTGACACTGTACTAATGACACTGGCTGAGAAGGGGTTAACATCTAGGGGCAATCAAAGGGTAACTATGTGCCTAACAAGTGTAATGTTTGCTGCTTTTACTTACTAATCTGGCTGTTTTTTCTCCTTGTTTTTCAGGGAGAAGAAACAGGCAGATCGCTGTTCCTATGTACACAGAGTTCTGTGTATTTGTAAATACAGCCGATCATTAGGTTTCAACAAAAATTAGAGCCAAACTTGTGCTGTGTCCAATAATAGCACAGGTCAGCAGGGGACACGCATGCACACCTCAAACTGGAAGAAGGCCAGTCATATACATGTATGTACAAAAACATATTTGGGAAGCACTCACCAATGTGTTTAAATTCAAGATGGTGCTGCCATAAGACCAACAAGCAATAGCGAACATATTACAGCGCACACATTCAAGAATGACGTTTCCTGCAGGGCTAGTTAAAAACACCTGAACATATTCAAAAAATACGGGGGTTTGGTCACACTATATGGTTATATAGTGCTAAGCCCACTTACTGCGACAAAGTACCCCGATTTAGTGGGTCCTACCCTAGTAATAGAATGAAAGATCCTGCGTCTCAACCATGGGAGCCAAACATACATGTATGTGACTGTGCCTGTACCTGCCACCTGCTTGCAGTATATTTACTGTGAAAAGTCGGCAGGTGGTTAAAAATGTACTGTACTTAATAAAAAGCAAAAACATACAGAATGCCAGTTACAGCACACAACAGTCCCTCTTATAATCTAAAATTACTGCCTCAAACCTAATACATCAGGGCCACTTTGGGTATAAGCTGATTAACCTACCAATATGTTTTTGGATTGAGGACAAAGATAGAACCCAGATGAAACCTGTTTCAAAATGTGGAAAACATTCAGATTGTGTCCATTCAGTATGGCAGAAGATCTATCTAGAAGAATAGAGATGATCTATCCATGATTTCACATCAAAACTAAAGTTTGCCACAAATGATCCAATCCTATCTTGTGACAGACTAATGCAACACTTAAGCACATACTGGGTCTTTTATGGTTCCCACTAAGGCACAATGCCAAGTACTTCCAATGTCAGTAGTAGCTATTATCAAACAGCCAAAGAGGCCACACTCTAATGACATCACACCACATAAAAATGTATTCCACCAGGCTGGCTTGCTTGTAGTCTCCGCTGGGCCACAACTCCTTACGAGTTTCACCCTGATTGGGCTTAATCAGAGATTAGCGATGTTTGGCCACAGGCAGGGACTACCAGCAAGGCAGCTTGTCAGAATAAACTTTTATTTTGTGTGATATCATCAATGCGCAGCCTCCTTTGGGTGTTTGCTGTGAAGCGCTGGGCGAGGAAGACCTTCTTGGGCTGGTACCTGTTTCACCACTGACTGGAGAGGCAAAGTGGAGTTTGAAGCAGCCCTTGTTCCAGGGATTTTTAACAGTAGTCATTATCACTCAAAGAGAATTTACAACTTGTTAGAAATTCTTTATCGGACCTGACCAATAAGTCCACGAGGCTTCACAGACTGCAGCCATTAGTCTTAGCCAATCAAAGTCTGTTAACCACCACCACTAAACCCAGGGAAACTGGAGACCAGTGGACACAAGAAAGTAATCAGCACTAAATCTAGATGATGAGCATGCTCAAACCCACAGTGCAACCACAGTCACAACCTGTGAGCTACTAACACCATCTCTTTATTGAAGCATTGACAGGTACTGAACAGCACTAGAGTCAATGAGTAGCCACTGCTACATCCAGGTAATGACCACATTTTCTATTACTACAGCCAATCAATCTCTGCACATTAACACCACTTACTATTTAATAATAACGTAATGCCAATTTTTGGTCCATACCCATCAATTGTAGATAACACCTATTTTGCCTAATGTAAACCTATGTAAACCTATTTCCTACAGTCATAGCTATGTGATTGATATAGTAAAACCATTGCCCACCCTGCCTCTTTAATCTAAAACTCTACTTATTGCTTTCATAGAAATGTTATAGATGTTCCTAAACCTCATATAATTTATGATTTAATAATTTTTTTACCTCATGTCCTTGCTACTTGTATAAATTGTTGGGTAGCAAGCCAGTGCCTGGGGCCATAGCAGTTGCTTGGTTTGTTATGGCTATAGTTACAGCATTGCTCTAAAATGGTATATACACCTGTTATTACAAGACACTTTTTGTTTGGGGTACTATTCTTTGACTATATCTCCTGTATATGGTGGGAGGGTTCTTTGTGCAACAACTCCCCCTAAATGCTTAAACAAAAAAGTAAAAATATTAATGGTTAATAATATAGAAAAGAAAAAAAAATCAGGAAAATTAAATGGAGAATTAGAATAAGGATATAAGAATAAAGAGTTAATTATGGCTGATTAGAGTAAACTAAGGGTTAATACAGGGTCAAACAGAGGAATGTTTTATTTTTATTTTATTAAACTTTTTTTTTACTTGTTAGGTTGCTTTAACTGGCATAATCTGCAGATTGAAGTTCATATTTTTGATCTCCAGATGATGATGAACAGAATGATATAAAAGTAACAATATGTTACATTGTATCTTTCTGTAGCCTCTGAGAAAGTGTTATTTATAAACACTGTCAGATTGCTTTTTTTTAACAGCTGAAGCTGCTGTGTACACAACCATGCCAACTTTGTTTAATCAAGGCCAACACAGTTGTTTACTGGAAGGTAGGGTCCTGGCAAACAAGCAGAGAGGCTGGACATGCTACATGCATCCTGTGTACAATGATGACCTTTTTTTGGGTGTATATCGCACTCAAAGTCTGCAACTGGATAACAGTTCTTCGTAGAGTCAACTTCCTTAACTGCTTCCCACCTCACCTATAATGACAGCCTAGAGGGACCGTTCCCATCCTGCGTGGATGTAAATGATGTCTTCCCAGTCACACTCCTCCTGCGTGCTTTAGCGGCCATGCTGCGGCTCGATCTGTCACCCGCTGTGTCCACTGCCAGGGGCCAGTGACCAATCACAGCGATCATGACACAATGAATGGCTTTCATTCATAGCCATTCATTGTGTACTATTGTGATGATCTTTGTGATTGGTCACAGTGATCACATGGTACAGACATGGCCGAACACAGCACATCTGTACAATGTGATAGCTGTGGTCAATCACAGCTCTCACAATAGTACACACTGGCAATCAATGGATGCCATTCATAAAAATAAATGCTTATATCAGTGATCATATGATTGTTATAAGCAATCATAGTGTTAAAATAAATCTTGGTCAACTCCCCAGAGTAGTACAGTGTCACTATGGTAACACTGTACTGCCACACAGCAGCAAATCCTTTTATCAATATTTATAACTCTGCCACTCCCTGGACGCTCAGGTTAGAATTTGACCCATAAGGATTTACCATACCCCTTTGTATGATGCCCTGCTTCAAGCGACTGACTACTTATACTAACATGTGCTTTCTAAAATACTTGAAAAAATTCCCTCAACAGAGTAAAGGTAGGTGGGAACACGATTTAGGTAATATATCAAAGGATCAATGGGGGAAACATCCTCAGTATGGTACCCATTGTGTCTCCGTCACAGATTAGCAGATTAACTCAACTGTTTATCTGACATAGGATACATGGTATGCCTCTGTTTTTAATCTACCATTGCTTTGCATACTATCTCTTATCTCTAAGGGCTAGTTTACACTTGCTTCAAAACATGGCTTCGGACAGGCTTTGTTAAAGCTCTCTAAATGCCAGTCAAAGCTCCTGTCACTAAATAAAATGGTTAGCTTACAGTCCTGTTTACACCTTGCTTTTGCTTGGTGCTTCGATGAGGCTTCGGTGAAGTTTCGATGGGGCTCCGGTGAGGCTTCGTGGGGCTTCGATGAGGCTTCCGTGGGGCTTTAAGCTAGCTTTGCCATAGACTTCTATGGAGTCTTTGAAGAGGCTTTGAAGCACCATTAAAGTTACACAGGGTATACGTTTATAAGCAAAGCCAAAGCAAAGCAAAAGCAAGGTGTAAACAGGACTGTAAGCTAACCATTTAAATTAGTGACAGGAGCTTTGACTAGCGTACAGAGCGCTTTAACAAAGCCTGTCCGCAGCCTTGTTTTGAAGCAAGTGTAAACCGGCCGTTAATGTGTGTTGAAGCCAAAGCAAGTGTAAATAATCCCTAAGACATCAATTTCCTGATGTAGAGTCCCTCCCCTATAGCTATACCCATTCAGCTCATTTGTAACATACACCTCTGGCATATGCCAGTCATAGGAAGTGATGTAAAGTGTGGGAAATGATGACCCAGTATACAATATATTATGGACTAGTGATTACTGTTATTTATTATACAATATATGATGATGCTAGTTTCAGAGCCTTGGTGAGAACACTTATGCAGTATGTAGTACAGTGGCATACCAAGGAGTGAGATAGACAGTGAGCAGCGCTGAATAGAGGAACTGCTGGAGTTAACTTTTTAAGTAAACCAGCAGGTGATTGGTTGCTAGGTGGTCCTAGCAACCAATCATTAGCTTGTTAATATGAAAAATTAACGCCAGCTGTTCCCGCCCTCTATTAAGTGCTGCTGTGTCTCTCCCTCTGCATGATTAAGGTAGGAAGGAGCAGAGCTTGGTGGGTCTGTGTAACATGCAGGAGGTCCGGAGCTGTGGTTGGGGGGGGTCTGTGTAACATGCAGGGGGTCCAGAGCTGTGGGGGGTCTGTGTAACGTGAAGGGGTCCAAAGCTGCAGGGGGGCTGTGTAATGTAAATGGGTCCAAAGCTGCAGGGGCTGTGTAATGTAAAGGAGTCCAGAGGTGCAGGTGGCTGTGTAATGTAAAGGGGTCCAAAGGTGCAGGGGCTGTGTAATGTAAAGGAGTCCAGAGGTGCAGGGGGCTGTGTAATGTAAAGGAGTCCAGAGGTGCAGGTGGCTGTGTAATGTAAAGGGGTCCAAAGGTGCAGGGGCTGTGTAATGTAAAGGAGTCCAGAGGTGCAGGGGGCTGTGTAATGTAAAGGAGTCCAGAGGTGCAGGGGGCTGTGTAATGTAAAGGAGTCCAGAGGTGCAGGGGACTGTGTAATGTAAAGGGGTCCAGAGGTGCAGGGGGCTGTGTAATGTAAAAGGATCCAGAGCTGCGGGAGGCTGTGTAATGTAAAGGGGTCCAGAGGTGCAGGAGGCTGTGTAATGTAAAAGGGTCCAGAGCAGCGGGGGGCTGTGTAATGTAAAGGGGCCCTAAGGTGCAAGGTGCTGTGTAATGTAAAGGGGTCCAGAGGTGCAGGGTGCTGTGTAATGTAAAGGGGTCCAGAGGTGCAGGGTATTGTGTAATGTCAAGGGGTGCAGGGTGCTGTGTAATGTAAAGGGGTCAATAGGTGCAGGGTGCTGTTTAATGTAAAGGGGTCCAGAGGTGCAGGGTACTGTGTATTGTAAAGGGGTCAAGAGGTGCAGGGTGCTGTGTAATGTAAAGGGGTCTAGAGGTGCAGGGTGCTGTGTAATGTAAAGGGGTCCAGAGATGCAGGGTGTTGTGTAATGTAAAGGGGACCAGAGGTGCAGGGGGCTGTGTTATATAAAAGGGTACAGAGCTGCGGGGGGCTGTGTAATGTAAAGGGGTCCAGAGGTACAGTTATGGAGAGGGGGTACACGGTAGTGACAAAGAGATATTCAGGGATGCAGAGGTATGCAGTGGATTATGAGGGTTAATCCAACATTTCAATGACTTAAAATGATCAGGTGATTTAGGAGGTAAAGCTGCTCATGATATTTCCTTGGATGTGGGCTCTGTTAGCCCACATCAGCCTGTTATTACGTTGCATGGTACTTTAGCTCAAATGTTGGCCTGCTGACCATTTATTATTTTGCTTCTTCCAGCTCAGTTTCCCAGAAAAGCATCTATTTGGGGGAATCCTCTGGACTTCATGATCAAGGACCTTACTGGTGGAACGTGCAATTTAATTCCCTGAACTGATAAACTTAGGACTTTAGTACAAAAAGGTGCCCCTTACTTTTGTCTTTCAAACACTCCCTTTGCTCCCAAGAGTTGTGTGCTGTGTGCTCCTGTTCTACAGAATCCAAGCCCCAATCCAGGCCCAGACAGTACTTAAGGTGGTTAGAAAAGCTTTTTAAAATGTTACTAAACCCACAACACTAAATTCAGTCTGTATGTGCAGTAAAGCATGCTTGTTATACTCACTGTGGAAGGGGTTAATCCTCTGAATTGTGTAAAATGGCTGTTTGATCCTGTCTTCTCTAATCCTCCCCTTCTTCCACGGTTATCAAACCATCTCCTGATAGAACAGAGCCTTTGGGGCAAGCTGTACATGCTCAATTTGTTGTGTATTGCTAGAGATTTTATTTTTTTCTCGGGAGAGTGCATGTGATCAACACAGGGCCAAACAGGACTTTCCAGACAGAGGGTCAGGGGTCATGCAGCCTCATAGGGCAATCAGAGAAGAATAGAAACTCCTCCTACAAGATTTAACCAGACACCAGGCACTTTAACCAGCAGTCACAAGACGGCTATATACTGCTGATGAGAAAAGGTGTTTAGCAGTTTATATTTACTAAATCCATGTTCTGTGTACTGTGGGAGACCAGATATACATTGCATCTAGAAAGTATTGACAGCGCTTAACTTTTTCCACATTTAGTTATGTTAGACCCCTTTCTCACTGGGGGCGTTTTGCAGGCATTATAGCGTTAAAAATAGCGCCTGCAAAATGCCCTAAAACAGCTGCTGCATGCACTCCAGTGTGAAAGCCCAAGGTCTTTCACACTGGAGTGGTGCGCTGGCAGGGCGTCAGAAAAAGTCCTGCCAGCAGCTTCTTTGGAGCAGTGAAGGAGCGGTAAACTCACCGCTCCTCCACTGCTGCTCCACACTGAAATCAATGGTGCAGCGTTACGATACCGCCGGCAAAACGCCGCTCTGGCAGCGTTTTGTGGGCGGATTCAACCCCTTTTCGGCCACTAGCGGGGGGTTAAAACCACCCCGCTAGTGGCCGAATAGTGCTGCTAAAACGACGGTAAAGCGGCGCTAAAAATAGCATCGCTTTACCGCTGACGCCGGTGGCGGCTCGGTGTGAAAGGGGTCTTACAGCCTTATTCCAAAAAGGATTCAATTATTTTCCTCTAAATTCTACAAACAATACCCCATAATGACAACGTGAAATAAGTTTGTTTGAAATCTTTGCAAATTTATTAAAAATAAAAAAAACTGACAGAAAATGTACATGAGTATTCACAGCCTTTGCCATGACACTCAAAATTGAGCTCAGGTGCATCCTGTTTTCACTCATCATCCTTGAGATGTTTCTACAACTTGATTGGAGTCCACCTGTTGTAAATTCAACTGATTGAACATGATTTGGAAAGGCACATACCTGTCTATATGAGAATCCACGATTAACAGTGCATGTCAGAGCACAAACCAAGCTATGAAGTCCAAGGAATTGTCTGTAGACCTCCGAGACAGGATTGTATCTAGGCACAGATCTGGGGAAGGGTACAGACATTTTTTTTGCAGCATTGAAGGTCCCAATGAGCACATTGGCCTCCATCATCCATACATGGAAGATGTTTAGATGTTTGGAACCACCAGGACTCTTCCTAGAGCGGGCCGCCCCGCCCCGCCAAACAGAGTTTGGAGGAGAAGGGCCTTAGTCAGGGAGGTGACCAAGTACCCAATTGTCACTCTGACAGAGCTCCATTGTTTCTCTGTGGAGAGAGGAGAACCTTCCAGAAGACCAACCATCTCTGCAGCACTTCACCATTAAGGCCTGTATGGTAGAGTGGCCAGACAGAAGCCACTTCTCAGTAAAAAGGCACAACAGCCAACCTGGAGTTTGCCAAAAGGCACCTGAAGGACTCTCAGACCATGAGAAACAAAATTCTCTGGTCTGGTGAAACAAAGATTGAACCCTTTGGCCTGAATGGCAAGCGCCATGTCTGGAGGAAACCAGGCAACGCTCATCACCTGGCCAATACCATCCCTACAGTGAAGCATGGTGGTGGCAGCATCATGCTGTGGGGATGTTTTTCAGCGGCAGGAACTGGGAGACTAGTCAGGATCGAGGGAAAGATGAATGCAGCAATGTACAGAGACATCCTTGATAAAACCTGCTCCAGAGCACTTTTGACCTCAAACTGGGGCAAAGGTTCATCTTTCAACAGGACAACGACCCTAAGCACATAGTCAAGATAACAAAGGAGTGGCTATGGGACAACTCTGTGAATGTCCTTGAGTGGCCAAGCCAGAGCACAGACTTGAACCCGATTTAACTTCTCTGGAGAGACATGAAAATGGTTGTGCACTGAAGTATCCCATCCAACCTGATGGAGCTTGAAAGGTCCTGCACAGAAGAATGGGAGAAACTGCCCAAAAATAGGTGTACCAAGCTTGTAGCATCATACTAAAAAAGACCTGAGGCTATAATTGGTGCCAAAAGTGCTTTAACACAAAGTATTGAGCAAAGGCTGTGAATACGTACAGTGGATATAAAAAGTCTACACACCCCTGTTAAAATGTCAGGTTTCTGTGATGTAAAAAAATGAGACAAAGATAAATCATTTCAGAACTTTTTTCACCTTTAATGTGACCTATAAACTGTACAACTCAATTGAAAAACAAACTGAATTCTTTTTTTTTTTGGGGGGGGGGGGGGGGGAGTAAAAATAAAAAACTAAAATAATGTGGTTGCATAAGTGTGCACACCCACTTATAACTGGGGATGTAGCTGTGTTCAGAATTAAGCAATTACATTCAAACTCATGTTAAATAGGAGTCAGTACACACATGCCTCTGACTAACTCCAAATAAAGTTCAGCTGTTCTAGTAGGTCTTTCCTGACATTTGTTGCATCCTACAGCCAAAGCCATGGTCCGCAGAGAGCTTGCAAAGTATCATAGAGATCTCATTATTAAAAGGTATCAGTCAGGAGAAGGGTACAAAATAATTAGATAATTAGTATTAGATATACCATGGAACACAGTGAAGACAGTCATCATCAAGTGGAGAAAATATGGCACAACGGTGACATTACCAAGTACTGGATGTCCCTCCAAAATGGAATGAAAAGATGAGAGGAAAACTGGTCAGGGAGGCTGTCAAGAGGCTTACAGCAACAATAAAGGAGCGTCAGGAAAATCTGGCAAGTATTGGGTGTGTGGTACATGTGACAACAATCTCCCATATTCTTCATATGTCTGGGCTATGGGGTAGATGGGCCAAGATGAAAGCCTTTTCTTACGAAGAAAAACATCCAAGCCTGGCTAAATTTTGCAAAAACACATCTGAAGTCTCCAAAAAACGTGGGAAAATGTGTTATGGTCTAATGAAACCAAGGTTGAACTTTTTGGCCATAATTCCAAAAGATGTTTGGTGCAAAAACAATACTGCACATCACCAAAAGAACACCATACCCACAGTGAAGCATTGTAGTGGCAGCATCATGCTTTGGGGCTGTTTTTCTTCAACTGGAACAGGGACCTTAGTCAAGGTAGAGGGAATTATGATCAGTTCCAAATACCAGTCAATATTGCCACAAAACCTTCAGGCTTCTGCTGAAAGCTGAACATGAAGAGGAACTTCATCTTTCAGCATGACAACGACCCAAAGCCTACATACAAATCAACAAAGAAATGGCTTTACCAGAAGAAGATTAAAGTTTTGGAATGGCCCAGCCATAGCCCAGACCTGAATCCGATTGAAAATCTGTGGGGTTATCTGAAGAGGGCTGTGCACAGGAGATGCCCTCGCAATCTGACAGATTTGGAGTGTTTTTGCAAAGTGGACAAATATTGCCAAATCAAGATGTGCCATGCTGATAGACTCATAACCAAAACCACTGAGTGCTGTAATAAAAGCAAAAGGTGCTTCAACAAATATATTTTTTTTATAAATAACAAACATGTCATACTTACCTTCACTGTGCAGCTCATTTTGCACAGAGTGGCCCTGAACATCCTCTTGTGGGGTCCCCTGGTGGCTCTCGTGGCTCATCCCCGCATCAGATAACCCCCTAGGAGAAGTGCTCTCCCGAAGGGGTTACCTTGTGGGCATGCTCCTGAGTCCAGCATTTGCGTCCATAGACACGAATACCGGACTTGGCCCTGCCCCCTGGGTCATTGTATTTGATTGAAAGCAGTGGGAGCCAATGGCTGCGCTGCTATCAATCTATCCAATCAAGAGCCAGGACCCCGTGGAGAGAGGGACAGCGCATCCCCGCCAAAGAGATGAAGGGGCTCAGGTAAGTAAAACGGGGGGCCAGTGACTGCCAGAAGTTTTTTCACCTTAATGCATAGGATGCATTAAGGTGAAAAAACACATGGGTTTACAGTACTCAGATCGCAGGATTGCAGGAATCAGTAGTGCAGGAATCAGATCGCATGGGTGTGAACACCCATGTGATCCGATTCCAGTGCGGAGCATAAAAAGGTTCCTGCACCATTTTGGTACCAATGCAATGCTAACTGTATGGCTGAAATCGTATCGCACAGACATCACTTGTGATTTGCACAGCAATGCGGTGCGATTCACATGCAATGTCTGGCATTTCACTAGTGTGAACCTAGATTAAAGGTGGAAAAAGTTCTGAAATTATTTATCTTATCTTATCTTTATCTTTATCTAATTTTTTTATTGTTGCTGACCCTGTCCATCGCTTTATGACTACAGTGTACCCATCTTCTGATGGCTACTTCCAGCAGGATAATGCACCATGTCACAAAGCTCAAATCATCTCAAAACTGTTTTCTTGAACATGACAATGAGATCACTGTACTCCAATGGCCTCCACAGTCACCAGATCTCAATCCAATAGCATCTTTGGGATGTGGTAGAATGGGAGATTTGCATCATGGATGTGCAGCCAACAAATCTGCAGCAACTGCATGATGCTATCATGTCAATATGGACTAAAATCTATTTTTTGCACTATTCCACAAAGAATTAAACAGTTCTGAAGGCAAAAGGGGGTCCAACCTGGTACTAGCAAGGTGTATCTAATAAAGTGGCCAGTGAGTGTCAATCCCAATCTATCAAAACTCCCACGATCTGTGTTGATCACTTCTCCGTGATTTTTAGTCTTCAGATACAACATGTGTCCAACCACCACCACAATAAGTAAATGGGTTTACCTTCACCTCATAAGTTAAACTTTACTGAAAAGATGCCAAAAAGCGCTTAAGGTATACCACAACGCACACTCCAGGTGTTCCTATTGAAACTTTCCTCCAGGCACTTCCTCATATGCAGGCCTTTTTTTAGTAAGGAACTCAAAGGACAAAAGCAAAAAGAAACTCCATAGCATAAAACCATGATTTATTAAAGTGAAAAATCTTTTAAAATGATACTGACAAAGAAGTTGCTTTAACCACATCAATACTGGGCACTTTCGCCCCCTTCCTTCCCAGACCAATATTCAGATTTTAGCGCTCTCACACTTTCAATAAGAATTGCGCGGTCATGCAATGCTGTACCCAAATTAAATTTTTATCATTTTGTTCGCACAAATTGAGCTTTCTTTTGGTGGTATTTATTTGCGACTCCTTTTTTTTTTTGAGATATAAGAGAAAAAAGAGCGGAAATTTGGAAAAAAAAACAATATTTTGTTTATTCTATTTTAAAAGAAATCCAATAAAATCGAATTTTGTCATAAATTTAAGCCAAAATGTATTCTGCTACATGTTTTTGGTAAAATAAATCCTGTTAAGTGTATAATAATTGGTTTGTGTGATCACGGACAGATGTACGCAAATGATCCTGTACAGATGTGCGCAGGTGATCACGGACATGTGTGCAAATGATCAGTGGAACATTTGATTTTACTGTTATATATGTGGGGGACATGTGTTTTGGGGATCATTACTATGTGGGGACATGTGTTTTGGGAACATGTGTTTTGGGGACGTGTGTGTTTACTTTGTGTGTTTTTACTGTGTGGTGACACTAGACTGGTGATCAGTGAGTAAAAAGCTGTAAAAAACTGCTCATACTCACTGATCACCAGCCGGCTGCAGAGATCCGCTCTCCTCTCCTCAGCGACAACTTCATTGTGAGGAGAGAAGAGCCGATCGCCTAGCAACCGGCTGTTTGTTTACATCACATGACGGCCATGATTGGACATGGCCGTCATGTGATCAGGAGGGCCAATCACAGAGCCCTCCTGCCAATCTAAGCTGCGCCATGTCCGGGTGACACGAGCGCATCGGGATCGCGCCGCTGCGCAGGAACCCGCTCCTTCTGAGGGACATTCCTGAACATCCACTCAGGAGGAAGCTCACACCCGGCCATACATATGCAGTGGCCGGGTGGGAAGTGGTTAAGAGAGCTTATTTACATTAGCAGGGCTATCAAACCAGTAGTCCAAGATGGCGCCAATGTTCAACCCAAATTGATATAGTCACAAAACACCTCTCACCTCTCTTTGTGACGGCATCACGCTTGGACCTCATCCTAAATACCAGGTTGGTGAGAGTTTTCTTTGAGGTTCTGAAGCTACAGATAAAGAGTTTCTGGAAGCAGTGCAAACAATAACTACACAGATACTTGGAAGTTTTGGACCTTATGATGTCATCCTTACAGGTACTGCCGCACCAGGACTCTACAGAGGAACCTAACTTCCAGGTTGGACCTCCCTCTATCTTTACAGAAGTTTTTTTCTTCTATGGTAGACAAAGGTAATCAGTGGTCTTGCAGGGTTGATCCTTCCTGCTTTTTTGCTGCTTCTTCACTACATATGCAGTTGGGGACAAGTTCTCCGCACTTTGTCATTACAGGGCCCTAAGACACAGAAGGATTCCAGAATGCCAATTAGACTGATGGAAATTTGTGTGATACGCCTATCATTCCTGCATTGTGTGCAACAACTGAAGGGTCACCTCGTGAGGATTCAGTCCAACAATGCCACATTAGTGGCATACATAAACCATCAAGTTGGTACAAGAACTTTTGCTGCAGCTTAAAGATAAAGCATCTTTCAATGGGTGGAATGTTCTATATCTATCATTGTTTTGCTATATGCAAAAACATACCTCCGGAGACCCAGTCTGTGTGGACTTGCTGACTTGACAAGATTTACAGGTAGTTTAACTTCCCAAGAAGACACATATGTAGAATCCAGTTTACTTCTGCTTAGTACATTACAATTAAGTTATTCTTAGGCCGGAAATAGACGGTTCCTGCTGAACCAGCTGAGATTTGAACCGCGTAAAGGGCAGGCTGCATGTACCAAGCTGATTGATCGATCAACTTGGGTACAATCAGTCTTCTCCCAGCGGGGATGGCTTCCCCTACCGGGGGAATACGTTGTCTTGGCAAGAGGGATTCCCTTGTCAGCACTGCCTGTGTTGATGGGGGAATCGTGAAAATTTCATTCCTGCAATCCTGCTTGCAGACCTGAAGGGCCTGGTATGGAATTTCGGGGGACCCCCACGCATTTTTTTTCTTAATTTTGTTTTTTTTCTTAATGCTGTTTTTAACAAAGAACTTTTATGTGTATTGCCCGCTCATACCTAATGCTAACATGACCTGTGTGCAAATATCCTTAAAAAAAAACATTAAAGTGAACCAGCGTCAAGTTGAGAGGTGCGCCCGTTCAACTTCTGAAAATGTATTTACGTTGCTTGACATTTACTAAGATTTTACCGGCGCAGTGAACCAAAGCATTTGAACATGCGCAAATGCCGCTTGCGCATGCGCAGTGCATAAATTGACCTCACGCAGTTCTAAAGCCCCATACACACGCGCGGATTATCAGAGGACCAGGTCCGTCGGATCATGTCCGTTGTACTTTGTCCGATGTTGGTTTTGCGTACATACGGTCGGACAAAGTTGTCGGAAAATCCGATCATTCTGAACGTGGTGACGTTTGTTGCCTACGACGGGACTACGTAGAGGCTAGTAGCCAATAGCTTTGGTCTTGTAATGTGATCTGAGCATGCGTAGAACTTTGTCCGTCGGAATTCGCTACACACGATCGGATTTGGTGTGATCGGACTTTGTTGACAAAAAATCTATCCAGCAGGAGATAGGACTTTGTCCGTCAGACAATCTGATGGAAACTGTCCGATGGTGCCTACACACGGTCGGAATTTCCGACAACATTGTCTGATAGGACAGAATCCATCGGAAAATCCGACCGTGTGTATGGGGCTTAAGTGTACTTGCAGGCACAGCAGGCTTGTTCAGAAAAAGTTATTTTATCATTCTATATTGGGCATATTTGTTACTTGGGCAGTTATTACTATACTTCCTCACATCACCCCACATCACCCCCATAATATTGGCACTTCCAGCTTCTAAATTTTGAGTTGAAGAATGCGTGCGCCATGTCTATAGTGGCGCACCGATTGCCGCCTCCCGTGCGCCAAGAATATTATAGTAAATGGGGTATTTGTAAATCCAAAAACGGCTGTTGCGCATCGGCGTGCACCCCAACTCATGGCGCAAACTGTTTCTAAATAAGCCCCATTGTCTTTCTTAAGCCTGACTGCAGGGGTCAGAAACAACCACATTGTAACGCTGATGGTGCACAAAATATCAAGTAATAAACAGGCTGCTGCATCAGCACTCTCTCGTTTGGTATCGGTAGATACCGCTATTTGTTAATGAAAATAGCAAAAACACAAATGTATCAAAGTCTGCAATGGTGGATGACTTTGTCCTTGGAACCTGAAATACGAAAAGCAAGAGAAAACAAAAAAAAAAATAATTTCTACATGAGTCCATAAACATGAGTTATGAGATTAATCTTCAGTACCATGGATTTAGCACAGCTGGAGTAGTCACTGATAGTATCAAGCTTGCAAAGAGATGCAAGAGGGATAGTCTCTAGCTGGCCCAAGAAACTACCTGAAAAAATCCTCCCTCGGGAGACTCTGCTTTGGCTTTTATTTTGTGAAGAAAAGAATGTACTTGCATAATGACTGGTGTAAAAGATGATTTTCTTAAGCTTCTTAAAGCTGCAGTTTAATGTTTTTTTGTGTATCACCTGCAGACTGCCGCTTTTGCTAAAAAAAAAAAACATCCCTGTACCCCTGTTTCTTCCCCCTCCATTTTCCCTCTCCATAGTGTTTTGTGAATGGATGGAGGAAATTCTTCATTCAACTGCTCCTTCTCCATTCATAGAACATGATGCATTGTGGGAGAATTATAGCAGGAATTCTGTGAATGGCGGTTTTTTTTTTTTTTTGAAAAATCTTTTTATTAAATTTTTGAAAAACAGTACAACACATGCATACAAAACAATACATGTATAAAACATACAAGGAACAGTACAACAGTACAGTCCTATCTACATACCTACCCACCACCCAAAAAAAAAAAAAAAAACAGAACCCAAAATGGGCAACCTACCACATCCTGTGGCTGATGAACTAACGTAGTTCATAGAGCCCCCCCTTCCCTGCCCCCCCCCCCCCCCCCCCAACCTTGCGTGCAACTCAATGCTTTGGAGTGTACCATATTATAATGCAGTGAATTTAACCTACTCCCATCATGCCATCCCTGCGTATAAGAGGGGATATGGACTGTCCACCGTTATACCTTCAAACATAGAGATTAATAACCACTCTACCTTAAAGTGTTACATTTTCAAGCATGTCATATTTAGATCAGCGTCTAACAATTATTTCTATCAACCCACAGTGTCTGATGAGTCTAACCAAGGTTGCCATACTTTGTAAAACTTCTTCTCACAGCCTCTAGATCTATATGTCGCTTTGTATAGGGGGATAACTTTATTTACTAAACCCTTCCAGAATGACAGCGTAGGAGCCTCCCTCTTTTTCCATTTTAAAAGTATGGCTTTCCTGCCATAGAAAAGGCCAATGTTCAGGAATGTGCGATGTGCCCTTGAAGGAACTACCTCCTCCACAAGGCCGATCATACACACCCTTGGCGTTTGGGGTATAGGTATACTCAGCACTTCCGTCAAACAATCTGTAATACCGGCCCAAAAGGGTTGTATTTGTGGGCAGCTCCAGAAAATGTGTTCGGCATCCGCCGGGGAATAGTCACAGCGCCAGCAGCTGCTGTTGGATGATGAGTAGATTCGAGCTAGCCTAGCTGGTGTGAAGTAGATTCGGTGCAAAAATTTAAACTGTATCAATCTGTCCCTCGCCGAGACCAGATGTTTAAAGGGGTGATCCCACATGTCATCCCAATCTTCCCCTTGAATATCCTCAATCTCGCTCTCCCATTTCCTCCTACATTTGACTAAACCAGGGGGGGTTTTTTTTTTAAAAAGGGATTTATATACTGTGGAGAGAGGTTTGGCTAGGTCCACTGTAGTCAGCATGGACTCTAAGTCTGAGGGCAAATATTCAATACGCATACCTACAAATTGAACCTGAAATGCATGACGCAGTTGCATATAGCGGAAAAAGTAAGTATTCGGAAGGTCGTGTCTGGCTTTTAGCTGGTCAAAGGTACAGAGTTCCCCTTCACTAGTGATGTCCTTCAGCAGTTTGATGCCTTTACACGCCCAAATCTCCGGGTCTGGGAAGGAGAGAAAATGTGGGAACTTAGGATTCATCCACAGGGGGGCCGATGGAGTAACCCCGTCATAGCTAGGTGTTGTCAGGGTAGTAGTGACCTCCCAAGCCCTAATAGTGGCCTTCATGGAGCTCGTCAAAGGTAAACAGGATTTTGTGCCCCTGTATAGTGCCAGACGCAGACTTTCATATGAGCCCAGCAATGCCGCTTCAACAACCGTGGCGGAGTCACCTTCCTCCGCCGTCAGCCATTTCCTGGCAACCAACATTTGGCCTGCCAAATAGTATTTTTTTCCAGTCCGGCAGTGCTAGGCCCCCTTGTCCCCAAGGTTCCTGTAGTGACTTTATACTTATGCGTGGTGATTGTGGTGACCATATAAACGACCCAATAATACTATCAAGTGACTTGAAGAAGGATTTTGGTACCCATACCGGAGAATGACGAAGGAAGTACAGGATCACTGATAGGAATTTCATTTTTATGAGACTAACCCGTCCTATCAAAGAGAGTGGGAGATTCTTCCAGGTCGTTGTCATCTGTTTTAGTCTATTTTTCAGTGGGAGAAGGTTGATGGTCATATAGTCATGTATGTTGGCCGTAATCTTAACCCCCAGGTATGTAATGGTGGAAACCCATCTAAGTGGCAAGGAGTCATCTTTGCGCGCCACTGCTTTCGAACCTAGAGGTAGTATTGATGACTTGCTCCAGTTTGCCCGGAGTCCTGAAAATAGGGCAAATTTATCTAGTACCTCAAGAGCTGCTTTCAGTGATGGCCCAGGGTCTCTTAGGAACAGTAGCATGTCGTCAGCATATAATGCAACACATTCAGCTATACTACCTACCTGTATTGCTCCCACCTCTCTCGATTGTCTGAGGGCTCTAGCTATAGGTTCCATCATTAGCGAGAAGAGGAAGGGGGAGAGGGGGCATCCTTGCCTCGTTCCCCTACCAATCTCGAAGTAGTTTGAGACCATGTTACCCAGTCTGATCGCCGTCCTTGGGGCGCTGTAAAGTAGCGCTATCCACTGGCGGAAACCTGGACCGAATCCCATGGCCCCTAGGACCGTGTGCATATATTGCCAATCTACCGAATCAAAGGCTTTTTCTATATCTATAGAGACCACTATCTTTTCTGGGAATTCTAAGTCTTCTAGCTGTATGTGCGTGAAAAGTCTTCTGAGATTCGTATCTGTTGACATACCTGGCATGAATCCAGTTTGGTCAATGTCGACCAGAGTCGAAATGACCCCAGCCAACCTTGAGGCCAGTACCTTGGCAAGAATCTTCAGGTCAGTGTTGAGCAGTGCAATAGGGCGATATGAGGAGCACTCCAGGGGGTCTTTGCCGGGCTTCGGGAGAAGAACCATGTAGGCCTCCATCATTGAAGCCGGCAAAGCTCCCTGTTCACTACAGTGCAAGTACAGTAGGTTTAACCTGATAGCTAACTGTGACTTAAAAGTCTGGTAGAAGTCTGCGGGGAATCCGTCTGGACCCGGGGTTTTGTGTGGCGGAAATGCGGCTATAGCTGCCTCAATTTCCATCACCGTAATGTCTCTATCTAGGGAGGTCCTGTCAGTATCAGACAATTGCGGGATGGAGAGGCTCGTCAGCAGCCCCTCTAATTCTAATTGGTCATATGGGGCTATTGGGGTATATAATGCTCGGTAGAAATGAGTGAATTCTGCCAAGATGCCTTCCGGTTCTGTAACCCTCTCCCCACGTCTACCATTGATTGCTGGGATGCTAACAGGTATCCTATGTTCAGCTGCCAGGTTGGCCAGTAACTTGCCATTTTTGTCCCCTTCAGCGAAGATTGTTTCTGCTTTTTGTCTAAGTTCAGTGTGAGCCAAATTATCAAAGTGTAAAGCCACGATCTCCTGACTGTCATTAGATCTCTATAGGTGGCCTCCGAGGGGGAGTCTGCGTGCTGTTGAGCAGACTCCCTCTCCTTGGCCAGTAAAATTTCTCCCTCTTCCGAGCGGTCTTTCTTATTGGCTTTTATGGCTGAGATACATTCGCCCCTAGAGACCGCTTTAAAGGCGTCCCAAACGATGTGTGTGTCCGCCGACTGTTCATTGGTTACCCAAAAGGTGTCCATTGCTGACTGTATTTGTGTTACTACCTGATCTTCTTGCATCCAACCAGAGGCCAACCTCCAGCCCCCTCTCCCACCACCCGTGGGGAGTGTCAAAGTAATCTGTAATGGGTTGTGATCCGAGGTCCCCCCGGCCAAGTATTCAGCGGCATACACGTGTTTAAGGATAAGGGAGTTCCCAAAAGCCAGATCTATTCTGGCCGAGGATTTGTGTGTAGAGGAGAGATGTGAGTACACTACTTCCCCAGGGTGCTTCCACCTCCATACCTCTGTTAAGTTGGCCATGAACACCCAGGAGCACAAATCCAGCGAAACCGGCCTGGACACATTAGAGGAGTCTAGTGCCGAGTCCAAAATAGCATTATAGTCGCCCAAGATCAGTAAGGGTAATTCCAAGTACGGCGCTAGGGTCACCCACAAATCATAGAGCAGTTGTGCTTTAAATGGCGGTGGCATATAAATGTTCACCAATAACAACTTCCTACCCGCTATCTCAATCACCAAAGCCACATATCGTCCCCCTGGGTCTATGACCACCTGGTGTATAGTGCACGCAATGGCCTTACTGATCAGGATAGTGGTGCCTCTGGCATAGGATGAGTACGTAGCATGGAATGATTTTTGTATCCAGGGTTTACGGAGAGAGAGAATTTTGCTCCCCTCCAAGTGCGTCTCCTGAAGGAGAACAACATGTGGCTTTACTTGCTTAAGGTACTGGAAGACAGCTGCCCGTTTAAATTTACTATTTAACCCCCTCACATTCCATGAGAGTATTTTCAATCTGCTATCCATAATCCTCAATCAGTAACTGAAGATCACGGATATCCCATAAACCCAGTCTCAGTTTTGCAAGACATATATATTGCTTAGGGTTGCACAGAATAGGTACACTCAACCAAGTAGCATTACATAACATAAGGCACAAAATCATCCCTTCCCCTCCCCCCCCCCCTGCTGTTATACTGAAAACTGAGAGCCAGAAAAATTGGCTCAAACCAAAAAAAGTCCAGCATGCAGCCTTTACCCCAAAACTAAACAGCCAAAAAGAGTTCAACCGGTTGCTTCTATAGTTCGGCATTGAAAGATGGAAAAAATGTTCATACCATCTACATAAGCCTCCGGGCTTATCTCTTAACAGGAAAGCAAACCGGCTGGATAGACCATCGCCAGAAAAAATGAGGCCAGCAACAGTCACTTACACCTCTATAGCGGGACAGTTTAGTGAATACTTTGGTGTAGTTGCAGCTCCTACATTTCCCCCCCCCCCCACATACCGTGTCATACGGTTCTGTAGAGCAGGTAATAGTAGAGCAAATGTGGTCACATCAATGAGAGCAAAAAATAATGAACCAAAAATGAAAAATAAAAGGATAACATAGAGAGATAAAAAAAGGAAGAGGCACCCCCGATACAGTCTGTGTCAGGTAATCTCTAGAGGAATGACTTCAATTGCCCGGAGTATTGTAGTCGGGCGTACATTTACGCTGTTAATCTCCTGTTAGTGCAGGTCTCTGGTACTCAGGAAATCCAAAAAAAAAAACATACTTCCTTGTAACTAGTGAAGGGCCTAGAGGTTCTGTGGATCTCGTTGAAAGGCAGGGGGTATGAGACAAAAAAAGAGAAAAAAAAAAAAAAAAAAACTGAAAAATAGGATATCACATGGGAAACATTACCCAGGCTCAGTGGCCGAGGGGAGCCATTAACAGCTTTCAAGGCAACCTGCGATTCAGGCGTTGCGATCCAACCAGTCGTTGACATCCTGAGGGTGATCAAAAAATTTTACAGTACCTTTGTATTGGATGCGTAGACGGCTCGGGTACAACATGCTGTACTTCAGTTCCTTCTCCCTCAGCCTCTTCTTCACCTCTATGAATGATCTGCGTCTCCTTTGGGTTTCTGCTGAGAAGTCTGGAAACAGCATAATGCGTGCGTTGTCAAATTTCAGATCTTTGTGTTTTCTTGCTTCTGCTAGGATCATGTCACGGTCTCTGTAGTTTAAGAACCTCACCAGGAAGGGTCTGGGTGGGGCCCCTGGGGGTCTGGTTCCCGTAGGGACTCTATGTGCTCGCTCGACCACGTAAGTGGGTGGTAGGTCGCCCAGGGCCAGGATAGTTTTAAAAAACTGCTCAGCAAAGGTAGTAGAGGCAGACCCCTCAGCACCCTCTGGCAGCCCCACCACCCTTACATTATTCCTTCTCTGGCGGTCTTCCGCGTCGTCTGCTCGGTGTTGTAGTGCACCAACCATCTCTCTTAGATCTGCCAGTTGTGAGCCATGTACATGCGAGGCATCTTCCACTTCTGAGATGCGGTCCTCTGCGGTTGTGAGTCTGCCTCTAATCTTATCCAGGTCATGGCGGATTAAGTTGCATTCAGCTGCCAGGTGATCCATGCGGCCCACCAGCTCCGTTTTGGAGGCCGCTATGGCTTCTAGAATGGGGCCTGTAATTGCGGCCGTGTCCACCTCCACCTCTTGTGGGCCGGGGGTTGCGTCTACAGGCAGTTCCGGGCTTGCTGCGCCTTATAGTTCCACAGCGCCATTAGGTGTTTTGGCGCGCTGTGGGGTACTGTAATGTGCAGGGCCTGTGGAGGGGGAGGCGGGGCTAGACGCCATGCTTCCCTGTGAGCGGAGAAGTCTCTGACCTTTAGTCGGCTGGGAATGTGGTTTCTTCTGCTTCTTTTTTGCCGCAAATGGCATGTCCTGCTGCCCGCTCTGTTCCGCTAGCCTCCCAGCGTGAAAGCGCCCTCGGTCGTTCGGTCTATCCGCCGGTGTCAGGATAAATGATCAGGAGTAAGCCGGAGCTCAGTAGCAGCACGTCTTACCGCAGTCACATCCGGTCACGCCCCCAAACATTTTTTACCTTAATGCATTCCTGAGCCCTCATTTGATCCTGCGCTGTGTCTGCATCTTTCCTCTCCCCTCACTTCCTGGAGCTCAGTAGCAGCACGTCTTACCGCATTTTGGTGTTTACAAGTTTAACCACTTGCTGAACGCTGCGCGCGGATGTACGTCGGCAGAATGGCACGGGCAGGCATATGGGTGTACCTGTACGTCCCTGCCTCCCAATAGCAGTTTTTATTTTTTACTGATCACTGCATTGGTGTCATTTGTGACTGTTCTTTTTAGGGTAGTTAGTGGTAGGCCCCTTTAGGTCTAGGGTACCCCCCTAACCCCCTAATAAAGGTTTAACCCCTTGATCACCCCCTGTCGCCAGTGGCACTAAGAAATCTTTTTTTCTGATCGCCGTATTAGTGTCACAGGTGATGCTAGTTAGCCAGGTAAGTATTTAGGTTCACCGTCAGCTTTTTATAGTGTTAGGTACCCCCTTATACTACCCAATAAAGGTTTAACCCCCTGATCGCCCGGCTGGTGATATAAGTTAGGTTTTAGGGTCAGATAGTGTCTGCGTCGCTCCAGGCAGCATCAGGTTAGTGCCAATACCGCTAACACCCACGCACGCAGCATACACCTCCCTTAGTGGTATAGTGTCTGAACAGATCGATATCTGATCTGATCAGATCTATACTAGTGTCCTCAGCAGTTTAGGGTTCCCAAAAACGCAGTGTTAGTGGGATCAGCCCAGATACCTGCTAGCACCTGCGTTTTGCCCCTCCGCCCAGCCCACCCAAGTGCAGTATCGATCGATCACTGTCACTTACAAAACACTAAACACATAACTGCAGCGTTTGCAGAGTCAGGCCTGATCCCTGCGATCGCTAACAGTTTTTTTGGTAGCGTTTTGATACAGTTGCTGACAGCCTAGGAGCTTTTTTACCTGTGAGTCTCACTAGTGTACCAGTAAATTTAGAGCCCAAAATGGCAAATCGAAGGTACACTAGTGAAGAGGTCTACACGTTTCAGAGCATGACAGATAGTGAAGAGGAAGTCACTCATCTGTCAGATTCAGGCTCAGAATACGATCCTGTAGACGACAGCGGCTCCATGACAGATAGCTCTGACGACGGTGTTGTGGTCCCTGCCAAGGTCAGGTGTACCAGACCCCGATCTTCTTCTGCTGTTGAGGTGCAAGAACCGCAGGTCTCTCGTATGGAGCAGAGAAGTACTAGCGCCACTATTCCTTCTGGTGAACTGGCAAGCACCAGCGGCTTAGTACACCCTGGTCGTACATCCAGCACTGCAGTAACACTTGGTGACGTGGCGAGTCCCATAAGTGCAGTTCAATCTGGCGAGGTGGCAAGCACAAGTAGTGTTTCCCGCTGCCACCAAGAAGACAAAGACAGGCCCGTCGTGCCCATAGTGCCCTTCCTGCAGAATTTGCCCATCCTAATTGGGAGCCCACAACTTCTGCAGCACCTGTACTTCACCCATTTACTGGCCAACCCGGAATTCAGGTGGAAACAGTTGATTTTACATCACTTGATTTTTATTTGCTGTTGTTCACCGAAGATCTCTATAGATCTATTGTGGACCAAAGCAATTTGTATGCTGGTCAACACATCGCCGCTAATCCCCAGTCCTTCCTTGCCAGAGATTGGAAACCAATTACGGTTTCCGAATTTAAGACCTTTCTGGGCCTATCCCTCGACATGGGCATAGTTAAAATTAGTATGTTGCGGTCATATTGGTCCACTGACCCAATTTACCATATGCTCGTGTTCTCTGCTTCCATGGCCAGGAGCAGATCTTGCAGTTCATGCACTTACACAACAATGAACTCTGTCGTCCTCGTGGAGACCCTGGATACGATCGGCTCTACAAAATTTGGCCCCTCGTAAACCAATTCAACCAACGTTTTGCAGACTTGTTTACTCCCCATCAAGTTGTCTGCGTTGATGAGTCCCTGATTAAGTTTTCTGGCCGCTTGTCATTCAAACAGTATCTTCCCAGCAAGTGTGCCAAATACGGGGTCAAGATCTATAAGCTCTGTGGCAGGGCCACAGGCTATACATGTAGTTTTATGGTTTACGAGGGAAGAGATAGTCACGTAGAGCCGACAAACTGTCCTGACTACATAGGAAGCGCTGGCAAGATTGTGTGGGACTTGGTGTCACCCTTATTCGGAAAGGGGTACCATTTATCTCGGCATCTCCCCGTTCAGCCTCCCCGTGAGACGATCGCGGATGTCCCCGCGGCGATCGAGTCTGCGGGGACCGCGACCAGACTCACGGGGGTCCCGACCGGCGCGGGAGCGCGCCGCTCCCGGCGCGCTCCCGATGGCATGGACAGGCATTAAGGAGGGACTTATATATACGCCCTCCTGCCTGTCCGTGCCATTCTGTCGACGTACATCTGTGTGCGCCGGTCGGGAAGTGGTTAACAAAGTTTTGAAAATTGAAAAAAGAAAAAAAAATGTTTTTCTTTTCTTTCTTCATTTTTAAAAACAAAAGAGATCTGCAAAATACTCACCATGCCTCTCAGCAAATAGCTTGGGGTGTCTACTTTCCAAAATGGAGTAATTTTGGGGGGGTTTTGTGCTATCTTGGCATATTATGGCCTTCGAAACTGTGATAGGTAGTAAGGAGTGAAATCAAAAATTTACGCCCTTAGACATCCTGAAGGTGGTGCTTGGTTTTCGGGCCCCGTACACGGCTAGGCTCACAAAAAGTCCCATACATGTGGTATCCCCATACTCAGGAGAAGTAGCAGAATGTATTTTGGCATGTAATTCCACATATGCCCATGGCATGTTTGAGCAATATATCATTTAGTGACAACTTTGTGCAAAATAAAAAAGTTTGTAATTTTCCCACAATTTGTGACAAAATATAAAATATTCCATGGACTCAACATGCCTTTTAGCAAATAGCTCCAACTGCTTGGTTTTCGGGGCCCCGTACGCGGCTAGGCTCCCAAAAAGCCCCACTTCTTTGGGGGGGGGGGGTTGTACTGCCCTGCCATTTTAGCACATCAAGAAATTAGATAGGCAGTCATAAACTAAAAGCTGCGTAAATTCCAGAAAATGTACTCTAGTTTGTAGACGCTATAACTTTTGCGCAAACCAATAAATATACGCTTATTGACATTTTTTTTACCAAAGACATGTGGCTGAATACATTTTGGCCTAAATGTATGACTAAAATTTTGTTTATTGGATTTTTCTTATAACAAAAAGTAGAAAATATCATTTGTTTTCTAAATTTTCAGTCTTTTTACGTTTATATCGCAAAAAATAAAAATCGAAGAGGCAATCAAATACCATAAAAAGAAAGCTCTATTTGTGGGAAAAAAAAGGACGCAAATTTCGTTTGGGTACAACATTGCATGACCGCGCAATTACCAGTTAAAGCAGTGCAGTGCCAAATTGTAAAAAGTCCTCTGGTCTTTGGCCAGCCAAATGGCCTGGGGCTGAAGTGGTTAAAACTGTTTTGTTTGCTAGAAAATTACTTAAAACCCCCAAACATTATATATTGTTTTTTTTCGAACACCCTAGAGAATAAAATGGTGGTCATTGCGATACTTTTTTCACACCGTATTTGCGCAGCGGTCTTACAAGCACACTTTTTTGGAAAAAAATCACTTTTTAAAAAAATAAACAAGACAACAGTAAAGTTAGCCCAATTTTCTTTTATATTGTGAAAGATAATGTTATGCCAAATAAATTGATACCCAACATGTCACGCTTCAAAATTGCCCCCTGCTTGTGGAATGGCGTCAAACGTTAACCCTTAAAAATCTCCATAGGCAACGTTTAAAAAATTCTACAGGTTGCATGTTTTGAGTTACAGAGAAGGTATAGGGCTAGAATTATTGCTCTCACTCTAACAATTATGGCGATACCTCACATGTGTGGTTTGACCACCGTTTTCATATGCGGGCGCTACTCATGTATGCGTTCGCTTCTGCGCGCGAGTTTGTCGGGACGGGACACTTTAAAAAAAAAATTTTTTTTTTTTTTATTTATTTTACTTGATTTTATTTATTTTTTCAGTTTTTAAAAAAAAAATTGGGTCACTTTTATTCCTATTACAAGGAATGTAAACATCCCTTGTAATAGAAAAAAGCATGACAGGTCCTCTTAAATATGAGATCTGGGGTCAAAAATTCCTCAGATCTCATATTTGGACTAAAATGCAATAAAAAAAGAAATAAAAAATGTGCCTTTAAGACGTTTGGGCGGAAGTGACGTTATGACATCGCTTCCGCCCTGCTATGGTATGGAGACGGTCGGCAAGTGGTTTCCTGGAGGCCTAAAATGCCAGGACAGTACAAATACCCCCAAATGACCCCCAGTCAAAGGTATTTAGTAAGAGGCATGGTACATTTTTTGAAGTTGTAATTTTTTGTAAAGTGAAGAAAATAAATAAAATGTGTTTTCTTTTGCACAATTTTTTTTTACATACTGTCATTAGAGCAGTACAGCGTCATTATATGACTGTGTGGCGGCGATTAGGGATACGGACTGGTGAAAGTGATAGTGACACTGTACTACTCTGGGGAGGTGATCAGAATTTTTTTTTTTTTAGGATTACTTATCACTATTATAAGCAATCCTTTTTATGAATGCCATCCATTCGTAGTGATTGTGTACTACTGGGTCAGCTGTGATTGGCCACAGCTATCACATGGTACAGTGCATTGTGATATGCTGTCTGTACCATGTGATCACTGTGACCAATCACAGAGATCAACACAATAGCACACATTGGGGCTGATTTACCAAGCATTTGCGCCATTAGTTGCGGCGCACGCCGCCGCACAACGGCCGTTTTCGTATTCACAAAGCATTTGCGCCTGTAACACAGCGCAATTCCCCATTTATAATCATGTTGCCGGCGCACGGGCGTGCGCGATCTGTGCGCCGCTATAGACCTGGCGCAAGCATTCTTCAACTCATAAAATAAAAGAAGCTGGAAGTGGCAATATTATGGGGGTGATGTGAGGCAGTATAGATATGACTGTCCAACTAACAAACATGCCCAGAATAGAACCGAAAATTATCTTTTTCTGAGCAGGCTTTCTGTGCCTGCAAATACACTTGTAACTGCGCTAGGTCAATTTATGTATTGCGCATGCACACGCGGCATTAGCGTCCATTCATGTGCTCTGGTTCACTGCGCCGGCAAAATCTTAGTAAATGTCAAGTCACGTAGGTTCATTTGCATAAGTTGAATGGGCACACATCTCAACTTGACTTTTCTTTTTTGCGCTGGTTCACTTCTATGGGTTTTTTAAAGACTATTTTAACACAGGTCATGTTAGCATTAAGAAATTAAAAAATGAAGAAAAAAAATGCATGGGGGTCCCCCGGAATTCCATACCAGGCCCTTCAGGTCTGGTATGGATATTAAGGGGAACCCCACGCCAAAAACAAATGGCGTGGGGGTCCCCCTCAAAATCCATACCAGACCCTTATCCAAGCACGCAACCTGACAGGCCGCAGGAAAAGAGGGGGGGACGGGAGAGCGCCCCCCTCCTGAACCGTACCAGGCCACATGCCCTCAACATTGGGAGGATGCTTTGGGGTCCCCCCAAAGCACCTTGTCCCCATGTTGATGAGGACAAGGGCCTCATCCCCACAACCCTGGCCAGTGGTTGTGGGGGTCTGCGGGTGGGGGGGCTTATTGGAATCTGGAAGCCCCCTTTAACAAGGGGACCCCAGATCCCGCCCCCCCCCTGTGTGGAATGGTAAGGGGGTACAAAAGTACCCCTACCATTTCACCAAAAAAGTGACAAAAGAGTTAAAAATGACAGGAGACGGTCTTTGACATTTCCTTTATTAAAGTCTTCTTTCTTCTGGTCTTCTTCCTTCTTCCTTTCTTCATCTTCTTCCTCCATCTTCTTCTTCCTCCGATCTGCTTCTTCTTGCTCCGGTGTTCTCGTCCGGCATCTTCCTCCACAGCGTTTCTTCTTTGTTATCGGGCTGCTCCGCGCAATGGGAGGCTCCTGCTGTGTGATGCTTCTCTTCTTCTGACAGGTCTTATATAATGGAGGCCGGGGCCATCCGGTGACCCCACCCCGTTCTGACACATGGTTCCATGCACCGCCTTCAGGGCCTGGTATGCTCTTGGAGGGGAACCCATGCCGTTTTTTTTTTTTTTTTTAATTAAAGTCGCCTGGCCTGGTGGTGACTTAAAGTCGTGTTGTAAAGTCGCCCCCAAGTCGTGTTGTAAATTGTGCTGGAAGTCGTGTTGCCCGTGTGTGAATGGACTGTTAATGATAACGGCGTGTGCTATTCGCGGTGCGCCAGAATATTATGTGTTGCGCTTATGTGTGCGCCGGTTCATACGCTCAAGTAATAATTTATCTGGCGCACCAATTGTGGTATGAACCAGCGCAGCGCATTCATCTTGGTAAATCAGCCCCATAGTGTACAACAGTCATGTGATCACTGTGATTGATCACAGCGATCATATGATGCTGGGGCCGGCCCCAAATACAGATGGATATAGAAGGTGACAGATCAAGCAGCAGCGTAGCTGCCAAAGCGCGCAGGAGATGCGCTACTAGGAGGATGTCATATGATGTCCTCCCGGAACCAGAGTGATCCGCTTTAAGCATTCCTCCCCCCCTCCTATGCCACATTTGGCATGTCATTTTTTTTTGGGGGGGGGGGGGGGGCAGGTACCCAGTTTTGACAGGTACCTGCTCCCACTTCTGCTCCGGGCGCCTAGGCAACTCGAGCAGAAGTTCTCCTCTCCCCCAGAAGTCACAGGTCCCAGAAGACTGCCCAACCATTGAGGAGGCGCAGCGTGACTCACGCATGCACACCCGGCTGTGAAGCCACAAGCTATCACAGCCAGGTGCCCCCATTGTAATGCCAGCACCGGGAAGAGGCAAGGGAGAGAAGCAAGGGTTCAAGCAGCCACATTGCTTGTCAGCAGCTACACTTTTTGTAGTCAGCAGCTACACTTTTTGTAGCTGCTTACTTTTAATAAACACAAAAATGACTGGAACTCCACTTTACAGTTTGCATTGGGTTCTTTGAATAAAGATATGTTACAATACTGCAATTGCTAGGTACAGCTCCATCAAAAACAGAATGAGCCCAAGACTGCAGCTGGTCTTCTGAAAGTAACTCTATAGCTTTTTCAGAAGTAAATAGTTATTTGAGGTCACTTGTTACACAGCCCATGAACTGCTTAGCATCAATATTGTTGTGCAGGATCTTAATATTAGTGAAGTCTTGTTCATCTGAAAAAGGTGTACTGTACTCTGAATGCTTTCAGTGGTAGTGTGTAAATCTGTTTCATTGAGATGGTTACAAAGCAATTTTTTAATGCAGCTTTAATTGACACTGAGAGGCTTTGCTGTTAATGTTGGCATCTCTTTGAGATCTCTGCAAGAGAGAGTTTGAAAAAGGAAAGGATCATCTTGACCTTCTTTAACAATAGTTTTGCAAGCACGCACATTGTTTAACTTTACTTCACACTGTATTGAAAACTCTAATAATGACCCAACCTAAGTCAGTTTAGACAGTCCGTGTCGCCAAACCAATTACTGCACTATTCATGTACCTTGTGCACTCTTGGGATATCTCTTCCCAGCAAAAGCATGATCTTGACATTGTTGGATTGACTTGCTGCATCCCACCACTTGACAACAGAGTCATGTACATAACATGCATCTTCTGGTGTAGGGATTTCCTCTCTATCGTTAGGTATTTGATTGCACATAAAGACTGTAGAAAGAGTAATCTGCTTGGTTCCTTTTATTTGTGAATGAGTTTGATCTGAATATGTTGACTCCTCTATACCCTCACTCCAGTCTGTGAGTCCTCAGTTTTTTATTAGTGTCTGTTACTGTCTTTATGTTGATGGTCAGCACCTGGGTTACATGCTTATCATTCCTCCCACAGATTTGCGTGAGCTCCCCACAAGGGAATGTCCTCACTTGTAGCTATGGCGGAGACCAGGCAAAAAGCAGCCAACATTTGCTCTGCCGAAAGCCTGCTCAACACTCATGCAGAATTTTCTGAATCTACAGTATGTCACAATTTCGTGGACCGATTACGGACCTAATTTAGCCACCTTTGTCCAGAGCTAAAAAATGCCCCTACTCCCATTTCTCAACCCGAGTTGGATCCTGGTATGCCGGTCCTAGAGCATGCTGAATCAGAGGGTAATGAAGAGGATAAAGAAGCAGTGTTCTTAAAGCTTTCCGCAATCTAGCGTTGAAAAGCCTATTGCCTCTGTTCGCATTATACTGGTGAACTATCCTCTGTATCGCCTGCCCCTTTGGGCACAGAGAAACCTACTAAGCTTTACAAAACATTCCCTGTTAACCATTTAAGGACCGGTGCATTGCCATAGAATGAGATTTGCCGTGGAATGAGATGCTCCGCCTCCATCACATCCTATTGGCTCACACTGGTCACATGACCTATTTAACCGTGTGATGAGGCGGAGCATCTCATCCGACGGCAAATCTCATCCTGCTGTTAATCTCTAGCAGCTCAGCCGCACATGATGTGTTCAGGGAAACACTGTGATGCAAGATCTGTGTGTGTAAATAAAGAAAGCACTTTAGAAAGGGAGGGGAGTATGTTATAGTAAAACAAAATCAGTGTGCATATGACATAACAGGGGCGCAGCCGACCCTTGCGGCCCCAAGCTCCCGGTGTCCTGTCAAATAATGTTCCAGACAGCTGTGACAGAGACTGATGTTTGCTCCGTGCAGCTCCAGCTATCACAGGGAGGAGATCCTCTCCCTGTGATAGCCAAAGTGAGACTGATGTTCGCGTCGAGATTTGCCGTCGGATGAGATGCTCCGCCTCCATCACACGGTTAAATAGGTCACGTGACCAGTGTGAGCCAATAGGATGTGATGGAGGCGGAGCATCTCATTCCACGGCAAATCTCATTCTATGGCAATGCACCGGGTCTATTTTTCAAACTCTGTGTTTTTTAAAATATATTTTTTTTGCTAGAAAATTACTTAGAACCCCCAAACATTATATATATATTTTTTTCAGACACCCTAGAGAATAAAATGGCGGCCATTGCTATACATTATGTCACACTGTATTTGCGTAGCTGTCTTACAAGCGCACTTTTTTGGGAAAAAAATATACCTTTTTGAATTAAAAAATTAGGCTACTTTCACACTGGAGCGGTGGGGGCGCTGGCGGTAAAGCGGCGCTATATTTAGCGCCGCTTTACTGTCGTTTTAGCAGCGCATTTCGGCCGCTAGCGGGGTGGTTTTACCCCTCGCGAGCGGCCGAAAAAGGGTTAATACCGCCCGCAAACCGCCGCTGCAGCAGCGTTTTGCGGGCGGGTTCGGAGCACTGCCCCATTGTATACCGCTCCTATAGCGAGCCAAAGATGCGGCTTGCAGGACATTTTCCAGCGTCCTGCAAGCACACCGCTTCAGTGTGAAAGCCCTCGGGGCTTTCACACTGAAGACACAGCAACAGCTGTTTCGGGTCGGTTTGCAGGCGCTATTTTTAGCGCAATAGCACCTGCAAACCGCCCCAGTGTGAAAGGGGCCTAAGACAACAGTAAAGTTGGCCCAATTTTTTTTGTATTGTGATAGATAATGTTACGCTGAGTAAGCTGATGCCCAACATGTCACACTTCAAAACTGCTCGTGGAATGGCGACAAACTTTTACCCTTAAAAATCTCCATAGGCAAGGTTTAAATTTTTCTACAGGTTGCCAGTTTTGAGGTACAGAAGAGGTCTATGACTAGAATTATTGCTCTCACTCTAACGATCACGGCGATACCTCACATGTGTGGCTTGAACACTGTTTTCATATGCAGGCGCTACTTACGTATGCGTTCTCTTCTGCGTGCGAGCTCGATGGGACAGTGCCCTTTCATTTTTTTTATTTTACTTTTTAATTTGACACTGTCCTTTGACTCCCACCCCCGATAAAAGTGATCTTGCGGCAAATTCGCCACAAAGACCACTTTTATCTTAAAGAGGACAGTCTGCCATTTTTAAAAATACCAGGGTTATGGCAGCTAGCTGCTGCCATAACAACTGTATTTAACTTCAAAGTAGTGACGTATAACGACAGCGGTTGGTCCTTCAGTAGTTAATTAACAGATGGAATGTGCAGGTCACTACTGAAAAGATTTTCACTTTTCAAAAAAAAATTTTTGAGCTTTATCCAGTTGAAAATGAGTTACAAAAAAGTGAGCTATTCCTGTGGTTGACCCTGCTGTCGCAGTCCTAAACAAACACCTCCCTGTACCCACTGAAGCTGTGTCATCTTTAAAGCGGTATTAAAACCAAAAATGTAATTTATTGCAGCTTAGCAATCATTAGATGTGATGGCTGCATCCGTTTACATTTTTTTATTTTATTTTTTCCGTCTGTTTTCACCTGGTGATCCTACCAGTAACACACCTCCTGTATTAGAGAGACACCACTCTGCCTGAATGCGCACAGGGGCAAATTTGGACAGCAGCATTGTCAGTCTAGGGGGAGGGCAGTGTTAGATGTACTAGCAGATTTAAATACACTAACAAATTGAAGCTGAACTCAGGCTAATATTTTATAAATAGTTTTTTTTTTTTTCTTTTGGGATAAAGGTTTTGCATAAATAAATGAAAGCTGATCATTGTAACCCTTTCAGTGGTAAATGGTTTGTGTCAACCCTGTAACTGCAAAGGAGCTTGTTCTTTTGAAAAAAAACAACAAACTTACTGGCCAGATCACCAGATGAAAATAGAAGAAAGAATGCATAAAAAAAGTACTAATGCAGCCATCACAACTAAAAATTGATAAGCTACAGAAAGTATGAGATGCTTATAAAGGCTCTATTTACCTTGGTAGGCCCAGACCTGCAACCAGCTCTGGCTGCAGTTTCAGAATGTCAACCAACATAACCTTATCTTTCAGGATCAAAATGGATCAACTTTCATTTGATCTTCTTTTCTGTGTAGATAGATGCCCTAGAACAGTGGTCCCCAACCTTTTTGGCACCGGGGACCGGTGTTGTTTAAGAAAATTGTGCCAAGGCCCGGGGCGGTGTATGCAGCTTTTCGCGGGCAATTTATCTGGGAAATGGCTGGTGTTGACGCTTCAATCATCCCGGCACCATCATTGATATGATGTCAGGATGATTGAAGCGCATTATTTCTATTATTACATTGTAATATACAATGAAATAGTTCAACTCACCATAATGCAGAATGTGCCAGAGTGTCACTTGCCACGTCGCCTGTCACCAGATGCAGATCGTCACTTGCCACGTCACCTGCCACCAAATGTGGATTGTTACTTGCCATGTCGCTTGTCATCAGATGCGGATTGTCACTTGCTACGCCGCCTGCCACCAGATGCGGATTGTCACTTGCCACGCCGCCTGCCACCAGATGCAGATTGTCACTTGCCACGTCGCCTGCCACCAGATGCAGATTGTCACTTGCCATGTCGCTTGTCACCAAATGCTTTTTTGTCCCTTGCCATGTCACCTGCCACCAGATGTGGATTCTCACTTGCCATGTCGCCTGCCTTCAGATGCAGCTTGTAACCAGATGCAATTTGTCCCTTGCCACATCCCCTGCCACCAGATGCTTTTTTGTCCCTTGCCACGTCACCTGCCACCAGATGCAGATTGTCACTTGCCACGTCGCCTGCCTTCATATGCAGCTTGTCACTTGCCACCAGATGCATTTTGTCCCTTGCCACTTCACCTGCCACCAGATTTGGATTGTCACTTGCCATCAGATGCAGCTTGTCATTTGCCACGTCGCCTGCCACCACATGAAGATTGTCACTGTAGTGGTGGCAGCACAGGTGTGCGCGTTAGTTCAGAGACAAGCCTGGAGTAGTGGGTAGTGAGGGAGAACAGCAGTAATGGCGGGGGGGGGCGGGTAGTGAGAGATGATCTCATCTCTCTGCTCCCCTGCCTCACCTCCAGCAGTTAATTGGTATTCTGCCGCACTGTCAGCGGAGGAGCAGTGATGCGGGCTGGCAGCGAGAGATGATCTCATCTCTCTGCTCCCCGCCTCACCTCCAGTATATTAGCAGTCTCGCTGTGAGTGTGGAAAAGCGGCGAAGCAGGTGGCGGTGAGAGATGATGTCATCTCTCTGCTCACTCGCCTCAGTAAAGCAGCCCCGCTGTGAGCACGGAACAGCGGTGATGCGGGCGGGCGGTAAAGGATGATGTCATCTCTCTGCTCGCTTGTCAGACAGTGCAGCCTCCGCGGCCCGGCTGCAAACAGGCCACGGCCCGGCGGTGGGCCGCGGCCCGGGGGTTGATGACCCCTGCCCTAGAACACATCATGAGACAAATATTCAGTATGACTTTAACACAGGAGGTAAATATTTTCTTCCTCAGAGAAAGGTAACAAAACCCTTCTCTTCAGGGGCTCCTAATCATTGTACCGATACTGCCACAGCATAAGGTCAAGGGATTTTACTCAAACCTGTTCACGGTACTAAAGCCCAACAGAGGCATCCATCCTATCCTGGACTTAAGGCCCGTACACACGATACAAAAATCGGATGGAAAAATTTGTATAACGAGCTGACGATTTACGGATCGTTAGTACGGTGCTTTCGAAAGCCGATTTCAAGTTTCGTCAGACAAAAGCTGGATGTGCAGACTATAACATTTTTGTCGGATGTGATTTCAACGTCCGATTTTCATTTCATTAGTATGGTTTCCTTACTAAAAAAATCGTAAGAGCAAGACTACGCATGCTCAGAAACCAAAGAATACATACAAAACTATTTAACACATTACGTCACTTTTGACGTTGTATTCTATCGTACGAAAATGTTCGCATGGCGAGTAACCTCTTCACTTTCGACATGAGACTAGCATGCCACAAAAAACATGGTTGTCTGGAAAGCTAAGCGTGTGTATGAGGCTTACCCTTAAATTCCTTCACATTCCAAAACTTCATATGGAATCAGCAAGGTCAGTAATGTCCTCTCTGGAAGAAGGGCAGTAGTTGACTTCCAGGACGCTTATCTACAGTACATTTTTTAATTTACCCACCATATCAGTGGTTTCTACACTTTGCAGTGGCAGATGACCATTTTCAATTTGTTGCACTATTTTTCAGTCTATCATCTGCTCTCCAGCCTTCCATGTGCCTAAAGTATCCAGGTGTAATTCAAATTATGTCTCAGGCAAAGGTCTTTCTTTCAGAAAAAAAAATAAAATGCTTGACAACTGAGATCCCGAAGGAATCCCACCGTGAGATTGTCATGAGAGTTCTGGGCCTAATGGTGGCCTCCTTTGAGGCAGTACCCTTCACTCAATTCTATTCAAGAACTCTACCCACACTTCTATCCCCTAAACATGACCTCTTTGTCCTGGTGGTTGCCCACACTTGTATTCATTGTTTTGGGATGTCCCATGGAGTATGAATAAGTTGCCTGTGGCTTGAACTTTATGATTAAAGGGGTTATAAACCCTCATGTTTTTTCACCTTACTATGCAGTAAGGTGAAAAAACTTCTGGCAGTCACCGGCCCCCCAGCCCCCCATTTTACTCACCTGAACCCCTTCATCTCCTCGGCGGGGACGCGATGTCCCTCTCTCCACGGGGTCCCGGCTCTTGATTGGATAGATAGCAGCGCAGCCATTGGCTCCCGCTACCGTCAATCAAATCCAATGACGCGGGCGTCAGGGGGCGGGGCCGAGTCCAGCATTCGTGTCTATGGATGCAAATTCTGGACTCGCGAGCGTGCCCGCAAGGTAGCCCCCTTGGGAGAGCACTTCTACTAGGTGGGGAGGAGCCGCGAGAGCCGCCGGTGGACCCCAGAAGAGGATGTTCGGGGCCACTCTGTGCAAAACGAGCTGCACAGTGGAGGTAAGTATGACATGTTTGTTATTTAAAGATAAAAAAAAAGTGATTCTTTACAATCACTTTGATTGTGACTTGCATTGGCTGCATTGCTTACTATTAAACTGAGGATTCACAGAGTGGGAAGGGGTTACAGGGGAGGCACTCCAGGGAGGTGTGTCTTCAAAAGTCTGCCAGTGCCCAATTACCTTAAAGTGGTTGTAAACCCTTACAAACCACTTTGACCTACAGGTAAGCCTAGATTAAGGCTTACCTGTAGGTCCAATAAATATCTCTTAAACCTACACATGCGCCGTAGACAGCAGCGCGCAGGCGCACTGAGTGCGCCGCTCTCAACGGTGATATCCCGCGAGTGGCGGCTCCCGTGCACATGCGCGGAAGTGACGTCATCGCGGCGCCGTCGAATGACAGCGCTGGAGCCGCAAGACCCACCAAGAAGATGGAGGCTCCGTACACAAGGGGACAGCGGTGACTTTGCTGGCTCCTGTGTCAGGTAAGTGACACATAATGGACTACTATGCGATGCATAGTAGTCCATTATGCTTTACCTTTGCAGGGAAATAAAGAGGAAGTAAACCCATTAGGGTTTACTTCCTCTTTAAGGTACAAAGCTATAACTCATGGTGCATGAATAAGTTGTCTGTGTCCTGTACTGTACTTAAAAGTGGAACTTTAGTCAGGAAATTAAGTCTTTCTAGATCACTTCGTGCTGGCCCCTTTTGCAGGTATAGCAAAACATGTCATAGTCATGCGTATGTAAAACATTAAAAATAAGTGTCTGGCAGACTCGATGTCTGCTCGTAATCATTCCCCGCAGAGACAAAACGGGGATCTGGCGAGAATAAACAAGGCAGATCTCCGTTCTGACAGGGGATTACACTGAGGTCTTGTCTTTCTGCTATGCAGGAAGATGGATCAGTGTTATCTCAGTCAGCCCATCCTCCATACAGTTAATAAACACACCCAGGGCATAGTTAACCCTTTGATTGCCCCTGATGTTAACCCCTTCCCTGCCAGTGTCATTAGTACAATGTTAGTGCATATTTTTAGCACTGATCACTGTAATAATGTCACTGGTTCCCAAAAAAAAGAGTAAAAAATGTCAGTTAGGTGTCCACTACAATGTCGCAGTCCTGCTAAAAGTCACTGTTTACCGCCATTACTAGTAAAAAAAATTAAAAATGCCATAAATCTATCCCCTATAGTGTAGCTGCTATAACTTTTGCGCAATCAATATACGCTTATTGTTTTTTTTTATTTACCAAAAATATGTAGCGGAATACATATTGGCCTAAATTCATGAAGAAATTTAATTTTTTTATTTTTATTGGGAATGTTTTATAAGAGAAAATTAAAAATATTGTCTTTTTTTCAAAATTGACGGTCTTTTTTCTTTATAGCGCACAAAAATAAAAACCGAAGAGGTGATCAAATACCACCAAAAGAAAGCTCTATTTCTGGGGGGGGGGGGGGGAAAAAAAAAGTATGTCAATTTTATTTAGGTACAGCATCGCACGACCGCACAATTGTCAGCTAAAATAACGTAGTGCCGTATCGCAAACATGGCCTGGCCATTGAGGGGCTAAAACCTTTCCGGGGCTGAAGTGGTTAAAAGAAATATATTTTTTCTTATATAAGTGTACATGTGTGATCACTGGAGGGGTATTTAAAATCCTAATACCTACCTTTTGTTGCAATGGTTCCACAAAGTGTGTTAGTGTCAGACTGCCCACCATACTATCACAGTCCCGCTATAAGTTGCTGATCACTGCCATTATTAATACACCATAGTTTGTAGCAGGGCTTTTTTTCTCAGAGAATAGGTGCAGGAACTCAACCATGCCCGCCACACTCACATACCTGCCAAATGGCATCAAATAGTAGCTCTTCCCTCTGCATACAACCCCCTCCCTCCACTGCCCTCATTTTCTCCCCCCGCCTTAAAAGCTCCACCATCTGTCATATACAGTGGTGTGAAAAAGTGTTTGCCCCCTTCCTCATGTTTGTCACACTTAAGTGTTTCGGAACATCAAACCAATTTAAACAATAGTCAAGGACAACACAAGTAAACACAAAATGCAATTTGTAAATGAAGGTGTTTATTATTAAAGGTGAAAAAAAACTGGTTGGGCCACCCTTAGCAGCAACAACTGCAACCAAGCGTTTGCGATAACGTGCAATGAGGCTTTTACAGCATCCTGGAGGAATTTTGGCCCACTCATCTTTGCAGAATTGTCCTAATTCAGTTACATTAGAGGGTTTTCGAGCATGAACGGCCTTTTCAAGGTCATACCACAACATCTCAATAGGATTCAGGTCAGGACTTTGGCTAGGCCCTCCAAAGTCTTCATTTTGTTTTTCTCAGCCATTCGGTGGTGGACTTGCTGGTGTGTTTAGGATCCTGCTGCAGAACCCAAGTTCGTTTCAGCTTGAGTACACGAACAGATGGTCGGACATTCTCCTTCAGGATCTCTTGGTAGACAGCAGAATTCATAGTTCCTTTTTCACGGCAAGTCTTCCAGGTCCTGAAGCAGCAAAACAGCCCAGACCATCACACTACCACCACCATATTTTACTGTTGGTATAATGTTCTTTTTTGAAATGCAGTGTTCCTTCTACGCCAGATATACTTGGACACACACCTTCCAAAGAGTTCCACTTTTGTCTCATCGGTCCACAGAATGTTGTCCCAAAAGTCTTGGGGATCATCAAGATGTGTTGTGGAGAAATTGAGACGAGCTTTGATGTTCTTTTTGCTCAGTGGTTTTCTCCTTGGAACTCTGCCATGCAGGCCATTTTTGTCTTTTCCTGATGGTGGAGGCATTAACGCTGACCTTAACTGAGGCAAGTGAGGCCTGCAGTTCCTTGGACGTTGTTGTGGGGTCTTTTGTGACCTCTTGGATAGTCGTCGCTGCGCTCTTGGGGTAATTTTGGGCGGCCGGCCACTGCTGGGAAGGTTCACCACTGTTCCATGTCTCGCCATTTGTGGATAATGGCTCTCACTGTGGTTCGCTGGATTCCCAAAGCTTTGGAAATGGCTTTATAACCCTTTCCAGACTGATAGATCTCAATTACTTTCTTTCTCAATTGTTCCTGAATTTCTTTGGGTCTCGGCATGATGTGTAGCTTTTAAGGATCTTCTGGTGGACCTTACTGTGTCAAGCAGCTCCTATTTAAGTGTGCCTTGATTGTGAACAGGTGTGCAATAATCAGGCCTGGGTGTGGCTAGAGAAATTGAACTCAGGTGTGGACAACCACAGTAATAGTATGTTTTAACAAGGGCCATGATGGTTTGGATTTTTTTTCACCTTTAATAATAAACACCTTCATTTACAAATTGCATTTTGTGTTTACTTGTGTTGTCCTTGACTATTGTTTAAATTGGTTTGATGTTCCGAAACACTTAAGTGTGACAAACATGCAAAGGAACAGGGGGCAAACACTTTTTCACACCACTGTATCTTAACTTTGTTGCAATATTAAGCTGAAACACCTATCTGGCTGTAGTACCTCCAGGCATACTATACTATACTACAGTCACTTGCAATGGAGATTATGCAGTAGGAGCATCAACAACTGGTCACCAGGGGGAAAATGGAGACCACAGAGGGCGCAGCCTACCACACACCCTCTCCTGCCTATGACTGCACTAAACCCTGGGCACCTGTTCTGTATCTCCCTTGTCCCTGTCTGGCCCTCAGTGGGATCTGCGCAGGAGATCTGACCTGTGGGAGCTACTGGGAGATTATTGGGATTTTTTTACCAAAAATTTGTAGCAGAATACATTTGGCCTAAATTTATGAAGAAATTTGATTATTTTTTAATGTTTTTACTTTATAGCAGAATTAATTTTAATTTAATTTTTTTTGTCTTTTTTTTGTCTTTTTTCCGTATATAGCACAAAAAATTTAAAACCAAATAGTTGATCAAATATCACCAAAATATAGCTCTATTCGTGGGGGAAAAAATTATATAAATTTCATTTATACACAGCTTGACATGCAATTGTCAGTTAACACCAGTGTTGGTCATCTTACTTTAAAAAAGTAATTAGTTAAGTTACAAATTACTTCTCCCAAAAAGTAATTGCGTTAGTAACTCAGTTACTACATTGGAAAAGTAATTAGTTACGCAGCAAAGTAACTGACTTTTTTTTTAAATATTCTATACGTGTAACTAAGGGGCGGGTCTAGTATTACTGTAACCAAGGGGCGCATTTATTATTATTGTTATATATCGTGTAACCAAGGGGCTGCTCTATTATTACTCTAACCAAGGGGCAGATCTGTTATAGCGTGTAAGCAAGTGGCGGGTCTATTATTATTATATCGTGTAAGGGGCGGATGGCTACAGAAGAGGGCGAATGTTAAATTAATGGGCAGAGCTTGATATATAACAACAATAATAATAAATGCGCCCCTTGGTTACAGTAATACTAGACCCGCCCCTTACTTACACGATAGACGCCCCTTGCAGAGTAGCACGAGCATCAGGAGCGTGCGGCATGGCCTAGTACAATTACATGTTAACTGCACCTGCGCGGTGTAGAGTTCACTCAGAGCTGTTTTTTTCGGAAGCTCCGTAGTCCTTCGTACTGCGCAAGCCCTGCGCCTGCACAGTACAGGGGGTCCTTATCCGGCGGGGGAACTTTTTCGGCAGGACACCGGAATTACACTCCTGCCATCTAGTGGCGGTAGATGTAATTGGGGTAACTAAGCCAAAGTAATGGGAACTGAGTTACCATGAGGGGAAGAGAATTAGTTAGATTACTCGTTACCCTCTAAAGTAACTGCGTTAGGTAACTCAGTTTATTTTAACCACTACAATACTGTGCACTTAAACACCCTTCCTGCCCAGACCAATTTTCAGCTTTCAGTGCTCTCACACTTTCAGTGACAATTGCGCGGTCATGCAATGCTGTAACCAAATGAATTTTTTATATTTTGTTTGCACAAATAGAGCTTTAGTTTGGTGGTATTTATTCGCGACTCCGTTTTTTATTTTTTGCGATATAAGCGAAAAATAGCGGAAATTTTGAAAAAAAACAATATTTTCTCCTTTCTTTTTTAAAAGAAAAAAAATAAAATCAAATTTTGTCATAAATTTAAGCCAAAATGTATTCTGCTACATGTTTTTTGTTAAAAAAAAATCCGTTAAGTGTAAATAATTGGTTCGCGTGATCACGGACATATGTACGCAAATGATCATGTAAAAAGGGGTGTGCAGGTGATCACGGACATATGTGTGCAGATAATCATTGGCACATGTTATTTTACTGGGACATATATGAGGGACATGTGTTTTTATTATTTGGGGACATGTGTTTTTATTTGGGGACATGTGTTTTTATTATTTGGGGACATGTGTGTTTTGGGGACATGTGTGTTTTGGGGACATGTGTGTGTGTGTTTTTACTGTGGGGTCACAACTGGTGATCAGTGAGTAAAAAAAACAGCTAATACTCACTGATCACCAGCCGGCTTCCGTGTGAGGAGAGGAGGGCCGATTGCCTAGCAACCGGATGTTTGTTTACATCACATGACAGCTGTGATTCGACACAGCTGTCATGTGATCAGGAGGGCCAATCACCGAGGCCTCCTGCCGATCCGACATGCGCCGTGTCCGGGTGACACGGCCGCATCGGGATCGCGCCGCTGCGCGGGCACGCGCGCGCGCAATCCCTCTACTTCTGAAGGACGTTCCGGAACGTCCTATCAGAAGTAGACGGGTCCCACCCGGCCGTATATCTACATTGGCGGGTGGGAAGTGGTTAACTCAGTTACTTACATCACTGGTTAACACTTGCTGACCCTCTAATAGCAGTTTTTCTGCTACAGAGAGGCAGCTGTGCGCTGCATCACATATATACAGGGCTCAAGTCCTGTAGGAAAGCATGGGAACTTTTTCCACAGCAGGAACGCCGTTCCCATTAGCAGCCGCATCTTGCAGGAGGGATGCAATCAGTGGGGTGCCACACATTGCGGGGGGGGGGTCAGGCCGGTGACGCTCAGGGGTCCCCATGTCCATGTGGGGAAAGCAGCTGCAGTAGCTGGGCTGCTCCTTCAGCCCGTGCTGCTCACCTGGCTGCCTATGCAGTTCAGCAGTCGAGGTGGGGAGCAGGAACTACCCAGCTACCCCGTGACCGTGAGGGGGGAAGGAGCTGCAATGGATCCCGAGCCCATTGCCTGATGCCATCTGCGGGACCCAGGAAAAAAGTGAGTGCCCGCCCATGCAGCCTTCCTGAGTGCCTGGGTAGGAAGAGTGGCGGTGGCAGCGGCATATAGAGGAATTGATCTTTGCATATTCCTCCTGCAGCCACTGAATGCCCGCTTCTCCCCCTCTTGCAGGCATTCAGAGGCTGCAGGAGGAATATGCAAAGATCAATTCCTCTATATGCCGCTGCCACCGCCACTTCTCCTATACAGCTTCTTTTGCTCTCCAGTGCTCTCCGCCCCCCCCCCCCAGTGCTCTCCATTCCCCCAGTGCTCTCCATTCCCCCAGTGCTTTCCAGTCCCCCCCCCCCCCCTGCTCTCCAGCTGCCCCTGCTGGGTGGGGACGGGATGCATTGTAGAGCGGGAGGATTGTGCTGGGCAGGGATGGGGATACATTGTGGAGAGGGATGAATGATGCTGGGTGGGGATGGGGATACATTGATATTTGAGGTGGTGGGGATCTTAGGTGAGTTCACACTTTTTCCAGGACTTGACCCCTGCGTATATATATGTGATTCCACACTTCCGCTGCATCACAGTAGAAGCCGATCTGAGTTCTGCTCTAAAAGGACGGAAGGGATGGGATTCTGTGTTGCCCTAGTAAAAGCAGCAGACATAGTAAACATAAATACTGGCTAGGCACATAGTTAACCCTTTGATTACTCTAGATGTTTAGCCCCTTCCCAGCCAGGTAAGTAAAAGGGGGCTCTGCTGCACTACAGAAGGTTTTTCACCTTAAAGTGGATGTAAACCCACTCTCATCCTTTCTAAACTACTGCAATATTGGTTATCTATAAGGATATACATGCCTCCTGCATGTATACTTATCTGTCAAATGTCTCCCCTCTGTCTGCTATGAGACCCGAAAAACTGCAGATTTTGTGGGTGGGTCTGTTTTCCAGGGCTCGGTGGGTGGAGTCGTGATGTCAGTAGACTCCCTGCCCACCTCTACACTCCCCTTATCAATATGCATTTTCTCCTGTGTATTTCTTACACTGAACTTCTGCTATGATCACTAACATCCAGTCAAAACCCAGAAAAGTCCCCACATGACTTCAGCATGCCAAATCATGCTGAGGTGTGGAACAGCCAATCCTTGCAGAGCAGCAGAAGAAAGGAGTGGGAGGGAATTAAAAAAGAATGCATGTCTCTTAGGCTAGTGCACGAGATATGTAAATCACATGTCACTCACAGCAAGGGGGAGGATTTGACAAAGTTTTTCTCTGTTTGTCAAGATTTATCTCACTGAACAATAAAAGAGGATTGCTCAGAGCTGGATTAACTCTTTGTGGAAAGACTGGGCACAGATGATAGGAAATCTTATACTGTACTCTACATTATTACATCAAATAAAAAAAAATAAAAAATTTCGGGTTAACATCCACTTTAATGCATAAAATGCATTAAGGTGAAAAACCTTGAGGGTTTACAACCCCTTTAAGGGGGTAAATCCTTCCAGGGCTGAAGTGGTTATAGTAACGCAGTGCCGTATCCCAAAAAATGGCTTGATCAGGAAAGGGGGGGGGGGGGGGTAAATCTTCCAGAAGTCAAGATGTAAAAGTGATGTTTCTACATGGGCCTGTTGGCTTTTAGGAAATATATATAATATTCTGAGGGGTTTAAGTAATTTTAACCGCTTGCCGACCAGCTGCCATCATTATACTGCGTCAGGTTGACACGGCTGCGCGAATCGCCGTAGGTGTACGTCGATCGCTTTAAGAGCTATACGGTGCCAGAGCCGATGCATGTGGCTGGCGGCCTCGATGTCTGCCGGCCACACGCGATCGCTCCACAGAGAGCCAGAATGGGGATCTGTGTATGTAAATAAACAGATCCCTGTTCTGACAGGGAAGTAGAGAGATAGCTGCTGTTCCTAGTGATCAGGAACAGCAATCTCTCTCTACTCCCAGGCAGTCCCATCCCCCCACAGTTAGTAACACCTCACTAGGGAACACTTAACCCCTTGATCACCCCTAGTGTTAACCCTTTCCCTGCCAGTGACATTTATATAGTAATCAGTGGCTTTTTTTGGCTCTGATCGCTGTATAAATGTCACTGGTCCCAAAGAAAGTGTCAAAAGTGTCTGCCGCAATGTCGCAGTCCCAATAAAAAACTTGCATATCACCACCATTGCTAGTAAAAAATAAAAAAAATGTATAAAAAGGCCAAAAAACTATCCCCTATTTTGTAGACACTATAACTTCAACAAACCAATCAATATACGCTTTTTGCAATTTTTTTTTTTTATACCAAAAATATGTAGAAAAATGTTCTAAACTGAGGAAGAAATTTGTATAGCATAAAGTAAAAAATATATATTTTTTTCAAAATTGTCTGTCTTTTTTTGTTTATAAATAATTTTAGTTTGTTAAAATTATTTATAAACAATAAACAATAGTTAATGTAAAGAAAAGAAGCTGCGCCAAAAAAAAAAAATGTGTAAAAATATCTAATACAGTTTAAATCTTAACAAAGTGCGCCCCAAGGTAGTGTCCTTATCAATGAGAAGTAGCACTGTCCTCAGGAACCCTAATGGCCCCCTAGGTTGACAGTCTCTGGTAGTACAATGTCCCAAAGATAATGATAGGAACAGAGGCAAACTGTTCACAAATGTCCAGGTGGAGACATGAAAAAATAATAATGGAGGAGATGATCCTGATGTTTAAAGGTAAAAAGAAAAAGCACCCGGTGACTTGGAAATGGCGACAATGATGCACACAGTGCCCGACACCCCTATAGAATGGCTGCTTACCAAAGAGCAGAGGTATGAAGGCTCTGCTATTAGGTTAGATGATCAAAGGCTGCGATTCCTCCTGTTCTCTTGTAGTGACAGTCGATACTCCAAAAGGCATGGGTATAGGGGACCACTTGCTCACATGGGGTCCATATGGGAAGTAGAGGAAAAAAAGCAGCCCATAGCGTGAATCCGATAAAAAACAATTTATTAAAACAAAGTAAGAAGCACTTACATTTATCCAAATGTTACAGGTGCGTATAAAAAATGCCGGCCGGCAATTGTAGGAGCCCGTCCTCCTCTCAGTCGTATGGTGGCGTCACTGCGTGCCCTCCCAGACCAGTTTCGACAAATGTGTCTTTCTCAATTCCCCATTGAGAAAGACACATTTGTCGAAACTGGTCTGGGAGGGCACGCAGTGACGCCACCATACGACTGAGAGGAGGACGGGCTCCTACAATTGCCGGCCGGCATTTTATTATACGCACCTATAACATTTGGATAAATGTAAGTGCTTCTTACTTTGTTTTAATAAATTGTTTTTTATCGGATTCACGCTATGGGCTGCTTTTTTTCCTCTACTTCCCATATGGACCCCATGTGAGCAAGTGGTCCCCTATACCCATGCCTTTTGGAGTATCGACTGTCACTACAAGAGAACAGGAGGAATCGCAGCCTTTGATCATCTAACCTAATAGCAGAGCCTTCATACCTCTGCTCTTTGGTAAGCAGCCATTCTATAGGGGTGTCGGGCACTGTGTGCATCATTGTCGCCATTTCCAAGTCACCGGGGTGCTTTTTCTTTTTACCTTTAAACATCAGGATCATCTCCTCCATTATTATTTTTTCATGTCTCCACCTGGACATTTGTGAACAGTTTGCCTCTGTTCCTATCATTATCTTTGGGACATTGTACTACCAGAGACTGTCAACCTAAGGGGCCATTAGGGTTCCTGAGGACAGTGCTACTTCTCATTGATAAGGACACTACCTTGGGGCGCACTTTGTTAAGATTTAAACTGTATTAGATATTTTTACACATTTTTTTTTGGCGCAGCTTCTTTTCTTTACATTGTCTTTGTGTGTGTATCCCACCTTGAGCAGCAGCCTAATTTATTAACTATTGGTTATAGCGCGGTTTTTATTTTTGTTTAATAAACAATAGTTGGTTACATTTTACGATAAAAAATAAAAGCCGCAGAGGTGATCAAATATGAACAAAAGAAAGCTCTACTTGTGGGGAAAAAAGGACATCAATTTTGTTTGGGTACGTCTCACGACCGCGCAATTGTCAGTTAAAGTAACGCAGTGCCGAATCGCAAAAAAAACGGTCGGGTCACTAAGGAGGACAATCCTTCTGGGGCTGAAGTGGTTAAAGCCAAAAATGCAGAATTTAAGATGTATATAAACAAAAAATGGTGTAGAGCAGAAGTTGAATAGATTTATATAGAACTCCGTACATCAAACTAGAGAAATAACAGAGGACTGAGGAGGGATTTGATTCCAGAAATGGTCCTCCATCAGTGGGTTATGAGAAGCGAGGAATAATAGGGAGTTGGTGGCATTTCACACAACAATAAAGAAAACAGGTTAGCTAGTTTGGGGGGGGGTTAAACCAGCAATTTGTCTTGGAATAGAATACAAAGCTCCTCAGCAGGAAATGACTGACATAACGGTAACACACAGACGAGAGCGCAGAGCGGAAGTCACAGAGCGCCTGAGAAAGGCGGAAGTGACCGCGCTGACTGATCGTTGAGGAGATGGTGATCTCGCGAGAAGCGCCGAGTCGCGGCAAGGCGCGAAACTGAAGCCCCGCCTCCTGACCCAGCGCGCTGGAGCCTGAGCTGTGACAGTGTGCTGTATAGCGGAGGAGTAGAGCGTAGTGTGTGTCTGTGTTGATCCGTTATCATGGTGCCGGAAGCCAAGTCTCAGCCCGCACAGAGCAGGAACCTGCCATGGTAGGGGAATGCATGGTATAGCGAGCGGTGTGTGTGCTGTAATCTTGCAGTGGACAAGAATACAGACTGGCTGTGTCAGTTCTCATAGGTGACAGGCTGATGGAGAGGAGTGATGACTAGAGGTGGAATCCTGCTACCCCAGTAATAAAAACTTTGAGAGCACGTCACATGACATGCAAAAATCAATGTTTCCCTATGAGAGCCGTCTTAACTGGTCCGACTTGTGAAAAGCTTCCTGCACTACTTTGGTCCGACTTGAGTCCGATTTTAGCCCATTGGATTTAATGGAAGTTGTATTCAAGTCGAATAAGTATCTTAGCCACTTAGACCTGATTCACACCGGGGCGACTCGTCAGGCGACTTAGCCGCCTGACAAGTTGCGTCCTGTTCTGTAGTATAGGACCGTTCTAATAGGAGCGACACAAGTCGTTCCGACTTAGAAAAAGGTTCTTGTACTACTTTGGGGGCGACTTGCATTGACTTCTATACAGAAGTCATTTTGCAAGCCGCCGCTGAAGTCTGATGCCTGTCGCCTCAGGCAGGCGCGCTCAGGGCCGGTGCTACCACTAGGCAAACTAGGCAGCCGCCTAGGGCGCACTGCTGCCAGGGGGCACCTGGCCACTGGTGTTCCTACTCTCTTCTCTCTGCAACAAGCAACTAAGTCTCAGCATCAGCAGGCAGCCACCACTCCGTTTGCAGATTGTGTTAGAGGCGCAGCGGCGGTGGAGGAATGTGTCTGTGTTCCGACTCCCGAATGAATTGAAGCAAGCAAACATTCATTGATGGGTGCTGGTGAGGCTGCATTGATGGGTGCTGGTGAGGCTGCATTAATGGGGTGCTGGTGAGGCTGCATTAATGGGGTGCTGGTGAGGCTGCATTAATGGGGTGCTGGTGAGGCTGCATTAATGGGTGCTAGTGAGGCTGTATTGATGGGCACTGGTAGGCTGCATTAATGGGCGCTGGTGGGCTGCATTTGATGGGCACTTCATTAAAAAGGTGGGGTATACAAGGGCTTGGCAAAGGGGGTGGGGTCAGGGGTGGAGCCAGGAGGGGCGGCAGTGTTAAGATGTGATATTTTCCCTAGTCCGTCTTTCAGGACAGCCACCTTAGAGAGAGCCACCTTAGAGAGACCCTGGCTCCTCCCCTCCTAGGAAACACCGCCTTAATTCTGAATTTAAGCCTCATCCTCCCGCCGGCCCCTCAGTTATGGTGTTTCCTCCGGCGGGGAGACACCGCTTAGGAACCTGTGCTGAGCAGCCGGGGAGGCTGGGGCAATGATTACCTGGAGGTGGAGGAGACAGGGGTCTCTCTATTCTGCCCAGCGGTCCGGTCGGCGAGGGAGCCGTAGCACCGAAAAAACGTCCGCTTTTGCGCACGCCAGCTCCGCTTGGGGAAGCAGGATGTCTGGGGAGGTCCGCCTTTTCGTTCGCCCAGAGGTGGCGCTGCAGCGAAATCCCACACGTCCCCCCTGCACTGTGGGCGGTTTGGAGCTGGAGGCCGGACCGGATGACGGGCGACGTCATTTCCGGTCGGGGGCGGGGTTTTCGTGCGTTTCCGCGTCTTCCGGTTCCGGACGCGGCCTAGAAAGGGGACCAAGCGCTCGGCTGGTGCGGCCTCTTTTACATGCTGTACAGACAGCGTTCGGAGGCACGAGAGACCACTCTTCCTCAACAGGAATGTCGGAAGCGGAGGCTTCAAAAGCAGCTCCTGGAGATAACAGCACCAGCCACTCTAAGGTAAGGGGAACCCTGGGGAGGTGTTCCCTTACTTACTATTTCCAGTAGCTCCACTGGTGTTTTTTCCTCCCTGGTGGTCGGGAGTTGGGGAGTGTATCCGGGACCCTGATGGTGGTTAGTCCTGGGGGGGGCACTCCTGGTGGTCCTCTGTAGTAGCGCTGGTGTTATGCTTATGCTGCCTTCTCTCTATTTCTGTGTTTCAGAAAGCCACAAGCAAGTCGCCCCATGGTTCCAAGAGGAGATGTCCTTCATGTAGAACTTCTTTGGGGGACTCTTGGACGAAGGTCCTTTGTAGAGAATGTATTGAGGGGCTAGTGAGGGAGCAGGCAGCAGAGCAGGGGGCAGACCTGGCAGCGTCTGTAAAGGAGCTTTCTAGCACTTTCCAGTCCTTCAAGGCACTTTTTTCCAGTTTTCAGTTGCCTCAGTCCCAGAGGGCTCCAGAGAGGAGATTGAGGAAGAAGTGGGCAGTGCCGCTTCAGACTCCCAGGGGGAGTCAGACGGAGAGGTGTTGGATGGTGAATCCAAAAAGACCTCACGATACAAGCTTTCCCTTGAGGAAGTGGAGGAGCTCCTAGGGGCTATCCATACCACGTTAGGTATTCAGGAGGAAAGGAAGGCACTGTCACTTCACGATCAAATGTACAGTGGTCTGGGGGAACAGAAAAAGCGAATGTTCCCGGTCCATGACGTTCTGATCGATGCCGTCAAGAAAGAATGGCAGGACCCAGAAAGGAAACCCTTCTTTTCAGGGGCATTGAAACGAAGGTTTCCTTTTGCGGAGGAGGAGGAGCTAGTCTGGAACAAATCCCCCAGACTAGACGCCGCTTTTTCGCAGGTGTCCAGACACACCGACCTGGCCTTCGAGGACATGGGGGTACTGTCGGACCCCATGGACAGAAGGATGGACTCACTCCTTAAAAAAGCATGGGACTCCTCACAGGCAAATCTTAAGCCTGCCATGGCAGCCACAGTGGTGGCACGTAATATGGAGTATTGGCTCACACAAATCAGAGCGCATATTGAAGCGGGCACGGCAAAGGAGACCATTCTGGCGTCTTTTCCAATGCTGCTAAAGGGTGTTGCATACATTGCGGATGCTTCGGCTGAATCCATTCGAATGTCTGCAAGATCCACAGCCCTGACTAATTCAGCCAGGAGGGCTCTGTGGCTAAAGACCTGGCAGGGGGACAGTGCGTCCAAAATTAAGCTCTGTGGGATCCCGCTCACAGGGGATTTATTATTTGGGCCAGGTTTGGAGGCGGTCTTAGATCGTACGGCCGATAAGAAGAAGGCCTTTCCGATCAAAAGGAAGTTTGGGGAGCAGTCTAAAAGGAAGGCTCGCCCTCAGAGAAAATTTGAACCCCCAAAAACTGACAGGCAAAAGAAAAGTTGGGGGCAAAAGGGGAAAGGGCGTGGGAGTGCGATTTTTCGCCCTCCTGAACAGCCCAAAAAGTCTCAATGACAAAGTCACGGTGGGGGGAAGGTTGGGGGCCTTCCTCCCGCAGTGGGAGATGATCACCTCCAATCAATTTGTATTGGGGATCATCAGACGAGGATACCGGTTGGAGTTCTCAGATCCTCCCCCACTAAGACTCCTGATTACGGAAATGCCGAGATGTACAGAAAGGTCTGCCGCCCTTCTTTCTTCCCTTCAGGAATTGGAAGAACAGGAGGTGGTGACACGGGTCCCGGTGGGGGAGACAGGCAGAGGTTTTTACTCCCACATCTTTGTGGTCCGCAAACCTTCAGGGAAATGCAGGCTCATCCTGAATTTGAAGCCTCTGAATGTCTCCATCACCTACCGGAGATTCAGAATGGATTCGGTGTACTCAGTGAAGGCACTACTTCCACCGAATTCATTTATGGCATCAATAGATCTAAAAGATGCGTATCTGCATATTCCCATTGCAGAAAACCATCAGAGATACCTCAGGTTGGCAATAAGGACCTCAGAGGAGGTGCTGCATCTTCAGTTCAAAGCTCTTCCCTTTGGGCTATCCTCGTCCCCCCGGATCTTCACCAAAGTAATGGTAGAAGTTCTGGCTTTTCTGCGTCTCAGGGGCATCTCGGTGGTCGCGTACCTCGACGACCTTCTCCTTTTTGCTCCTTCCCCAGAACAGTTGATTCAGGACCTACAGGTGGCAAGAGACATCTTAGAAAACCTGGGGTGGCTCCTGAACCTGGAGAAATCCAACTTGGTTCCCTCTCAAAAGGTGGTTTTCCTAGGTTACGTACTGGATTCAACGAAGCAAAAAGTCTTCCTCCCGGGGGAAAAGATCCAAAAGGTGGACAGGGCAATGTCGTTCCTCCAAGGCAACTGTCAGGTTTCAGTAAGAAAGGTGATGTCAGCCTTGGGCTTACTGACCTCCACTCTCCCAGCAGTTCAGTGGGCAGGGTTACATTTCCGCCCTCTGCAACTTTTCATTTTGAAGGTCTGGGACCACAGCCAGGGGTCTCTGGACTCATTGGTATCAATCCCAACCCAGGTCAAGAGGTCCCTCTGGTGGTGGAGAAAGGGGGCAAATCTGGCGCAAGGCCTGGAGTGGGTCTTGCCGGTGTCCAGGATTGTGACAACCGATGCGAGCGGCTCAGGCTGGGGGGCGCACCTAGACTCCCGGATGATTCAAGGTACCTGGGGGAGGAAGGAATCAGGAAGGTCCTCGAATTGGAGGGAGCTGAGAGCAGTAGACCTGGCTCTCAGAGCCTTTCAGGAGGACCTTCAGGAACAACATGTAAGAGTTCGGTCAGACAACTCCTCAGTGGTTGCCTACATCAACAGGCAGGGCGGCACCAAAAGCGGAACCCTATGGGCCCTGGCGGAAGCCATCCTCAGATGGGCCGAAGCCAACGTCCTTTCACTCTCTGCGATTCACCTAAAAGGGGAGCAAAATCAGGTGGCAGATTTCCTCAGCAGGAAAACGCTGAGAGAAGGCAACTGGGTCCTAAAACAGGAGGTCTTCGAAATGATAATCCGGAAATGGGGAGTTCCGGTAGTGGATCTCTTCGCCTCAAGGGAAAATGCAAAAGCAGGTCTGTTCTTTTCCATGAACAGGTGGGAAGGGGCGTTAGGAATAGACGCGCTGGCACAGAGCTGGAGGTTCTCCAGATGCTATGCCTTCCCCCCACCAGTTCTAATCCCAGCAGTATTAAGAAAGTTCCAAGCAGAGAGCACTACTCTCATCTTGATTGCGCCTCACTGGCCCAGGAGGCCGTGGTTCTCCATTCTGAAGGGGCTAGCGGTAGAACCTCCCTGGATACTACCAGTACAGGCGGACCTTCTTTCTCAAGGACCAATCTACTGTCCTCAGGTGGAGAGGTGGAACCTCGCAGCCTGGCTTCTGAGGAGGAGTTGCTGAGGGACAAGGGGTTCTCGGATCGCTTAGTAGCTACTCTCCTAAGCTGCAGAAAGAAGGAAACGCAGGCCATCTACTTAAAGGTATGGAAGCTTTTTAATAGGTGGTGCTCAGAAAGCTCTTTTGAGGTGCACAGTTCCGTGGCAGTCTTGGAGTTTCTGCAGGCAGGGGCAGATAAGGGCTTAGCCCTCAGCACATTGAAGGGCCAGGTTTCCGCTCTAAGCGTTTTTCTTGAGAAACAGCTAGCAACAGACCCATGGATAGTAAGGTTTTTTAGAGCCCTGGGTAGGCAGAGGCCTGTCAGAGTCTCCCCGTTCCCAGTGTGGGACCTATCATTAGTTCTACAGGCCCTGACAAAAGAGCCATTTGAACCATTGGAATCTTGCGATCTAAAGTTGATCACTCTCAAGACGGTGTTCTTGGTAGCGATCACCACTGCAAGAAGAGTGAGCGAACTCGAGGCCCTTTCCATTAGGGCACCCTTTTTTCAGGTTTTTTCGGACCGTCTGATTTTTAAGACAGATCCGGCCTTCTTGCCAAAAGTAGCCTCAAGCTTTCATAGAGGCCAGGAAATTGTTTTACCTACTTTTTGTTCAAATCCTGTGAGGGAACAAGAACAGGTATTCCATAACTTAGACGTCAGGAGGTGTGTCTTGCAATATTTAGAAAATACAGCTCATTTCAGAAAGTCTGATTCTCTGTTCATATTATTTTCAGGGGCCAGGAAAGGCTCCAGAGCCTCCAGGCGTACAATAGCCAGATGGCTAAGATTAGCCATTACTCAGGCTTATTTGTTTGAGGGGGTAGAGCCCCCAATTGGGGTTAAAGCACATTCAACCAGGGCAATGGCGACTTCTCAGGCAGAGTGGGCTGGTGCTTCTCCAGAACAGATCTGTAGAGCTGCAACGTGGTCCAGCTTTGCTACTTTCGTGAAGCACTATAGACTGGATCTCCTGTCAGCGAAAGACCAAGCCTTTGGTCGTAAGGTGCTACAGGCGGTAGTCCCACCCTAAGGTAAGGTGCTCGCTTATCCTCTCTAAGGTGGCTGTCCTGAAAGACGGACTAGGGAAAAACGGAGTTACTTACCGGTAACATCCTTTTCCAGGAGTCTTTCAGGACAGCACCGGTACCCACCCAGGTTGTTGAATATCTTGGAGGACTCATCGCATAAGACCGTCAGGTAAGATAAAAAGTTTTGTATTTTGACGTGTTCTTGTGTCTCCCCAGTTGGCCAGAGGTACTCGTGAAGAACTGAGGGGCCGGCGGGAGGATGAGGCTTAAATTCAGAATTAAGGCGGTGTTTCCTAGGAGGGGAGGAGCCAGGGTCTCTCTAAGGTGGCTGTCCTGAAAGACTCCTGGAAAAGGATGTTACCGGTAAGTAACTCCGTTTTTCTTCCCACAAATAGAGCTTTTTTTGGTGGTATTTGATCACCTCTGCGGTTTTTATTTTTTGCACTATAAACAAAAAAAACCAATGGGGGCTGTGCTGATAATCAATGGGGGCTGTGCTGATAATCAATGTGCTGATAATCAGCACAGACCCCCCCCCCCTCTGACAGGGAGAGCTGCTGAACGGCTCCACCGGTCAGCGTGAACTGAAGCTGCTTACCGGCACTTCCTGGTTCACGTGATGATCAGCTGTGATCACGTGGTAAAGAGGCTCTGTCAGAGGCTCCATACCACAATCAGAGTTGCGGTGTGTCAGACTGACACACAGCACCTCAGATCGCAGCGCTGCGCGCCGGCTGTGTTCTGATCACGTTATAGAATATCACAACCACTTCGCCACTGTCATTCTGCTATGTGGCAAGTGGTTAAGGACCGGAAGATTTCCACCCTTAATGACCAGGCCACTTTTTGCAATACGACACTGAGTCGATTTAACTGCGCAGTCACACGGTGCTGTACCCAAACAATATTGACGTAATTTTTTCCCCCATAAATATAGCTTTCTTTTGGTGGTATTTGATCACCTCTGTGGTTTTTATTTTTTGCGCTGTAAACAAAAAAAAAAGTGAAAATTTGGAAAAAAAAAAAAAAAATTCTTTTTTTACTTTTTATAATAAATATCCAAAAAAAAGGAAAAAAAAAACATTTCTTTATCGGTTTAGGCCAATATGTATTCTACATATTTTTGGTAAAAAAAATCGCAATAAGCGTATATTGACTGGTTTGTGCAAAAGTTATAGCGTCTACAAAATAGGGGATAGCTTTATGGCATTTTTTATTATTTATTTTTTTTATTTACTAGTAATGGCGACGATCCAGTGATTTTTAGCAGGACTACGACATTGCGGTGGACAGATCGGACACCTAACTGACATTTTTGACACTTTTTTGGGGAACCAGTGACATTATTTAAAAAAAAGAGGTCTGGTGTCACCAGTGACACACCTCCATCCCTGAAATATACAACAAAACAAAAGATTCGCCCTGGGACTTTTGATTAAACTGCTCACCTCACTCAAAGTCTCAGGGCGAATCTTTTGTTTTGTTGTATATTTCAGGGATGGAGGTGTGTCACTGGTGACACCAGACCTTTCTCTTGTGTTTTTACATTGAACCCGGGTGGAAGACACCCATTTAGCCTAAAACTGGTCTGTGGTCACCCTCGCCATTATATACATGTATGCATTTTATTATGCATTACCCGTTTAATTTCCAACATATCATTTTCATCTCATTATAGGCATATACCCTAGTCCATTTGGTGTGCTATTCCTTGTTGGTGGCAGTGGTGTTTGTTTTGCTTCGGGAGCTGCAATGTGTGTCAAGGGAGGTTTTTAGTCTCCTGCTGTCCCAGCCTGCTTCTTGAGCTGGTGGTGCCACCTACACATCGGCGCCATGTATATGCACCAGCCACGTGATGTCCGCAATCTTGTGGCGTCAGTGTAGCTGGTTGTATTGTGCCACCTGGATGACCTAGGGGAGTGTCCGCGCATGCACACCTGATGACAGTAGGTGCCAACTGCGCTCGCGTGTCAGTCATCCACACATGGCGTTGGGGGCGGAGCCTCTTGAGCTCTTTCGGGGGTATTTATCTGAGGTTCAGCATGGCGTGGATTTCTTTGTCCTTCTCACTGAGGACACACACCTGTGGAAGTCCTCTGCTGTGACTTACCACCCATACACATACTCAGGTATATGGCCCACTCTTAGCACCCACTTTAAGCCTGTTTTTGACATTACAGGTTTCATTATATACCTGCACCTCATTTCATTTTCTTCCTTTTGCTCTTCTACCATTTCCTCACTGTCACTCTTGTTAGCTTTTGGTAGCTTCTTACCACTTTTCCCTACAGTCTCCAGGTCCTCCCCATCCTTGTCTCAGGCCTTTTATTCATACATAGATACATATATGTTACTATATACGGACTACTCTGTTACTTTAGATTGTCTGACATACATATTCATGTTTACAGCCAATACCTTCCATGGACACAGTGAGACCCCTAGGGATACACAATTTCTATCTGTGCCATGCTTTTCCTCCACTTGGCGGGGTCTTATATGGCTCCGCCTCCTCAGCTCCCTGGCGAGACACCTGCTGCCGCCATCCGGGAGCTACACCTCCATTGTTTTGGCCATGTTTTGTGGTGAGTATGGGGTTTCTTATACTAAGGCTCTACCCTGTGCTTATATTATCAATACCACGCTATAAACCCAGTCTGTATTTTTTTTTCATCCTAGGTACATCTTACACGCATCCACCCCTAAAGAGCGAGCTGGGTCTCGCGAAAAGCACTGGGTATATTAGATGCCTGTGTGCTATATGATTTCTATTACATATCTGTACCATCATTTCCTCGTACGATACCAGATCTTACGATTTTCGTTTAGTCAGTATAGCTGTCGTCCGAAAATACATTACAACACATGACATCACTTCGATTTTTTTTTTTTTTTTTTTTTCCTCTGTCGTACGAGAATTTTTCGTGACTTTATTTACCAATTCAATTTCTACTTGCGACTATTAAGCGAAAAGGGTCGTACGATATTCAGATCGTGTGTACCGCCATTAAATGCACTTATTATGTAGACATTGTTATTCTACTTTTATGATTTGTCAAAAAAGGTAGTAACCTTTTTACTGAAGGTGCCACTTTGAGCTAATAAGAAATGACAAATGTAAAAGATGTTCCACACATCTCCTTGATGGTTTTTATCAGATTTTGCATAATATGAGTGAGGAGGAGGGATATTTAAGTGGAAGGTGTAAGTAACTATTCTTAAAAATGTTCCCCCCCCCTCCTCCCAATTATCCTTCCTAACCTGTATAAAAAAATGTGTGCACTTACTTTATTTTTTTTTATTATTAATTTCAATCTGGTCACGTTCTCCTGCAACTCAGGGAGTACTCAACAGTGGCTGGGAATTCCAGTAACCGTGATGTCACCTATAGGCTCACATAGCCCAGCCGTTGTCAGCGCTCCCTCCTCTCCCCTGCAGCAGTCGCTCGCTGACACAAGGAAGCTGTAGCTACCGAACCATGTGACCAGAGCAAAGCAGATAAAAAATAGTTAATGTTATATATATATATATATATATATATATATATATATATATAATTATTAGTGGCTTGCGAAAGTATTCGGCCCCCTTGAACTTTTCAACCTTTTGCCACATTTCAGGCTTCAAACATAAAGATATAAAATTTTTATTTTTTGTGAAGAATCACCAACAAGTGGGACACAATTGTGAAGTGGAACGAAATCTATTGGATTTTTGAAACTTTTTTAACTAAAAAAAAAATGAAAAGTGGGGCGTGCAAAATTATTCGGCCCCCTTGCGTTAATACTTTGTAGAGCCACCTTTTGCTGCGATTACAGCTGCAAGTCGCTTGGGGTATGTCTCTATCAGTTTTGCACATCGAGAGACTGAAATTCTTGCCCATTTTTCCTTGCAAAACAGCTCGAGCTCAGTGAGGTTGGATGGAGAGCGTTTGTGAACAGCAGTTTTCAGCTCTTTCCACAGATTCTCGATTGGATTCAGGTCTGGACTTTGACTTGGCCATTCTAACACCTGGATACGTTTATTTGTAAACCATTCCTTTGTAGATTTTGCTGTATGTTTGGGATCATTGTCTTGTTGGAAGATAAATCTCCGTCACACTTTCAGGTCTTTTGCAGACTCCAACAGGTTTTCATCCAGAATGGTCCTGTATTTGGCTGCATCCATCTTCCCCTCAATTTTAACCATCTTCCCTGTCCCTGCTGAAGAAAAGCAGGCCCAAACCATGATGCTGCCACCACCATGTTTGACAGTGGGGATGGTGTGTTGAGGGTGATGAGCTGTGTTGCTTTTACGCCAAACATATCGTTTTGCATTGTGGCCAAAAAGTTCAATTTTGGTTTCATCGGACCAGAGCACCTTCTTCCACATGTTTGGTGTGTCTCCCAGGTGGCTTGTGGCAAACTTTAGACAAGACTTTTTATGGATATCTTTGAGAAATGGCTTTCTTCTTGCCACTCTTCCATAAAGGCCATATTTGTGCAGTGTACGACTGATTGTTGTCCTATGGACAGACTCTCCCACCTCAGCTGTAGTTCTCTGCAGTTCATCCAGAGTGATCATGGGCCTCTTGGCTGCATCTCTGATCAGTCTTCTCCTTGTCTGAGCTGAAAGTTTAGAGGGACAGCCAGGTCTTGGTAGATTTGCAGTGGTCTGATACTCATTCCATTTCAAAATGATCGCTTGCACAGTGCTCCTTGGGATGTTTAAAGCTTGGGAAATCTTTTTGTATCCAAATCCGGCTTTAAACTTCTTCTCCACAACAGTATTACGGACCTGCCTGGTGTGTTTCTTGGTCTTCATGATGCTCTCTGGGCTTTCAACAGAACCCTGAGACTATCACAGAGCAGGTGCATTTATACAGAGACTTGATTACACACAGGTGGATTCTATTTATCACCATCAGTCATTTAGGACAACATTGGATCATTCAGAGATCCTCGCTGAACTTCTGGAGTGAGTTTGCTGCACTGAAAGTAAAGGGGCCGAATAATTTTGCACGCACCACTTTTCAGTTTTTTATTTGCTAAAAAAGTTTAAAATATCCAATAGATTTCGTTCCACCTCACAATTGTGTCCCACTTGTTGGTGATTCTTTTACAAAAAATTAAAATTTTATATCTTTATGTTTGAAGCCTGAAATGTGGCAAAAGGTTGAAAAGTTCAAGGGGCCGAATACTTTCGCAAGCCACTGTGTATGTATACACACACACACACACACACACACACACACACACACACACACACACACACACACACACACACACACACACACACACACACACACACACACACACACACACACACACACTAACCCTGATCAAAAGGTTACATACCCTGGTGATTTTGGCCTGCTATAGATATATCTCTATATTTATATATCTATCTATTATAATCTCTATCTATATATAGTATAGAAAAAAAATCACATTTTGTTGCTTTGCAGCCTGAAGTAAAGACACACAGTTTTTGTTTTATCCAGCTGTATTTGCAACTTATAACATCCAAATGAAAGATATAACGCCAACATATCAGAAAAAAAATTCAAAATCTGAATCGCTGAGTTGGAAAAAGGATCACCCCCTTATGTCAGTATTTTGTTTAACCACCTTTTGCTTTAATTAGAGTCTTTAGTCTGTTGGGATATGTCTCTACTAACTTTGAACATCTAGACTTTGCAATATTTGCCCACTCTTTGCAGAACTGCTCAAGTTCAGTTAAATTTGACGGTGACCCTTTGTGGACTGCAGTCTTCAAGTCATTGGATGGAGTTTAAGTCTGGGCTCTGACTGAGTAATGCAAGGACATTCACCTTTTTCTCTTTCAACCACTGTGTGGTCATTTTTGCTGTGTGCTTTGGGACATTGTAATGCTGAAGTTAAACTTCCCAATATCTCCAGTCCCTGCTGCAGAGAAACACCCCCATAACAGGATATTACCACTTCCATACTTTTACTGTAGGAATGGTGTTATTTAGGTGGTGAGCTGTATTAGATTTCCGCTAGATATATTGTTTGGTGTTGAGGCCAAATAATCCAATTTTAGTCTCATCTGACCATAACACATTTTTCCATGTGGCCTCAGAATCTTCGAGGTGCGTGTCGTGTCTGCATGTGGCCTTTCTGGAAGAGTGGCTTTTTTCTTGCAAGCCTCCCATACAAGCCAGATTTGTGGAGAATTTGTGACCTCAGAACACCCAATAAGGAGACTGTATGTGACTGGTGTAAACTACGTGGCATGTTCACCAATGCTAGTAGTCTGGCGGCCAAGATGGGAGAACTAGAGCTACTGTTCTACGAGGTGGATTTCGATTTTGTAGGAATTTCAGAGACTTGGTTCAACAGATCTCATGATTGGCTGGCAACCATTCAAGGGTATTCCCTATATCGCAGGGATAAATGGGGTAAAAAAGGGGGAGGGGTATGCCTGAATATCAAAAATGATGTGAAATGTGAGAGATGACATCACTAAGGGAGCAAGGGAGGAGGTGGAATCCTTATGGGTAGAGTTGCTAAGGGATGAAACTATGGAGGAAGTAATACTGGGAGTATGCTATAGGCCCCCTAACCAGAGGGAGGATGAGGAGGTGGACTTTCTATCACAATTTGGATTAGCGGCAAGGATGGGAAGTGTTATAATGGGAATTTTAATTATCCAGACATAGACTGGGTTGCAGGAACCGGGCATTCAGCTAAGGCTCGCCAGTTCCAAAATGTCTTGCAGGACAATTTTGTGGATCAGATGGTACACGCACCAACTAGAAACAAATTGCTACTGGATCTACTAATTACCAACAATACAGACTTGATCACCGAAGTGGAAATACAGGGCGATTTAGGAAACCGCAATCTCAGGTCAATTTGTTTCAATATAAATCACACTAACAGCAAACATAAGGGGAATACAAAGACACTGAATTTCAAAAGAGCCAACTTCCCTAAACTACGAGCCTCGCTTGAAGATACTAATAAAATCTTAGGAACAATGAACACAAAAGAGAAATAGGTATGCTTTAAGAGCATATTACATAAGGGCATTAGCCAGTGCATCCCAATGGGAAATACATTTAAAAGGGCTAATAAAAGTCCTAGGTGGCTTAACTCCTGAGAGATCATCATCAGCATTCCAATTTTACAAAGAGTGCAACAAGAAATGTAAGGGTGCAATCAGGGTGGCTAAGATAGAACACGAAAGGCACATAGCGGAGGAGAGTAAAAAAAATCCCAAGAAATTCTTTGAGTACATAAATGGTAAGAAAGGGAGGTCAGATCATATCATTAGAAAAGATGAAGGGAATCTGGTTACTAAGAATGGAGAGATGGCGAAGGTATTGAATAAATTCTTCTCAGTCTTCAGGAGAGAATCAGGGGACTTCAGTAACCAAAACTGTAATTTTTATCCTCCTGACACGTCACAAGTAGCACCATCATGGCTAACAGAGGACAGAATTAGAAATAGACTTGAAAAACATAACATTATTAAGTCACTGGGACCAGATGGCTTGCACCCGAGGGTCCTTAAGGAACTCAGTCAAGTAATTGCCAGACCATTTTTCCTAATTTTTACGAACAGTCCACTGACTGGAATGGTACCAGCTGATTGGAGAAAAGCCAAAGTAGCACCAACATTTAAAAAAGGGGCAAGATACATCCCTGGGAATTAGACCAGTTAGCCTAATATCAATAGTATGCAAGCTCATGGAGGGGATGATAAGGGACTATATACAAGATTTTAGCAATGACAAAGGTATCTGCAGTAATCAGCATGGATTCATGAAGAATCGTTCTTGCCAAACCAATCTAATAACCTTTGATGGGGAGGTGAGCTGCCATCTAGATAAAGGTAGGCCGTAGACGTGGGTTATCTGGATTTTGCAAAAGCATTTGATAAAGTTCCCCATAAACATTTACTGTATAAAGTAAGATCTGTTGGCATGGACCATAGGGTGAGTACAAGGATTGAAAACTGTCTACATGGGCGAGTTCAGAGGGCAGTGATAAATGGGGAGTACTCTGAATGGGCAGGGGTGGAAAGTGGGGTCCCCCAGGGTTTTGTCCTGGGACCAATCCTATTTAATTTATTCATAAATGACCTGTAGGATGGGATAAGCAGTTCAATTTCTGTATTTGCGGACGATGCTAAGCACGGCAATCATTTCTCTGCAGGATGTTGAAACCTTGCAAGAAGATCTGAACACATTGATGGGGTGGGCAACTACATGACAAATGAGGTTTAATGTGGAAAAATGTAAACTATTGCATTTGGGTGGCAAAAATACGAATGCAATCTACTTACTGGGGGGAGAACCTCTGGGGGAATCTAGGCATGCATTAAAAAGGGGATTACTCCAGGATACATTGATAATTCTCCCACTCTACAAGACTTTGGTCCGGCTGCACCTAGAGTATGCTATCCAGTTCTGGGCACCAGTCCTCAGGAAGGATGTGCTGGAACTGGAGAGAGTCCAGAGAAGGGCAACAAAATGAATGAAGGGACTGGAGGACATTAGTTATGAGGAAAGGTTACGAGCAATGAACTTGTTCACTCTGGAGAAGAGACGCTTGAGAGGGGATATGATTTCAATGTACAAATACCATACTCGTAACCCCACAATAGGGATAAAACTTTTCCGCATAAGGGATTTTAATAAGACGTGGCCATTCACTAAAATTAGAACAAAAGCGGTTTAACCTTAAAGCTGCGTAGAGGGTTCTTTACTGTAAGAGCAGTAAGGATGTGGAATTCCCTTCCACGGGCAATGGTTTCTGCGGAGTGCATCCATAATTTAAAAAATCGATTAGATAAGCACCTGAACGACCACAACATACAGGAATATACAATGCAATACTGACATATAATCACACACATAGGTTGGACTTGTGTCTTTTTTCATCCTTGCCTACTATGTAACTATATTGTTGTCCCATGCACACAATGACCCAGCTTTGCATAAATTCCTGCAACTGCTACAGAGCTGCTGTAGGCCTCTTTGTAGGCTCTGACGAGTTTCCTCCTGGCTCTTTCATCCAGTTTGGAGCAACGTCCCTGATCCAGGGCAAAATACCTTCCACTTCTTACTCTTCACGATCAGGGACTGAAATGCTCTAGGAAAGCTCTTTTTTTCTTGCTGAGATAATCAAAAATGACCACAGCTGATCACATTTGAAAGTTTAGTAGCTTTGTGTGCCATTCAGAAGGTGATTAGCTACACCTGATTTAGTTTACAGGTCATTTTTCAGAGGGGGTGATCCTTTTTCCAACTCTGATTCTGTTTGATTTATTTTTTATTTTTTTCCTGACATGTTAGTGCTATATGTTTCACTTGGATGTTATAAGTTGCACTGAAAAAGTACAGCTGGATAAAACAAAAACTGTGTCTGTCTTAACTTCAGGGTGCAAAGCAACAAAATGTTATTTTGTTCTAAAATATTTATATAGAGGGGGAGAGGAAGCACTATGAGCCAGGCTTTTTTTCACCGTGCAATGCTGTCAACCTAGCAGTAGTAGCTTGGATACAAGAGGAGTAAGCTTGTATGTGAACTTATCAGTGTGCTGCTGTTCCACATCAGATAGGCGAGTACCATTACAATCATTTTATTTAGCTGTGGAAGGACACCTACATAAATATCGATATCAGACTTAGTTGAAAGAGTTCAGTTTTTGATGAAAAAGTTCCCTCACAAGTTTTGAGTATTTGAACAGTTTATACATATTTTGACTTTTTATATTTCTATACAGGGTTGAAAAGTACCGGCCACAGACTCTTGATGATTTGATCTCACATCAAGATATCTTAAACACAAGTAAGTTTGAAAGAGAAATTTTGGCTAATTTCTTTACACACATCAAGGGTCTAGAAGTATTTTACTAATTGCATACAACAGTCTTTATACGGTAATTATTTTTTAAATTTTTTATTTTGGATTAAGGCTGTTAATATCTTTTCACGGTTTTCATTTGTGCTTTTAGGTGAACTTAATTCTAAGTCTGTTTACATGAAATTAGTATGTAAAACTTCAATGTGAAGTTGGAGGTTAAAGCCCCATTCCAGGATATATATTTTATTTTTTTAAATAAGGATGTTGTACCTACTTGCTCTGTGCAATGGTTTTGCACAGAACTTCTCTCTTGCCCCTCTCCCATGCTGTTGCCCCTGGTTCCTCCTCCCTTCTGAGTACTCTTGCTCTGAGGGCACTTGTGCAGGGCTAGATCCCGAGCCATGCTGTATGCCTCTATTGAAACACCAGTGATGAGAGCGAGCATTTGTACTACTCTCGGGCACAGGTAAGTATTGGGGCGAGCTGTGGGGGAACATAACAGTTTTTTGGTTTACCTTAAGCCATAAAATTCATTAGGATAAATAACCTTTACCCTTTACAACCATTTTAATCCTAAAGGATAAGTATACTTTTAAAGCAATATGCCACCTACTACTCGACAGGACACCCAGAAGCAGAGGTCCCTGGAATAGTGGTGCCTACTTCACTGATTTTAAGCTTCTAGGGCGATTTAACCACATGCCGACCGCGCTATGGTCGAAAGACGGCCACAGCGCGGTCAGCTTCTTCTAACTGGACGTCCTACGGACGTCCTCCGGAAATCGCGCTCCAAGCGCGCTCCGTAGGGCGCGTGCACGGAGTTGTCCGTGCTCGCCGGGTTCACGGGACCCGTCGCAACAAGGATCGCGGTGAAGGGCCAATGACAGCGGCCCTTCACCACGTGATCGCCCCCTCCAATGAGGGAGCGATCATAAATGTCAACAAAGTGGGGTCATGAAAAGGTCCCAGCTCTCTTCTCTCCTCACACCAATACAGCGTGAGAGGAGAGAAGGGAGACAGCGCCATCAAGTGAGTCTATAGAAATAGAGCAGTGCCCAGCAGGGCCCAGCAGTGCCCAGCAGTGCCACACAAGTGCACATCTGTGCCATACAGTGCCACCAGTGCCCCTACACTAACCACCAGTGCCACTACAGTACCCATCTGTGCCAACAGTGCCACTACACTAACCACCAGTGCCACTACAGTACCAATCTGTGCCACCAGTGCCACTACAGTACCCATCTGTGCCACTAAAGTGTCCATCAGTGCCACTAAAGTGCTCATCTGTGCCATCAGTGCCACTATAGTGCTTATCAGTGCCAGATCAGTGCCACTATAGTGCTCATCAGTGCCACCTCTGCCACTTCAGTGCCACGTCAGTGCCGCCAGTGCCACGTCAGTGCCGCCAGTGCCACGTCAGTGCCGCCAGTGCCACGTCAGTGCCGCCAGTGCCACGTCAGTGCTCATCAGTGCCACCAGTGCCACATCGGTGCCAGTGCCCATCAGTGCCCATCAGTGCCACTACAGTGCCCATCAGTGCCACTACAGTGCCCATCAGTGCCACCTGTGCCACGTCAGTGCTCAATCCGTGCCACGTCAGTGCTCAATCCGTGCCACGTCCGTGCTCAATCCGTGCCACGTCCGTGCTCAATCCGTGCCACATCGGTGCCAGTGCCCATCAGTGCCACCTGTGCCACTACAGTGCCCATCAGTGCCCCATCAGTGCCACATCAGTGCCACATCAGTGCCACGTCAGTGCTCAATCCGTGCCACATCAGTGCTCCATCCGTGCCACGTCAGTGCTCCATCCGTGCCACGTCAGTGCTCCATCCGTGCCACGTCAGTGCTCCATCCGTGCCACGTCAGTGCTCCATCCGTGCCACGTCAGTGCTCCATCCGTGCCACGTCAGTGCTCCATCCGTGCCACGTCAGTGCTCCATCTGTGCCACGTCAGTGTTCCATCTGTGCCACTTCAGTGCCACTACAGTGCCCAGTGCCACATTAGTGCCAATACAGTGCTCATTTGTGCCATCAGTACCACATCAGCGTCTCAGTGCTCATCTGCACCACAAGAGCACTCAACAGTGCCACAACAGCGCTCATCTGTGCCACTACAGTACCCAATAGTGCACATCAGTGCCCATAAGTGAGTGCTCATCAGTGCCACCATATCAGTGGATCCTCATCAGCGCCCACCAGTGCTACCTTATCAGTGCACATCATTGCCAGATAATCAGTGCATCCTCAGTGTGGTGCATTAGTGTACATCAGTGCACCCTCATCAGTACCCAGCAGTGCACCCTCATCAGTACCCAGCAGTGCACCCTCATCAGCACCCAGCAGTGCACCCTCATTAGACCAGCCTCATCAGCACCCATATCTTTTCAAGTGTCCCTACCACAGCTAGTTTGTCACCACAGCCCACAGTCACCAGTATGGCGAGAAAAATGTTTTCCGCTGAGGAGGCCTACCAACAGCTAAGCTTGACCGACGAGAGCAGCGTGGAGCTCTCCGAGGCTGCATCTGATTCTGGTTCAGAATTTGAACCTGTTATAAGCAGTGGGTCTGGTATAGAATCAGAGGAAGAGCAAAGTCCGCCTGCGAAACGAAGGCGTTCTGGCATGGAGCAGCAGGCTACCACAAGTAGTGCTGTGGCATCAACCAGCAGCTCAGTGCCATCCACCAGAAATACAGTGGCATCAACTAGTAGCTCAGTGCCATCCACCAGATATACAGTGGCATCAACTAGTAGCTCAGTGCCATCCACCAGATATACAGTGGCATCAACTAGTAGCTCAGTGCCATCCACCAGAAGAAATGAAGTACCACTGCAGCGAAGGCCAAGAACTACCAGGGTGTCAACTCTGCCCAAAAGCGTTAGGACCCATGCCGGACTTCCCTATGCCCTTGAAAACCCTCTGTGGCTTCCCGCTAATTCAGCAGCAGCAAACATCCCCCCTTTCACCGCCCAGCCAGGTGTTCAGGTGAACACAGAGAATTTTGCCCCTATTGATTTTTTTAATTTAATTTTTACCCAAGACCTATTATGCTCCATCGTGGCCCAGTGCAACCTCTATGCACAACAGTTCATAACAAGCAACCCTGGTTCAAGTTATGCCCGTCCCTATCTGTGGAGATCATTGACAGTGGAGGAATTTAAATTATTTTTAGGCCTAACATTTAACATGGGTCTCACAAAAAAAATGAACTATACTCCTATTGGTCCACCAACCCGATCCACCACATGCCACTCTTTTCATCCATCATGCCAAGGTCAAGATACCTCATGATAATGCGTTTCCTCCATTATAATGACAACACCCAGTGCCCTCCCCGAAATGACCCATCACATGACAAATTATTCAAAATTCGGCCACTTCTAAATTTTTTCTCAGAGAAATTCCCCCAACTATTTATCCCTGACCAAAATATCTCAGTGGATGAGTCATTGGTCCACTTCACAGGCAGGCTTGGCTTCAAGCAGTTTATCCCCAGCAAAAGGGCCCAATATGGGGTTAAGCTCTACAAGCTATGCGACAGAGAAACGGGGTATATCTATGCCTTCCGGGTGTACGAAGGGAAGGACACCCAACTGCATCCCCCAGAATGTCCAGAATATATCGGAGCCAGCGGAAAGGTTGTTTGGGACCTTGTATATCCACTCCTGGGAAAGGGTTACCACCTTTATGTGGATAACTATTATACGAGCTTGCCCCTCTTCCGCAATCTTTACCGCAAGGACACTCCAGCGTGTGGTACAGTGCGAGCCAATAGGAAGGGCTTCCCGCAAAGGCTCGTTACGGAAAGACTAAGACAAGGGGAGACGGCGTCTTTGCGCAATGAAGAGATATTGGCTCTCAGGTGGAGGGACCGAAGAAATGTCCACATGCTTACAACCATCCACAACGACACCTACGTGGAAATCCCCAGACGAAACGGCCCAATCCAAAAACCAAAATGTATTCATGACTATAATTTGTTCATGGGGGGAGTCGATTTCAATGATCAGATGATCGAACCCTATCTTCCCACAAGAAAAAGCCGCTTTTGGTATAAAAAAGTCTCCATATATCTTTTCAGTTTGGCCATTTACAATAGTTTTGTTATTTACCGTAAATCTAAAGAGAGCCCCGTATCTTATCTTCAGTACCAAGAAGAAATTATCTCCACCCTTTTGTACCCTGAAGGCCCACCAGAAAGTATTCGCTCGGATTCAGTGAGCAGACTCCACGAACGCCACTTTCCTGAGAAACTCCCTTACCATGACAACGGCCGGAAACGCCAGAAAAAATGCCGGGTGTGCGCCAAAGGAGGAGCTAGAAAAGACACTGTGTTTTATTGTCCTGATTGTCCTTCCCAACCAGGCCTTTGTATTGAGGGATGTTTCCGCCGTTACCATACTTCTCTACATTATTAGGGAAGTATGGTAAACGTAATTGTCATTTACCGCCACACCCCTTTATGCCACTGTACATACCGCTGCCTTCTCCGGAACTGACCCTGGCCTGCTAAACGACCACGCTTCTGCCTAATGCTAAACTGTACCTACTTCTGCCTTCTCCGGAACTGACCCTGGCCTGCTAAACGACCACTCTTCTGCCTAACGCTAAACTGTACCTACCTCTGCCTGCTCTGGAACTGACCCTGGCCTGCTAAACGACCACGCTTCTGCCTAACGCTAAACTGTACCTACCTCTGCCTGCTCTGGAACTGACCCTGGCCTGCTAAATGACCACTCTTCTGCCTAATGCTAAACTGTACCTACCTCTGCCTGCTCTGGAACTGACCCTGGACTGTTTGACCACGTTTTTTGCCTGCCTCTTGGATTGATCTTTTACCCTGATATGCTAGTGGGAACACAGGGGTCTCACATGTGTGAGGGGCTCCAGAATAGTTTTTCTGGATGAAGAAAACTAATTTTTTAGTTTTCTCATTCCCGGATTAGGGTCTGGAGGCTCGGAGGCTTCAAAGAGATTTGGGTGGGAGAAGCCTCTACCCTGTCCCCATTCTTTCCTGGCCTGCTACTTGGACTATGTTCCTGCTTACTACCAGGACCTATATTTTGGCACTGCAGGCAATGTCTCTACTTGCACTGACCCTGGGCTGTATATGGACAGTATCCCTGCCTGTACTGACTATGGACAATATTCCTGCCTGCTGCCTGGACATTTCCATTCACTGTCGCTGACCACGTCCCTGCCTGCTGCCTGGATCAGGGCTCTTCTCCTGTGGACAACTGCACTACTAAAACCACAGGTAATCTTTTGTTTACCCTTTGCTCAGCAGAATGTATTTTAGGGTGTAATTCTTGGTATGTTCATGCTATGTGTTAGAAATATGAAGGGCCTTCAAAAATGTGATAGATTGTATGGAAATTAGATGTGTAATTTATGCTCCTAGAACGCCTGAATGTGCTACTTCAATGTTGGGCTTCTGTATATGGCCAGGGTGTGTAAAAGTCTCACACATTTGGTATTGCCATACTCAGGAGGAGTAGCAGAATATATTTTGGGGTGTCATTTTTGCTATGTACATGCTATGTGTTGAAAATATTTTAAAAATTGACAACTTTGTGTAAAAAAAATGCGTTTTCATTTTTTCCCACATTTTCCAAAAACTTCTGGAAAAAAATGAACCATTCAAAAGACTCATTATGCCTCATAGATTATACGTTGGGGTGTTAGCTTTCCAAAATGGGGTCACTTTGTGGGCGTTTCCATTGTTCTGGTGCTCCAGGGCCTTCAAAAGTGTAATAGGTGGTTGAGAGATTAGATATGTAATTTATGCTCCTAGAACGCCTGAATGTGCTACTTCAATGTTAGGCCTCTGTATGTGGCCAGGCTGTGTAAAAGTCTCACACATGTGGTATCGCCATACTCAGGGGGAGTAGTTGAATATATTTTGGGGTGTAATTTTTGCTATGCACATGCCATGCGAGAGAAATAACCTGTTATAATGACAATTTGGTGTGAAAAAAAAAAAATCTTAATTTTGCTAAGAATTGTGGGAAAAAATGACAACTTCAAAAAACTCACCATGCCTCTTACTAAATACCTTGGAATGTCTACTTTCCAAAAAGGGGTAATTTGGGGGGTATTTGTACTTTCCTGGCTTGTTAGGGTCTCAAGAAATGAGATAGGCCTCAGTACATCAGGTGTGATCAGATGTGATACATTTTCAGTGATTGGCACAATAGCTTGTAGACTCTATAACTTTCCCACAGACTAAATAATATCCACTAATTTGGGTTATTTTTACCAAAGATATGTAGCAGTATAAATTTTGGCCCAAATTTATGAAGAAAAATTACTTATTTGCAAAATTTTATAATAGAAATGAAGAAAAACTCATTTTTTTACAAAATTTTCAGTCTTTTTTCATTTATAGCACAGAAAATAAAAAACCCAGAGGTGATCAAATACCACCAAAAGAAAGCTCTATTTGTGTTAAAAAAAGGACGAAAATTTCATTTGGGTACAGTGTTGCATGACTGAGTAATTGTCATTCAAAGTGTGAGAGCACCGAAAGCTGAAAATTGGTCTGGTTAGGAAGGGTGTTTAAGTGCCCAGTTGTCAAGTGGTTAACAAGGTATGGTATATGCATAGTTACATTGCTCTAAGCTGGATCAATGTAACTATGTATAAAATGACCATATCCGTAATTCATTTTTAAGCACAATGTTATATCTTGTAGACAGAACTTGCTAGAAGAAAGGTGTTTTGGGTGTGATTGATTTTTTTTCTCTTCTCTGCTGGGTTCTATATTCACATTTTCCTGTTTTTGTTTGTTTTTTTTTTTGTTCCTAACTAGTTCAGAGGTTCATCAGTGAAGACAAACTACCTCATCTATTATTATATGGACCACCTGGAACAGGCAAAACTTCCACAATTCTAGCCTGTGCAAAACAGCTTTACAAAGAAAAGGAGTTTAACTCTATGGTTTTGGAGGTATCATATTTTTTTTATTGTTATAGAAGTAATTGAGTTTTCAAGTGAGGTTATTAGAATTGACTTCTTTTATAGTAAAAAAAATTTTATGCAAGTTTCACTATTTATACATCTTAGGTTTTTCATAGTTTTCCTATTGTATAATACACATACCGTATATACTCGAGTATAAGCCAAGTTTTTCAGCACATTTTTTTTGTTCTGAAAGTGCCCCCCTCGGCTTATCCTAGAGTCAAGCACTTTTCTGCAGCAGAGACTGACATTTTCCCAACCGACTTTGGGGCCCCGTATCCCGGGGCCTACTTGGTGCTAGGAACCCCAAATTTGGTGTGCAAGCCCAGTGGAACTAACACTACAACATATCCAAGTGGCCCCGAGATAAGGGGCCCCAAAGTCGGTTTTGAGAATGTCATTCTCTGCTGCAGAAAACCCATTTTGGATATGTTGTAGTGATAGTTCCACTGGGTTTGCACATCAAATTTGGGGTTTCTAGCACCAAATGGCCTGGAGATACAGGGCCCCAAATTCGGTCAACTGTGTCCATCTGCAGCAATATCATTTCGGGACCCCAAACTTTGGCTGCAGCTAGGGGGCATCTAGAAACCCTTAACTACCGAGTTTGAAGTTCGGGGGACCTATGGCTGCAAATGGGCACAGTGAGGCTGCAAATTGGCATTGTTGACCCTCTTTTCCGCTTTTCTCACCCTAGGCTTATACTCTAGTCATTACGTTTTCCCAGTTTTTGTGGTAAAATTAGGTGCCTCTGCTTATATTCGTGTCGGCTTATACTCGAGTATATACGGTATTAGTACGTTTTCCTACAATTGTTATAGTATGTGTAAATTAAGGTAGTGTTTTCATCATCTGTGACTAAAATAAAGTATAAGATTTTTTTCCCAGTCTTGTCCAAGACAGATTGGACTCTGATAGTATGTCTGTATTTCTCCAATGTCAATGCTCTCATTCATCAGAACAGTGTTTCTCAACTCCAGTCCTTAAGGCGCCCCAACGGGTCATGTTTTCAGGATTTCCCTCACATGAAACGGCTGTGGTAATTACTAAGGCAGTGAAACTGAAAGTGGAAGTAAACCCTCCTATCGTTTTCAGCCAAGGAAGCTGCCATCTTTGCCTCTGTTTAATCTTCAACTGCCACGGTGCTGCACATGTGATCCATTATCAGGGCTCAAAATTTCATATCCTGAGCTCCTGAGTTAAAGGTTACTCGCCACCTGTTGTCCCAACCGATCCCTACCATGCACTGCCCCTAATTTCCCCCCTAAACACGCCCTCGTAAATTATCTCATGAAATTACACTTAAATGTTTTATGCAGAATTAAAGTTACAAAAATAAATATTAACAACAACTTTATCAGTGCAGCCTCACCTGTGCCCGCCATTGCAGCCTCACCTGTGCCCGCCATTGCAGCCTCACCTGTGCCCGCCATTGCAGCCTCACCTGTGCCCGCCATTGCAGCCTCACCTGTGCCCGCCATTGCAGCCTCACCTGTGCCCGCCATTGCAGCCTCACCTGTGCCCGCCATTGCAGCCTCACCTGTGCCCGCCATTGCAGCCTCACCTGTGCCCGCCATTGCAGCCTCACCTGTGCCCGCCATTGCAGCCTCACCTGTGCCCGCCATTGCAGCCTTAGCTCACCTGTGCCCGCCATTGCAGCCTCAGCTCACTGTGTCCCCATTGCAGCCTCAGCTCACCTGTGCCCCCATTGCAGCCTCAGCTCACCTGTGCCCCATTGCAGCCTCAGCTCACCTGTGCCCCCATTGCAGCCTCAGCTCACCTGTGCCCCCATTGCAGCCTCAGCTCACCTGTGCCCCCATTGCAGCCTCAGCTCACCTGTGCCCCCATTGCAGCCTCAGCTCACCTGTGCCCCCATTGCAGCCTCAGCTCACCTGTGCCCCCATTGCAGCCTCAGCTCACCATTGCCCCCATTGCAGCCTCAGCTCACCTGTGCCCCCATTGCAGCCTCAGCTCACCTGTGCCCCCATTGCAGCCTCAGCTCACCTGTGCCCCCATTGCAGCCTCAGCTCACCTGTGCCCCCATTGCAGCCTCAGCTCACCTGTGCCCCCATTGCAGCCTCAGCTCACCTGTGCCCCATTGCAGCCTCAGCTCACCTGCCCCCATTGCAGCCTCAGCTCACCTGTGCCCCCATTGCAGCCTCAGCTCACCTGTGCCCCCATTGCAGCCTCAGCTCACCTGTGCCCCCATTGCAGCCTCAGCTCACCTGTGCCCCATTGCAGCCTCAGCTCACCTGTGCCCCCATTGCAGCCTCAGCTCACCTGTGCCCCCATTGCAGCCTCAGCTCACCTGTGCCCCCCATTGCAGCCTCAGCTCACCTGTGCCCCCATTGCAGCCTCAGCTCACCTGTGCCCCCATTGCAGCCTCAGCTCACCTGTGCCCCCATTGCAGCCTCAGCTCACCTGTGCCCCCATTGCAGCCTCAGCTCACCTGTGCCCCCATTGCAGCCTCAGCTCACCTGTGCCCCCATTGCAGCCTCAGCTCACCTGTGCCCCCATTGCAGCCTCAGCTCACCTGTGCCCCCATTGCAGCCTCAGCTCACCTGTGCCCCCATTGCAGCCTCAGCTCACCTGTGCCCCCATTGCAGCCTCAGCTCACCTGTGCCACCATTGCAGCCTCAGCTCACCTGTGCCCCCATTGCAGCCTCAGCTCACCTGTGCCCCATTGCAGCCTCAGCTCCCCTGTGCCCAGCATTGCAGCCTCAGCTCACCTGTGCCCCCATTGCAGCCTCAGCTCACCTGTGCCCCCATTGCAGCCTCAGCTCACCTGTGCCCCCATTGCAGCCTCAGCTCACCTGTGCCCCCATTGCAGCCTCAGCTCACCTGTGCCCCCATTGCAGCCTCAGCTCACCTGTGCCCCCATTGCAGCCTCAGCTCACCTGTGCCCCCATTGCAGCCTCAGCTCACCTGTGCCCCATTGCAGCCTCAGCTCACCTGTGCCCCCCATTGCAGCCTCAGCTCACCTGTGCCCCCATTGCAGCCTCAGCTCACCTGTGCCCCCATTGCAGCCTCAGCTCACCTGTGCCCCCATTGCAGCCTCAGCTCACCTGTGCCCCCATTGCAGCCTCAGCTCACCTGTGCCCCCATTGCAGCCTCAGCTCACCTGTGCCCCCATTGCAGCCTCAGCTCACCTGTGCCCCCATTGCAGCCTCAGCTCACCTGTGCCCCCATTGCAGCCTCAGCTCACCTGTGCCCCCATTGCAGCCTCAGCTCACCTGTGCCCCCATTGCAGCCTCAGCTCACCTGTGCCCCCATTGCAGCCTCAGCTCACCTGTGCCCCCATTGCTGCCTCATCTCACCTGTGCCCCCATTGCAGCCTCAGCTCACCTGTGCCCCCATTGCAGCCTCAGCTCACCTGTGCCCCCATTGCAGCCTCAGCTCACCTGTGCCCCCATTGCAGCCTCAGCTCACCTGTGCCCCCATTGCTGCCTCAGCTCACCTGTGCCCCCATTGCAGCCTCAGCTCACCTGTGCCCCCATTACAGCCTCAGATCACCTGTGCAAGAGGATCACCACAAGGAAGCGAGCATGCAAGAGAAAAGCCGCGGGATTACAGAGCGGATAGCCCGCTGTTACAGCTGAGTTTACATTACAAGTGTCTCCCCTCCGCTCGTGGTTACACAAAGCCCCGCCCCCTGACCCCGCGCCTGTGATAGACAGAACACATCCCAGCATTGGACTGGCATTCTGTCTATCACAGGCGCGGGGTCAGGGGGCGGGGCTTTGTGTAACCACGAGCGGAGGGGAGATACTTGTAATGTAAACTCAGCTGTAAAAGCGCGTTATCAGCTCTGTAATCCCGCGGCTTTCTTTTGCTGCATGCTCGCTTCCCCTGGGCTGATCGATGGGAGAACGGCTCCTGATCAACCCCACATGCCTGCTGTACTCGCGCCCCCGCCCTCCATGACCCCAGGCAGCCTAGCTCCTCGCCAGGAACAATTTTCTACTCGCAAAATGCGAGTAGGCGAATGGAAAATTTGAGGGCTGCCGTTATGACACCAGCCATTGGATGGTTTGACTGTTTGGTTTAGAGCACAGCCAATGTGCAGTTAGCATTCACGGCATGCCTTTTTTTTGGAAACTGTTAAATCGATGGGTTTACTTCCGCTTGAAGAAATCACCTATGCAAAATAATGGTAAGCCTGAAAACCTGACCTGTTGGGACGCCTTGAGGACTGGAGTTGAGAAACACTGCTCTAGAACCTCTAGTTCGTCATGTGCACTGGAGAAACAGGCACCTGGCTGGAAACTGAATGTAAACACTGCACAGTGCAACTGAAGCTCGGGCACAGAAGAATAGATACGGTGCACCTGAGATTTGTGTGGGGGCAGAATAGATATTAAGGACACAGCTTTTCTGAATCTTGACCATAGGGTTGTATCGCCACCTACAGTAGTAGGACACTAGGCAGAAAAGAAATACATAATCGCCTATAGGCAGTAGTAGGTGGTATACAACCATCTCTCTGCTATAGGCAACCCAGTTCTTTCTGCCTAGTGTTAGGCGTAAGGACCTCCCCTGCTGGGGACCCTTGGTTCCACAAGTTTTTTTTTCTTTTCTTTTTTCCTGGGATTTTTCCTTCAGAGAAATGCAATCAACAGCCGGGCTGGGCGACAGGCTAGATAATCTAGACCCAGTAGTCACCCTAGTCTGGCCAGCGCTCGTAAGCCTTTATCTGCATGCTGGGTCGTCAATTGCATCCTTTGTACCCATAATATCAGCCACTGTGCCCACCCCCCCTGGCTTGCTGTCTGCCCGGCACTTACCACATCGTGGTGGTGGGTGAGGTGGCGAGCTGTGGGATGGGTAGTACGGTGATAGATGCTGTGTCCTCCGTGCCTGTTTTCTTCCTGTTTTGCTAGGCGGCCAATGGGATCGCCTCTGCCTTCAGCCAATCAGGTGCCTCCTGATTGGCTGAGAGGCGGTTCTGTGTTAGCAATGCAAATATTACTTTGCTTTGCTAACACACCTGGGTGCACTTCGAGCGCTTTTTTGAAGCCTATTGGAGCCTATGGCTCTAATCAGGTGCTTCACCCCCCCCCCCCCCCCCGCTGTAATTCAGGTGTCCGAAAAGGGGCCGGACGGGGGGTGGCTACAGCGGCCATGGATAGATTCATGAAATGCATAAATATATTCATAGTACACAGAGGGGGTGGCTGGAGAGAGGGGGCTGCGCCCTTAATGGACGCACCGCCACTGGGTGGAAGTGCTCCTTTTCACCTGCTAAAATACCCCTAAATTGCATCACATTGGGCCAGCAGATAGGGTTGGGCTAAATCCAATGTTTGTGGATTATTGGACATACAATGCTGATCTGACCACAATGGTACCGCTCTTGGCTGTTGGTGCCACTTATTCCAGGAGGAATATTGGGGATAGGGACCTGCCCAACTAATGTTCCATTTGATGATGCTCATGTGACATTCACAAACCAGGTTCATAGTCAAAGAATTAGGACTCAATCAAGCCAAAAATGACCCAAAAATATGTCAACACATAGACTGAAAGATCTTTAACCTGTGTATGTTTAATTACAATACATTTTGCTAAATAAAACAGGAATAGCTGGCATAAAGATGTTCCTATATAAAAAAAAAAAAAATGACAAATCAGCCGGTTGCAAAAGCCATGCGCAAAGAAAGTATACGTTCCAGCTTTACTCCTCATCCAGAAGACTACAAAAGCCCGGTATTTTCATTACACCAACACCGGAGCTCTCAAAATTGAACCCTATCAATTCCAGGACAACTGGTTAGACTCAAAGTATGACTCGCAAGGAAATAATCATGTAATCACTATATATCTCTGCAAAGTTATCAAGCAGGAAGGAAACCACCTAAATGCCCTCTTCAGAGTTGTCAGCAAGAATGCAAAGAAAGAAAACCCCTCTGCTGTCATACCTGGGGGCTTCCCTCCTCTCTTCTCCGCACTATTGACACAAAGAGCCCTGGGAGGAAGTTACATTACATATCGTAACTTCTTGCCATGGAGAAGGGTAGGCGTAGCATTGGGCTGCTAAGACCTGCTGCCAGTGCTGCACTTACTAGTATTGGCAACCGATAGTTGTATTAAGTGCGGCCGCTGGTCTATGTGAACGTCAGGCCAGTCGCTGGCCACCGGCCACTATTATACCAGCAGCAGTGTGGCTGTTTATGGGGGCACCAGACCGGTTTGCCTCCTGGACCCTGTCCCCCAGCCCGGTCTGCCCCATAAGACTGAAAGTGTAGCGCAAGCCGGCAGGATTCTTTTCATGCGAGGGTGGCTTTTTTGCCGCCCCCCTGCAAAGTGCCACCCTAGGCCTAGGCTCCCCGCTTTGCCCGGGACCTGCTGTTTGGCCCTTCTGCGGATATTCGCACCATTTGGTCAGGGCTCCATGCTACTTTAGGCTGCATCTTTTATAGCCTGCAGGACTTACTTAGTTATAGCACCAGGTAAATGTGGGCAGTGGCCCTATCTGTGCTCCAGTGCGCTGGTGAGCTGGTGTCCTCCCCCTGTTGGTCGGTGCTGCGGGACGGACGCTGTACGAGGCAGGTGCACTGACATGCATAGGGCTCTTACCCCCCCTCCTGCCCTCTTCAGTGGCACGATGGTCTGCGGCTGTGAATGGGGAGAGCCTCCACGGAGGCTCTGCCTGCCAGAGGTATGTAAGGGGGCGGTTCCCATGAGTGCCCAGGGCTCTTCCTGTGACAGTGCTGCTGTAGCAGTTTATTACCATCCCCCATCATGCGTGACTCCGCATGATATGGGCTGCTTCTGGGGACACCTCCCCGGATATACTAAGTGTACTGGGGTTCCCTTTGTCACCGACTGGCGCAGGGTCTTGGGGTAGATATACTAAGTGTACTGGGGTTCCCTTTGTCACCGACTGGCGCAGGGGGGCTCCAGAGACATCACCTTGGGGCACATAAGCCAGCCAAGTGGGTTTGGATCCCCCATGCTTTGATGTATTTGTCTACTGCTGGGAAAAAGCAGCCCTTTGTGGTTCCACTCCTAGGGGAGGCCCTTCTGTAGAAGTGGACCTCTTCTGTGGTGGATCCTTCCATTCTTGGTTGAATAAAGCCACCATGCTGCTGGGAGACCTTGGAAGACCTGCGGCTGCAGATCAACATCGGTTGCTGCTCATTTTACAATAGCATGGTCGGTATTCTGGCCTGTGTTGGAGATAGCTTGGGCGTCTCAGATGCATATAAAGTGGCCCAAGCTCTAGCGGCAAGATTTGAGCACCGGATAGGTGGGTCTGGTGTATGTGACTCTGGCGGCCCACTTGGTCCAGGGCCTGAAGTACAAATGTGATGCAACCTTGGATGCTGCTCCGCTCCTTCCAAGTTTTCCTTCTCGGCGGTGGTGCTTCGGTTTCCTTGCTAGTCTGCTGACCACACTTCCAATTAAGCCCTGGTGGACCTGCCCTTCCATTGCCTCCTTGGTTCTACCTTGGACAGCTTTAGCAAGCACCTCATGGGTGGCAAGAGAAACATCCTCCCACAGACGTAGAAAGGGAAGGAATCACGTTAACTTGCGCTTCTCTGACAAGAGCTTCGAGCCTTCCAGGAACCCGCGGGTGAGGCAGGCGTTCCTGGATACTCTGTCCGCCATTCCCGTGGATAAGCCCATCTCGGCATGAAGGTTTATCCCACCCGTTTCCAGGTCGAAGGTTGCCTTTTCCGTTTTTTTGGGCCGTTGGTCTACCTTCTTTCTGAGTGGTTGGTTGGTCCCTGAACTGTTTGTGCCCATCGACGGTTTTATTTTTGTCCACCAGGAAAATTCTTCCCGTCAATTTTCATCTTCCTCCCTTGTGCCTTCAGGTGTGGTGTTGGCCCTGCTTGCCACAGAGTAATTAATAGTCTACCTGAGCTGGATTGGTTTGGTTTTTATGCATATTTTTTTTTTCTCAGTACCGGAAAGGGCTGGAGTTCGCCTGGTCTTATAGGCCCTGACTTGCTCATGCTGGTTCTGTGGCCATCTCCCTCAAAGGTATTTTCAGGCATACTTGGACATTGCAAATGCATGCTTCCTGGACTTTGTGGTAGGGATGCGCATTATCCAATTGTGGTGCTCCCCTTCAGGCTGGTCGTCTCCCTGAGTAATCCATGAGGGCTAGCTCTGGTCTTAGCACTGCTGAGACATTGGTGGATCGCCATGGCTGGTGGTTTGGACAACCTGCTCCTGCAGGCGGTTTCCCAGGTCGCTATGACGGGCTACGCTGTGATGCAACCCCTGCAGGACTTCAAACGAGTCCTGAATCTCATGAAGTTTTGCCCCTAACAGGACACTGGAGCATCTGGGCCTGATCCTTGTCTCTGTGCTGGGCTGTAGCGGCAGTCCCATATGCGCAGTTCCATATGTGAGGCCTTATCTTGTAAACCTCCTTATTTGGTTCTACCAAGATTAAAGGTGGTTTTTCATCTGTGCCCCTTCTTTCTACCATAGGTGGTGTTTGGATTTTCACCTTCCTTAGGAGATTGTCCTGCCTGTCTTGTGTCCACAGCTGTCACATCCTGAAAAGGTTGCGTTGCACTTATCGGATGTTTTCCAGGTGGTTCGTGTGTGCCCTTCTACTGCGGCCTACTGCTGGAGGTCAGTTTCTCTTTTATGTTTATGGACAACCCTGGGGAAGGCCTGGCAGCCTCCTCTGCCTTCTTTTCCCATTGGATTTGGGAGATGCTTGTTCATGCCCCTCCCTTCCCCATTTCAGCACGCTCTACTAGGACGATTAGTGCCTTCTGTGCTTTCTGGCATCTGTGTCTCAGGTTGGCCAAGTGGCTACCTGGTCTTCTGTGCACACAAATTTTACAAAGTTGATGTGTTGCATTTTCGTATGTTTTGTTTGGCCGCAAAGGTTTTGCTGGCTTATCTTAAGGATTCCTTATTTGCCCATTCAAGGGTTGTTTGGGTGGTGGCATGTTTGCCTGGTTGATCCAGTTGGTTTTTTGTTTGCCCACCCTTCTTCGAGAAAGTGCTTTGGGAGATCCCTATGGTCAAGATTCAGAAGAGCAGAGTTCGTTAATGAACGAAAGAGAAAATGGGATTTTTTTTGTTATTCGCTGTAAAATCCCTTTCTCTGAGTACATTGATGGACACAGCACCCGCCCCTATGTTCGAGTTTTCCCTCTGAGACTGCATTCAGAACTGGATTGCCTATAGCAAAGAGGGGGTTTTATACCAGGTAGGACTGCCCATAGGCGGTGCTGTTTCTTTTCGTCTTGGTGTCCTACTCCTGTAGGTGACGATCTAACCCTATGGTCAAGATTCAGAACTGTCTATCAATGAACTCAGAGAAAGGGATTTTACAGTGAGTAACAAAAGATCCATTGAGCGCAAATTTAGTACAACCGTACATAAAGAATAAGGCTTTTATACATTGCAAATAAATACTAGAGTATAAATTAGTGCGCAATATCAACCTTAGTCTATTTAGATCAGCAGGTGAGGTTAAAAGACAAATGTCGTGGTATAGTAAAATATATAAGTGCTTGCGTGACAATCCCAGGTGCACAAAAAAATATATAAACTTCAAGTTACAATGAGGTTGTAACCAATTAAATAAATAAATACACAATGTGTTAAAAGTAGATACAATGTGTTTTAAATAAATAAAGTGCTTCAAAATGTGAGTAAAAACAAGTATGTGTTATAATGTATCAAAGAAAGGAAATATCCAGTTTATGCCAATGATGCATATGGGGATATATAAATTCCAAAAGCCAATAGACCTGATGGATTAGCCAATTAATTGATGAATTAATGGGTAAACGGCCGCCAATTAAATATTATATTAATCCCATAGGTGATAACAGTCTATTAAATGAGTTAGATAATTAATGAAATAACTCTTTACATCCACTAATGATATCCGGGACACAATTAGAAATGCTAGAACTGAAAGAAAAAAAAAAAGAGAGAAAAAAAGAAAACTCCCCTTTATGCTGGGAATGTGGGGCTTTTTTCCTTTTGGTTCCTCCTGATATATGTACCCAGTAGGTATTTGCGCGTTCAAATCCCGCTAATGGTCAGGCTCAGATAGGGGGCTGTCAGCCCTTTCCTCCTCACTGTGCTGTGCTTAGTACTGTCACTTGGGCTCCTCCCCCGACGCGTATCATCACAGGTCACGTGACTTTCTCAAGGGAGAAAGTCACGTGATTGTATAAGTCATTGTTATACTGGTATATTAAATTAAGACTTACTTTATACTGATTCACACACAGGTACGTTTGTGTATGTGTGTAGATCAATCTATCTTAAGCAAAAAAATATCTATTTCTAGTCAATTTTTAGGGACAGATGAAACTATACTGTTGGGTTATAATGTGTCCTACAGAAGGATTGGACACTGGCAAACAAAGCTATCTCTAGACCAGCATGCATCAGTTGTTTGTCTTTGTCCTAGGAGGATGAATGTCTTTTCTTCAGCTCTGCTGGGAATAGACTAACCTTCAGCCCTTTTTTTTTTTTCCGTTTTTTCATTAACCACCTGATTACTTTGCACTTAAACCCCCTCGTGACCAGACCAATTTTCAGCTTTTGGCGCTGACGCACTTGGAATGACAATTGCGCGGTCATACGACACTGTACCCAAATGAAATTGTTATCATTTTTTCCCACAAATAGAGCTTTCTTTTGGTGGTATTTGATCACCTCTGCGTTTTTTATTTTTTGCGCAATAAACAAAAGAAGAGCGACAAATTTTAAAAAAAAACAATATTTTTTACTTTTTGCTATACTAAATATCCCCAAAAAATATATGAAAAAACATTTTTTTTCCTCAGTTTAGGCCGATACGTATTCTTCTACATATTTCTGGTAAAAAAAAAATCGCAATTAGCGATTATTGATTAGTTTGCGCAAAAGTTATAGCGTTTACAAAATAGGGGATAGTTTTATAGCATTTTTATAAATATTTTTTTTTTTACTAGTAATGGCGGTGATCAGCGATTTTTATTGTGACTGCGACATTATGGCGGACACATCGGACATTTTTGACACATTTTTGGCACCATTGTCATTTATACAGCAATCAATGCTATTTAAATGCATTGATTGCTGTATAAATGACACTGGCAGTGAAGGGGTTAACCTCTAGGGGGCGGGGAGGGGTTAATTATGTTACCTGGGAGTGTTTCTTACTGTGGGGGGAGGGGACTCACAAGGGGAAGAGACCGATCGGTGTTTCTCTGTACAGAGAACACCATCGGCTCCTCTCCTCTGACAGGACCGTTGATCTGTGTGTTTACACACACAGATCCACGGTCCCGCTGTGTTACCGGGCAATCGCGGGTGCCCAGCGGACATCGCGGCCGCTGGGCACGCGCATCGGGTGCCCAGTGACACGGCGAGAGCGCGCGCGCGCTCCCTGGAGTGCACAGAAGGGGAGGACGTCATATGACGTGCTCCCGGCACAACAGATCCGCGCTGTAGCCGTCATTTGGCTATAGCGCGGATCTCAGCTAGTTAAACAAGGTTCTTCATTACATTGGTTTCTATAACAGCAGCACCCCAGAGCAATCTTTTCTCCGCTAGTTTTGGAGTGCTTTACCTGGACCCTGATGAACTAGATGTTGTGGCGCTAGACTGAGAGTAATCTTTGGACATTGGGTTCTGCATTAGGCACTTTCCAGACCCCTGTTCTGGTAACAAGTTAGCCATGAGCGCTTTTCAGGTCCAGAACTGTTGGTATTGCCTTAGCACTTGCCTTATCGCTGAAGATTCACTCTGAGTAGGCCAGTCTGGCTCAGTGTCAGAAGTTACCTTGCTAAGCGATTTTTTTTAATTCTTGCTTTTCCCGCTAAGAAAGGAAGAGGAAGAGTCTCCCCACAGCTACTGCTGCTTTGCAAAGACCTCAATCTCTGGTCTGTTCCTGCTGCTTATCTACACTGGCTTTGGTCACCTCCCACCATCTGATCCACACCAATTTATCAAATGTCTGTGTTTTGTGAGTACCCGAGGCCTTGCCTTGTTCCCTCAGCATAGGTGCATCATTGTGATGTGGTTGCAACATGCCTTTTATATAGAAACAGAAGTGGCGGTTCCGCTGCAACAGGTAAGCCCAGCTCACATTTACCTTTTAGAGTTTGGGGCTGTTTATTTTGTGTCTTCCAAAGGTACTGACATCTGAAACCTAGTTACCCTATAATTATAGGGTTTACCTAGTCATCAAAGTCATTGGCTTTGCTGGGCTGCTTTTATAGTCTGGGGCCTCTACTGCAGTGACTCAGGACTTTGAGGCCAAAGTAACCCTTTCTCATTGGTACTGACCACAGGGCTTGAAGGCGCTCCTGTGCCTTCCCCTGCAGAGTCGATTTCTGATTCATCTGTGGCTTTAGAGGCAGCCGGGCGAGAGGCAACGAACATTTGACTTTGATCTGGGGTCCACTTAGTCTCTCCCTGATGACATTTTTTGACTAGTCGTGGTCCCACTGCCCTTACCTCTGATTTACAAGAGACCGTTTTGGCTTTTATTGATGCTGCACATGCTATGCTGTAGGGGTGCAACGGATCGTCGCCGATCCGTGATCCGAACGGGCCACCCCGTTCGGATCGGCACACCCCGCGATCCGCGGCCTCGGCCTTAGGAAAGGCCGCGGCTTCGGCCTAGCTCCGAAGCGGCGGCCATCTTTGTACACCCGGCGGCCTTAGGAAAGGCCGCGGCTTCGGCCTAGCTCCGGAGCGGCGGCCATCTTGGTACACCCGGCCACTGTTTATAATGTGATCGCTCCGTCAAATGACGGAGCGATCACTTGTAAACATACCCTGAATTACCCAGCCAATATCCTGCATTACCCTGCATTACCCTGCATTACCCTGCATTACCCTGCATATACCCTGCATATACTCTGCATTACCCTGCATATACTCTGCATTACCCTGCATATACTCTGCATTACCCTGCATATACTCTGCATTACCCTGCATATACTCTGCATTACCCTGCATATACTCTGCATTACCTGCATATACTCTGCATTACCTGCATATACTCTGCATTACCCTGCATATACTCTGCATTTACTCTGCATTACCCTGCATTTACTCTGCATTACCCTGCATATACTCTGCATTACCCAGCCAATACTCTGCGATACCCAGCCAATACTCTGCGATACCCAGCCAATACTCTGCGATACCCAGCCAATATTACAGTGGGGGAGATGACGTGGATATTACAGTGGGGGAGATGACGTGGATATTACAGTGGGGACTATATGGTGGCGGAATTTTCACAGGTTTTTGCAAATTCAATTATTTGCTGATCCGAAAAATGATCCGATCCGTGACTCCTGATCCGAGGATCAATCCGATCCGTTGCACCCCTACTATGCTGCATATGGTGGATCGACCTATTCTCTGCAGTCTCAGGTCTTTCAGAACTCCTACAGCTGCAAAGACCTTTCTGTTAAACCCTCTTTCTGAGCAGACTAACTTGTCTTCCTCTGGAGATCAATTAATTCCTGGCCTGATGAATCAGTCCTCCAGTGCTAATGGCCACATCTCCCCCCACCTTCAAGAAGCTATGTCATTACAACAAAAGAATGGGCTGTGATCTAGTGAACAAAAGCGGTGTGCCTCCTTCCCTATTCAGCACAATGGAAATTTCTCTCCTTGTAGATACTTCTGGGCCAAGTCATCCTTGAGGGTTCTTATGGGTAATTCTCACCTTGGTAAGGTGATTGGGTAAATGTCTGCCTCAGGAGTACTTTTCTTTTTTCACATTCTTTATTTATTTAAAGGAATAAATCATCCCTCAGGAGTACTTTCAGATTTGCCCCCCTTTTTTCTTTTGGACCCTATGGGTTCAAGTAAGTTGAAGCTGAGAAGCTTCTCTAGTCCAAGGCAGCTCTGGTCTTACTGGGACATTTGTTTTTTGGTTTCTTCCAATCTGGTCTGAGTTCTTAGAGAATGGTTCTTTCTTTGTGTTTCACACCTCAGGCTATGACTCCTTCCATGTTAGGAAATGGGTTTTCCCTCCCATCGTAACCCCCTCACTAGTGTAAGTATTCTGGTTTTCTGACCTCAGGTTTATTCCCGTACTGTCTTGCCTCCTTACCAGGTGAGGAGGTTGGCCTCATCCATTGCCAGCTTCAGGCATTGTTTTTTTTTGGGGATTCTTGCGCTGCACACAGTCCCCATTTTTGTTGGGCCTATTCCTTGCTTGCCGTTGCTTACCCCTGCTTTTTAGGTATCTTGAAAGTATAGGACTGTCAACTGTCACACCTCAAAGACCAAGAAAGAAAATAGGATTTCTGTATTCACCATATATTCCATTTCTTGGAATCTGTTAGAGGGCTGGGACCTATGTCCCTTAAGTTTATGATCATGCTCTTAATACTGCTTGCTAACAAATTAAGCATACTGGTATTAGGAGGGGGGCTATCCTGGGATGGTCTACAGACTTTCTTGTTTGCCAGTGACCAGTCCCTCCTGTAGGCAGCAGCAAAACCCAACAGTATGTGTCGTCCTATGTCCCTTGATGGATCCAAGATGAGATTTTATGATGAGCACAACAATCCTATTATGTGTGTGTGTGTGTGTGTGTTTCTGTATTGAAATATATGTAATTGCGTGTGTTTAGATGAGAAATGCATCCATAGGACATGTCAAGAGTACCTGAGGTTTGTGCCAGATGTGTATCAATGCACATACTGTACACACTAAGCAAGTTTTTCTTACATATGTATGTAATGTGTGTTTTTATATTCTTTTTTTTTTTTTTCTTCAAGTTGAACGCATCAGATGACCGTGGCATAGATATTGTAAGAGGTCCCATATTAAGTTTTTCCAGCACTAGAACCATATTTAAGTAAGTATATAATGACACTATGTTTTGTGTGTGGTGTGTCTTTTCTTTCTTTTTTCTGTTTTTGTATGTTAGTGTTAACCGATTACCTGTCCAGGGCAATTTTGATCATTTTCATTTAACTTTATTGCTATCACAAAGGATGAAGAAGACCGCTTGTATTAGCTTTGGGCAGTGGCAGGCACTCTATGGAGAGTCGGGGGTCTGTTACTCCGATCCGTCTTCCAAGGCAGCTGATCAAACAGGGGGGAGTGATGTGAAAAAAGGTAGAGCTGGGGGGGTGGGGGCTGTGCAGGGGAGTCAGATGACACTGTTGAAGGGGGGCAACATGGGACAAAGCTGTGAATGGGGAAAATGTAATGTGAACGGGAGATTGTGATGTGGTATGCAGCGGGATTGAGGACGCTGATGTAAGAACGTGATTGCGATATAAGGGGGGGGGGGGGGTTGTGATGTGACATAAACATGCGATTCGGACCTCTGCTGAAAGAAAAATTACTGATCAGACCTCCAAGAAATGTAATTCAATAACCCAGATCTAGAGGATATCTCCTGCAAAGTAGCCTTTTTGATCACCATCACGTCTGTCAAGTTTTTCTGAACTTACAGCCCTTTGCTCTTAAGCATCCCAGGGTAATCACTGTACTTTGCACTGCACTTTTGAACCTTAGAGTATACCCCAAAGCTACTGGTC
>CM053026.1:185890964-185988622 GCA_028564925.1 Lithobates sylvaticus | reverse complement strand
TGGGAGGCATCACATGTAAGGTTTCCTTCTTAGTAGCCATTATATCAGGCAATTTTCTGACCTGCCAGCCCTCTCTTGTTTAGACACAAGGTGGTCTTGAAATCAAAACCCTAATTTTTACCTACCTTTCCACCTTAATTAGGATAATGTTCTTCCTTCCCTCTGTTCAGCTTCAAAACATGCAAGGGGAATTTTACTAGGCTCTTGTAGAGGACATCCTGCCTCCCACTCCACTATTGGCAAGTTGGTCAGATAGCTTTTTTTCTAGGTCTTGCCTAGGCCACCTTTTCCTATCAAAGGTTAGTTTACCAGATCTATTGGTGTCTCTTGGGCAGCAGCAAACATCTGTATTCCACATTTGCATGACTCACTTGGTCTTCTGCTTGTATATTCTCCAGATTTTACCAAGTGGATATTTAGGCATCAGCCGATATGAGCTTCGGCCACAAAGTGCTTCAAGCTGTCATCTGATTTTTGGGTTTCTTAATCCTTGTTTTCTTGTGGGCCTGTTTGCAGTTTGCTATGTTGTTGCTTGCCCCTCAGTTTACTACCTTTTGGATGTCTCATGGTCTATGAAAACAAACCTGTATCCTGTACTGTATGATTAAAATAAAGGGAATTTTGACTTTAAATTCCTTATCTTGAAGTACAGTATAGGTCACCTAAGGGTCAAAACTAGAGTCTCAGAGTGAGTGGAGTTATATGAACGTGTACTGTGGGTGACCCTAGCAACGGTTTTTGCTAGTGTCCAATCGTATATAACATAACTCACAGTCTTGCATTGTACTTCAAGTTTACAGGTTAGTCAAAATTCTATTTTAATATCCGTTTTATTTTGGAGCGATTACAAGGTACAGAGATGTTCAAATTGTCTCTGTAGACTGCACCTCTGTGATTCGAGCCATCGGATGACTGCTCAGATTACAGCAATTTACAGACACACTGGCCGTCTGAGCTTTATTTCTGCAGTGCTATTCATGAAGGTATGGTGGTAATTAAGTAGTTAATAACCAAATGAACATTGAAAAGATAGTAAAAATCCTTTCAAACCAAATGTTACTGAACTGGTGGGTGGCAGCTACAGGTGTTGGCTGATGGCTTTAAATGACACAAGATGCTGTACAGGTATGTGTTATGATGCTTACATGCTAGCACAGGCTATAACTATACTAGACTTTAACTACCGTGTTTATCGGCATATAACACGTGCCGGCGTATAACACGCACCCCAATTTAAGAGGGGAGTTTCAGGGAAATTAAAAAAATTAAAATAAACCACTTTGAAGCAAAATAATGTCCAGCGAGCATCAATGCATCTGTGCCCATCTGTAGCTTCAGTGCAGCCTGATCTGTGCCCATCTGCAGCCTAATCAGTGCCCACCTGCAGCATTGCTCATTGTCCATCTGCAGCCTTGCCGAAATATAGGCTGTCACTGAGGGGAAGAAGTGGACGAGTGCTGCCGAAATGGAGCTGGATCTCCTGTGAACTCGGCTCGGCGTCATGCCCAGTCCTGCCCCTTGGCCCGGATCCTATGATGGACATAACGCCAGTCCAATGCCGGGACGTCAATGCTAGGAGATCTCCAGGGGGTGGGACTGAGCGTGACTGTGAGCCGAGTACACAGGAGATCCAGCTCTATTTCGGCAGAACTCATCCCCTCCTTCCCCTCAGTGGCAGCCTATATGGGCGGATAACACGCACACATGAAATGTGCGTGTTATACGCCGATAAATACGGTATTTGATACAGTGCAGTAAATGAGTATCATTGGGGTTCCTGCAGTTTGAGTACGAGGAGTACCGCACTGTGTATATCCTTGATATCAAATGTGAAATGCAGTAGTAAATCATAGTGCTGTTTTCTGTATTAAACAGCCAGTAGTATACCAGCTAAAAGTGAATGATTCCACTAGAGATCAGTTTTACTTTGCAAATTAAATCATTGCACTGCTCCCCACTCTCCTCTATGCTTAGGGAGGGATTGTGCCATTTCACACCAAGCAAATGGCCCTATTGTACTTGTTGGGTTTTTTACGTATATTGGGGAGAATTCAATAAGAGTGAAATTCTTCGGCAAGTGGGAACTATGGCAATGAGCGCTTCCCACTAAATTCCCAAAGAGGTAAAAAGGCAGATGGTATCAAGCTGTGGAAATCCGTGGTAGTTTATTGATTCTTCCTGTCAGATTGAATCTGCTTTCCCATATGAGATGTACAAGCACACAGATACTCTGACAGATCTGGAGGAGACCTGCATGGCACCAGTGATCTGCTGGTGCAATACTTAAGAGGCTCCAAAAAAAATAAAATAATAAATGCACAATTCTTTTTTTTATCTGCAAAAATATTTGCATGTATTATTTTTTTCTAAAAAGTGAACTTATCCTTTTTAACTAGCGCTTCATTTTTAGATAAAGCAAGAAAGGCTTAAAACCTCAAGTATTTATTGCTGTCTGTATTTAAGTTAGGTCGTACTTCTGTTCCTGAAGTATGGATATGATTTAAAAGTAAGGAGGCCATTCACAATCAGTGTTGCCAACCGTCCGTAAATTTACGGACGGCCCGTAAATTTTACCCCTTTTACGGGGCGCCCGTAAATGTCTGTTACGGGCAGCGGTGCCCGTAAAAATGATGGCTTCAGGCCGACATCGCTACTGCGCATGCGTCGTTCCGAAGCCTGCCGAGCTCGGGACAACTCGTACACGCTCGATCGGGCGCATGCGCAGTGATATAATGTTGCAGCCTGGCGCCATTTTTGAATGGTCGCGCTCGTTCTCGGCGGCGCCTCACAACAGCAGGGGTCCAGGGAGGTCGATGATGCCTGGCCTGGATAGGATTCAGGAATGGAGGGAGCACTGACTGACCATCCATCCATCCAGGTCAGTGAGTCAGACCTCAGTCAGATTGTGCTGACCTACCTATTGAGCCAAGTATGGAGGAGGAGGACAGATAGACAGAGCACGAGCAGAGCCAGCCACAGAGACAGGCCCCCATCCTGCACCATGTCTGCACAGCCTCTGACCCCCCTGCACCATGTCCTCACAGCCTCTGACCCCCCTGCACCATGTCCTCACAGCCTCTGACCCCCCTGCACCATGTCCTCACAGCCTCTGACCCCCCTGCACCATGTCCTCACAGCCTCTGACCCCCCTGCACCATGTCCTCACAGCCTCTGACCCCCCTGCACCATGTCCTCACAGCCTCTGACCCCCTGCACCATGTCCTCACAGCCTCTGACCCCCCTGCACCATGTCCTCACAGCCTCTGACCCCCCTGCACCATGTCCTCACAGCCTCTGACCCCCCTGCACCATGTCCTCACAGCCTCTGACCCCCCTGCACCATGTCCTCACAGCCTCTGACCCCCCTGCACCATGTCCTCACAGCCTCTGACCCCCCTGCACCATGTCCGCACAGCCTTTGACCCCCCTGCACCATGTCCGCACAGCCTCTGACCCCCATGCACCATGTCCGCACAGCCTCTGACCCCCCCTGCACCATGTAAATGAAGAAATATGTTTTTTGACGACTTTTGTTTAACTTAAACACATTGCTAATAGCACTAGCTACGGGTTTATGGTTTAAATATTGATATTTGCATTGTTTAGCACTAAAAACAGGCATTGTAGGTACTTTTTTGCAGTGCCAGCCCAAAAATGCGGCTCTGTCAGTAAATTTCATGATTTTTGCCAGTTTATTCTCAGTTTTACTTTGGCAGTCTATTTAAATGAATAGGCGGTCTTAATTTGCAAACCAGTGTGTGTTAATGCACCGCAGCAGACCATGCTGGTGTGAACGACCTTCACATTTCTCCCAAGGGGAAAACACGTCTAACTAGTATCACTGGGAGAGTTACTTAACCACTTGCCTACTGTGCACTTAAACACCCTTCCTGCCCAGACCAATTTTCAGCTTTCAGCGCTCGCGCACTTTCAGTGACAATTGCGCGGTCATGCAATGCTGTAACCAAATGAATTTTTTATCATTTTGTTCGCACAAATAGAGCTTTAGTTTGGTGGTATTTATTCGCGACTCCGTTTTTTATTTTTTGCGATATAAGCGAAAACATAGCGGAAATTTTGAAAAAAAACAATATTTTCTCCTTTCTTTTTTAAAAGAAATCCAATAAAATCAAATTTTGTCATACATTTAAGCCAAAATGTATTCTGCTACATGTTTTTTGTAAAAAAAATTCCGTTAAGTGTATAATAATTGGTTCGCGTGATCACGGACATATGTACGCAAATGATCATGTAAAAGGGGTGTGCAGGTGATCACGGACATATGTGTGCAGATAATCATTGGCACATGTGATTTTAGTGGGACATATGTGAGGGACATGTGTTTTTATTGTTTAGGGACATGTGTGTTTTGGGACATGTGTGTTTTGGGGACATGTGTGTCTTACTGTGGGGACATGTGTGTTTTACTGTGGGGACGTGTGTTTTACTATGGGGGACCCTAGACTGGTGATCAGTGAGTAAAAAAACATCTCATACTCACTGATCACCAGCCGGCTGCAGCAATCCGCTCTCCTCTCCTCACCGACGACTTCCGTGTGAGGAGAGGAGGGCCGATTGCCTAGCAACCGGCTGTTTGTTTACATCACATGACAGCCGTGATTCGTCACGGCCGTCATGTGATCAGGAGGGCCAATCACCGTGCCCTCCTGCCGATTCGAGATGCGCCGTGTCCGGGTGACACGGCCGCATCGGGATCGCGCCGCTGCGCGGGCACGCGCGCGCGCGATCCCTCTACTTCTGAAGGACGTTCCTGAACGTCCTATCAGAAGTAGACGGCTCCCACCCGGCCGTATATCTACATTGGCCGGGTGGGAAGTGGTTAATATTCCAGTTCAGGTAACAACTTTAACAATTTAGATTTCTCCTCACCTTTTGGCCTGGTGATAATGGTCACTAGCACAGTGGTTGAGCGAAAATGTTCAATGGTGAGACACCGCAGTAAGAAAAATAAAAATTGACAAAGGTTCGTACCCTAACTTTGACTAGAGATGCACTTTTATTTTGTAGAAAGTAACTGGATCCAAACAATTTGGATGTGCTGAATATCCTTTTTGCATGTTTCTGCTCAAAGCATATTTTAACATTATTTCTTTCTTTCATCCATACAGTGGATTTTCCACCATCTATTCGTATGCATTTGTTGACGAAGATGGCAGATATCGAGTGAGTTGTTATGCATATTTTAAAGTGTATTTAAACCCAAGAACAGAATTGGTAGTATTGCAGCTTACTGGTCCTTAGATGTGGTGGCAATCCGGCATTGCCTAAATCGCTTCCTATCCTAAGGTGACAACTATACTGAGCAGCTGTGTTGCCATAAGACAGGGAGTGTTAGTACTACATAACACCTCCCTCGTTTTTCCATGATAGGGGGAGGTGTCTTGTCTAATATAGCTGTAAACAATGCTAACTGATAACAGTCCAGAGGCAGAAAGTACAGGAAATTATCAGCTAAGATTTATCATAGAAGAAGTGTAGCGGCATAATTAAAGCATCAAAATGTTCAAAATACGGATAGATAGCAGTCATGACGTAGAGGATTGTGTGATAATGGAGACTAGTCCATAAAAGATGTTATGTTCAGCAGATCAAATAACAGTCTAGTGGAGGCCACCATCCCAGTGATCAAGATGCAAAACGGTTGAGTTCAGACAATTTTACCATTTGTCACCAATGGTAAAATTGCACGCTCTCTGGACTTATTGGCTGCCGTTACAGCAGCTAAAGAGCCTCAAACACATGGAAACCGCTCTGGAAATAATGCAGTGAAACGTCAATGTTACAGGACAGGATTCAACTGGGAATAAATAAGCTCACCCAGAGCCCAGAAGAAGTCTCATAGTGTAGTATTTTAATTCCAAAAGTAAAGGTAAAAAAACTTGCATATGAAGCTGCTGGTGACCTGGAATCGTTCAGCAGCAGGATGTCAATGGCAGGTATCCCGTCCGATGCGTTTCATCCAAAAGGACGTTGCCTGGGGAACCCCGTCGGGATACGCAGGCTATCTGGCATTGACGCCCTGCTGCTGAGAGATTCTGGGTTGCCAGCAGCTTTATATGTGATTTTTTTTATTTTTTTTATTATTTTTTACTTTTTCTGTTGTGCACCTTTACACTTGGAATAAAAATACTACACTATGAGACGACTTCTGGGCTCTGGGTGAGCTTATTTATTCCCAGTTGGATCCTGTCCTGTAACGTTGGCGTTGATGATCTACTGCTTTATTTCCAGAGATGATCTAACAGCAGCCAGTAAGGGAGAGTGCAATTTTACCATTGGTAATGGTTCATTTGTCTGGACTAGATTGTTTTACATTTTGATCACTGGGGTGGAGGCCTCCACTACAGACTGTTATTTATTCTGCTAAATATAACCTCTTTTATGGACTATTCTCTATCACACGATCCTCTGTTATGACTATCCATATTTTGAACAGTTTGAAACTTTAATTCTGGGCGCTACACTTATTCTATGATCTGTTATAAGTTGGCTATACTACTTGTGTCAGCTGCTGAGATTGTTTTTTCAATGCATTATTGTTGACGCAGATTTATGGCTGCAAAAACTGTTTTTTTTTTGTTCTTTTTTTTATTTGCACTTGTCAAAGTTGTATATAAAAAATATGTATCGATCGTTTTACATCTTGATCACTGGGATGGTGGCCTCCACTACAGACTGTTATTTGATCTACTGAATATAACATCTTTTATAAAATAAAATCTTTCAATGGTATATTTAACGGACCAAAGGGGAGCAAATAAGAGAAAAGTACATATTCTTTAATGATTTTGTTCCTGAATTGGAATAGTTATATTTAGATTTAAAGCTGGTGATTTAATCTATAGTCTGCAGTCTTCAGAGTATATTTCTCTCTCTCAAATGGTAGGACTCAATAGGATGTTGATGAATTATTACTAGCCCTACTGTGTTTTGACTTGAGAGACACCACTTTTGATGCGGAATGATTTGGTTATCTTTGTTGTGCACTTGATCTGTTATATCTAAGCAGTACTTTCAGGTATGGGCAAAATAACAGGTTTGCCTCAGGAAAGAAGTCCTGTTTAATCCTAATGGCATAAATCTGTTTTCCAGGTGATCCGATTAGAAAAATTTGAGTTCTTATTTATCTTTATTTGCTGTTGAGATAAAATTTGTGTATGGTATATAAACAATACTAAAATAACCTTTTATTATTTTGATAGATACAGACTGGCTTCTGGGACCAGTGAGAAGATACAGCTCAGCGGCTTAATAGCTGCATTCCAAGTCACTCGAGACTTGATTGTAGCTGAAGCTCAGAGTGGGAAGTAGCAACTTGATGTGGTCAAGGTTACTCGAGGACAGAGCAAGAAGTATTTTTTTCACAATTGTGTATACACAGTGGAGCAAAACTGTGTATTTAAAGAACATCAGAGACTAAGCTTTGGAGATGCCAAAACTTTTATTTTCACACAGGAGTGTGAATGTTATGTTCTTTGCAAAGAACAGAAAAAGTTACTTGTATTGTAATGATTTTTCAATATGCGGTGACTGAAGTAAATTACTTTGATTTACATCATGCCTAGAACATGGACTTGTATATTCTCTTAAACGTACAAGGTTTATATTGTTACTGCTGAATGGAATACAAACAAATTCAATTTTTTTCCAATCTTCTTGAGTATTATTACATTTCAGTGGAGTTTTTTTTTTTTTTTTTTTTGTATGTTAATTACATCCTGCTTTCTTGCTGTAAAGTATCACACTTTATTTCTCAGCAACACATCTAGATAACAACAGTGGTCTTTATGTACAGCTTTCAAAGTCTTCTAATCGGAATCAAGAGGATAACAGAGCTGGCAGTTTGTGACCTATTAAATTCAGTGAGAAATTTTGATCTATACTTATGAATGCTACCTGCACCAAAATTGCATCCAAGCCAGATTTTAGGCTGCATTCAAGTTTCAACGCTTTAATTTCTAGCGGTCATCAAAACCTTCATGACTACACCACATTTCTAAGTCTTGGTATGCACTGGTTTAGTCAGCAATAATTATTTAACTACTTTGCATACCAAAATTATTGTTGCACCATTTTCTTTTTAGCAAACATAGGGCCTTCATTTGTTTTTAAAATGGTCATATATATTTTTTTTTGGTGTACTAGGGTTGCCAAGACCAATTCGGATGTTCTGGCCCCAGCACATCTTCAATCAAATTGTATGCCTAGATAGTTCACAATGATCTTGATCCCTTTGGTGACAGGGTCAGTATTTTCAACTCTGTGAAATACAATGTTGATTGTAGCCATAAAAGTTTTCCAGACACAGTAAATGGAGAGGTTGGTAATGGTGCCACCAGAGCCTCTGTCACATCTGCCAGAGAATCCCTCACCTTCCTGTAGAGAATGGGAGGCCAGCAAATCCACATCTGACTTGCCCCAACCCAGGCAGATTTTTATGAAATACATCCGGGTGCAATGACCACTCGCTTTGATCCTGCACCTGACTAAGGTAGTCAGTCTTCCAGTTTTCTACGTCGAGAATGTAAACTGCAGAGAGCCAGCAGATAAAGTTCTGCTCAAAAAAAAATTGTAGGACCTTCAGCGCTGCTGTTGAGATCCTTGTCCTGTTCTGATGACTGATATAAGCCACCCTTGTTGCACTGTCTGACTGGAACCTAATTGGGCATCCTCGAAGCTGCTCCATTCAATGAGTTAGACAAAACCTGATCTCCTTTAGCTCCAGGACACTGATAGGTAGCTGAGATTCCGCTGATGTCCAGTGGCCTTGGGCCAACCTTAAACATGTAACAACCCCAGCCAGACAGTTTGGCATCTGTTCTGTCCCCGTTCAGTAGAGAAGGAGAAAGGGACATAGGAGACTTGTCCCACCTGGATAGAATTTCCTTCTGCAGGACCTTGTATGGAACTGCACATACAGGTCCGCCTAGAAGGGTGACAAAATGAGGCCCAAAACCTGCATGTAAAAACGCAGAGACCACCACCTGCGGGACAGCAGTAGCTGGACTGCAGTCTAGATTTCCAGAGACTTGTCCGGTGGGAGGAATAACTTGGCCTGCGCCAAGTCGAGAATCAGCCCCAGATATTCCAGACACCTGGTCTGTAGAGTGGGCATGGTGTTTTGCCATGTTGTCCATCAGCACAGAATGAGACTCTGCTCAAAGGAGGAGGTCATCCAGATAGCCTATCACTGCAATCCCCCGCTGTCTTAGCGATGCTAGGACTGGAGCATTACCTTGGTTAACACCCAGGGAGCGCCACAAACTTGATACGCATCCCTGACCACAAAGCACAAGAAACACTAGTGCTTGGTGCAAACGGGAACATGTAAGTTACATGTCCTTGATGTCTATGGGCCAGGAAATCCCCCCGATAAAGGGAGGCCACCACGGAACGGATGTATTCCATTTTGAACCTCTAAACTATCACAAAGGGCTTTGAGGTCCAGAATCAGATGGATACCTTCTTCGAAACCGTAAACAGGTCCTGCACCCCTCCAGGTCCGGAACTGGGACTATCACGCCCTGGAGGAGGAAATCCTGCACCGCCTGTGAAGAGCCTGCAGGCGAGACAGAGATGAAGATTGGAAGGAAAACTTGTCTGGAGGATAGGAAAGAAATTTGTTTTTTTAACCTGACAAAATCAGTTAGTGGGCCCACTTGTCAGAAAGTAGCGAGGTCTGTGGGCCTTCAAATCAACAAAGTTGGCCCTCCACTAGAAATGGGTGAAGGCAAGCCTTCATGCCAAGGAGAGCTCCTCCATGGCCTTGTGAACAAGGTGTGTTGCTATGGGCATTTGTATAGTGACTTTATTGCAATAATATAGAGTTTTAGATTTAGTAACAGCATATGTCTACAAAGGCCTCTTCCACCTCCATTGATATGTAAATAAACCAGATAGAAGATGAGCAGAGGAAGTTGGTGTTTACAGGAAGTGGGTGGGGGAGGCATGGAGAGGGTTTTGAAAGAGACATGTGTTTTGGGAGAGAGGGACAGTTGGTGTTTGGAGGACAAAGAGAAAACACATGGCTTCCAGGAACTGGAGAACGTTGGAGACGCTTTTGTGAGTTGGACTGAGCAAAGGACCATGGAGGACATCTTGACCCCTAAGTTGAGTAATTGTTTAGTTTACTTAATGTGTACATATTATACATGCTTATATGTGAAGCTATAAGTTGTATTGTATTGTTCATCCTACAGTTTGTATGTGCAGATTTTTCCCTGTTTAGTAAAGCATTAATACACTTCAGAAGTCTAGTCTTCCTTGGTTTTACCACAAGAACCTAATAGATAAACGCAGGCAGAACATTTGGGGGCTCGGCCGGGATTTGTGCTAAAATTTCAACTGAAGCAGACCTGTTTTATATTGTGTGTTTTGTTGCTTGTGCTGGGGGAAAAATGCTGCGTACACTGTTTAGGAGGAGTAAGGCTGCAAAGATTTCTGGTGTCCAGGAGGACTTGAAGGCGTGCACCCTTCCTATCTGGGCCAGAAATAGTCAGTGGATGCCTGTTGCAAAGGAGCTAGCTAGATATGCGTCTCCTTTGAACAGAGCTTGGGGGGATGGAGTCTGTGATCTTTCCTCAGATTTTAGTCTCAAAAGTTTTGGGTTCAGTAAGGGAGAGATGCGGGCAGTTGCTGTGTTTGGTTTGCACTTCCTGCATGCTCTACATATTGAATCTGAAAAGAGGGAAAAGGCGGAATTAGAAAGAGATTTACTGAAGGAGCAGCTTGCAGTGGCATCCAAGTGTTTGGAAGAAACTGCAAGCAAGGAAAAAGATTTAGAAAGGAGGGTAATCAAAGTTAAACCTGCAGTGGCTTTGAAGTGTGTTCAAACCCCTGTAGGCCGAGCTGAAGATTTGAATGAGCGGTGTGCAGCCCTCATGACCAAGTCTAATGATGCCCTAACAAAGGACAAAGGCCCAAAGCCTGTAAGCAGAAGTAGGACATGTGCCACTGTTACTTCTCATAACCGGGAAGCAGAGTATTTGATCAGCTCAAATGACCGAGTTGAGTCAGATACAAGGAAGGCAAGGCCTATGATCTCCAGGAGACACATGTGGATTGATTTACTTAAGGTGGGGGTCCCTAGAGAGGAAATAGATGGGATTCCTACACCAGCATTGTTTAAGAAGTGGAAGCAAATGGTTGGGAATGGTAGATTCAGTCACATTAAGTGTTTCTGTTGCCATAAAATGGGGCATTTTGGAAAAATGTGCCATGCTGTGAAGGCTGAACAACAGCAGGCTTGTGTGCTTCCCAGGACAGCACGGAGAGACATGCAAGTTTATTCGTTACGTTGGAAGTCAATGCCTTTCCGTGAAAGTATTTCAAGGCAACAGTGGGCACCCTACAATAGTTTTGCAGTTAGAAATGGGCAGATAGAGAAATGTGAGCAGTGAGCTATGTTTTTTGGCACAGTTGGAAGGAACATATAATCTGCTTTGTCTCTTACTCTTTTCAGGTATTGAGCATCGAGAGGTGGAGCAGGCAGAGCAGATGACCATACTGGATGGGAGGAGACAGACCAGAAGAGAGCCTGAGAAAAGGTGGCTGAATTGGAGTGGACTTCCATCTGAGCATTTTCCTTATGACCAAGAAGAAAAGAGACTTTTCATCTGGGACTTTCTTTACAAACTGCCAAAAGACATTGTTAACCCTGCTCAAAAGTCAGCCTTCCAGGGACAAACCAATCGTCTGACCGCCCACAAGATGGGGGTCGAAAGGGAATTTGTTCCTCCCATTTATACGGGGGGTTTATTTTGCCCTTTCCTGGACAAAAGGCTTGAAGAAGTTTCCTATATTATCCTATAAAGTCAAGAGGTGGTATGTGTTGCTATGGGCATTTGTATAGTGACTTTATTGCAATAATATAGAGTTTTAGATTTAGTAACAGCATATGTCTACAAAGGCCTCTTCCACCTCCATTGATATGTAAATAAACCAGATAGAAGATGAGCAGAGGAAGTTGGTGTTTACAGGAAGTGGGTGGGGGAGGCATGGAGAGGGTTTTGAAAGAGACATGTGTTTTGGGAGAGAGGGACAGTGGTGTTTGGAGGACAAAGAGAAAACACATGGCTTCCAGGAACTGGAGAACGTTGGAGACGCTTTTGTGAGTTGGACTGAGCAAAGGACCATGGAGGACATCTTGACCCCTAAGTTGAGTAATTGTTTAGTTTACTTAATGTGTACATATTATACATGCTTATATGTGAAGCTATAAGTTGTATTGTATTGTTCATCCTACAGTTTGTATGTGCAGATTTTTCCCTGTTTAGTAAAGCATTAATACACTTCAGAAGTCTAGTCTTCCTTGGTTTTACCACAAGAACTTAATAGATAAACGCAGGCATAACACTGACCTCATGTAAAAACAATCTTTTTTTTTTTTTCTAGACATGACTGAATGAATAATACTCCCATGAAAGGGAACTAGGTTGTAAAAACTGGTATATCACAGATAGTCAGTGGTATTACAGACAATTTATTAATTCAGCTATTAACAGGTTAGAAAAATGTTTGCAATTTCAAATTTGTAAGGACACTTGAAGCCTGCGATTTAAGGAACTAACAACCAGCTGTTCATGACCCCCTGATGGGTCCTATAGTCTTTTGTGCAGATGAGGGTTGACAACTGTAATACACAAATAATAAATGTGATATCACAATAATTAAATGTATAAAAAAAAAAGTCACTATTGTGCTCTTGGCTCTCAAACACATAGAAATGCTGTAAAGAGAGAATGCTTTCAAACCCATCAATTTACAAAATGCAAGTGAGTGAACAGAAGAAAACTAAATCAAATCAACATTTGGTGTGACTACCCTTTGGCTTCAAACCAGCCTCAATTCTTACACTTGCACACTTTGTACACTTGTGCAAAGTCAAGGATCTTGTAGGATTAGAGTCGGGTGTATGATTAACCAATTATACCAAGCAGGTGCTAATGATCATGGATTTCATATGTAGGTTGAACCAGTCATTAACTGAAACAGCTGTGTAGGAGGCTTAACCCTGGGTGAAGAACAGTGTTTTATATGTTGAGGCACTAATGAAAATCCGTGCAATCAATAGATTTTTTAAACAATCTATAAAAAAAAGTCCTAAAACAATACGTGATTAGACAAAACATCTTGTAGTCCACTTCTTTCACCACATGTGCATTAGTGATGCATGCCCTCCTCAATAATTAGTGCTCCAATGTGTTCCACCACCTAATGTAAGGAGGGTCACTCTCCAGATAGCCTCGGGCCACCAGGACCCTCACTGCTTATATGATGAATCCTCTTGCATCCATGTCCTTTCCTTCATGTCAGTGAAGACCCCAGCATGTCTGGCTCAGGTGGACCGCATGCCGGCGAGGATTGTAATTACCCAGGCTTTCTATAGTGGGTGCCGCTTCATGGCACATGAAAATGTGAGTGTACTGGCATGTGTTTTTTTAATAAATTTTAAATAAATGTATTGCACGATTATTGCTTTCTCATTCTGAGACTTCCCTGTTGGTGACATTAGATTTAAGAGGAAAGGAAGTGGATGTCGAGCATAAACCAAGCTTAGAATTTAGATGCCCACCGGAGGTTCCCAGGAACCATTTATTTATTTTTTTACATGCTGTATTTTATGTGGAGTTCTTAATATCACTTTCTTACGCTATGTGGACCATTTTTTTTCCCCCCATATGGTTTATTAGTTGGAGCAATTTTCATTGTCAGCCATGATACCTATCCTATTCAGTCTAAACAGAGTGAACCGAATAGATCTTCTGTGTATCACTCGCGCTTGTCTAGACTCTTATCATTTGGAGCCTAGATCTCTGGTAAGCAAGTATTTCACATGATTCAAGGTGGAGGTGCACCTGGGTGAAAATTCCACAAATTATTTGTTCACTCACGTTGGATATTTTTTTTTTTTTTTTTTTTTTTTTAATCCGATCCTTTTTTTTTTTTTTTTTTTCTTTAAGCAAACAACATTGTATAACCCGTTTGTGTTATTTTAAACAAAACCACATTAAACAGCCCCCCCCCCCCAAAAAAAAAAGCCCACACCATCCCTCTGCAACACAACCCCCTTAGGCTGGATTCACACCTATGCATTTTTAGTGCTTTTTGCATTTTGCAGATTTGCCCTACAGTCCATTTACCATGGCTTCCTATGGAACACGTTCTGTAGTGCAAATCTGCAAAAATGCAAAAAGCACTAAAACGGCATAGGTGTGAATCCAGCCTTACTCTTGGAGTATAGGAGGAAAAAAAAAAAGTAAAAAAGAAACCGTATCTAATATTACAAAGTTCATGGTGCATATTGGTTTACAATAATACCCAAGTCATGGATTGAAGCCATCTTGACCCAGTAGCATCAAACTTACTCTTGGAATTTCTTAGGAAGTATGTATGTTTTTCAAAAATAATAATCCTATTCAGGTCTAGAATCCACTCAGATACGGTCAGCGAGGTCCACTTGAGAGCAATCTGTCTACAGGCAACAAAAAGAGGGGGTGTGAATAAACATGTCACTGTAGCCCAATAGACATATAAGTGGTTCAATCGGAATCCAATAGCCCCTTTAAGGTACCAATCGCCTCCACCCAATATCTTTGAAGTTCTGGGCACCACCACAAAAGATTAGCGTACCTGTTACCACATCTAGGACAGGCTGGCTTAGATCTTAGTCCAATTGCATACAGAAATTGGGGAGTTCTATAGACTATGGAGGATAAAGATCTGTATCAGTCTGTGCGATGGGGAAAGAGACACCCGGGATGAGGACCGCAGAATACTATCCCAGACCTCCTCTGGGATAAGAGCGATATCTTTTTCCCAACCAGCTCTAGACTGGATGGGAAAGTTCAATAAGAACCTATCTGACAATACTCTATATGTAGTGAATGCCAGACCCTATGCTGACCTTGCTTGTACTATCTTGTCAAGAACAAAAATGGGGGGAAAAACATCCTAGCAGGAGAGAACTAGGCATGTAGAGCATGTCTAATGCCGCGTACACACGATCGGAATTCTCGTCGGAAAAAGCTCTGATGGTTTTTCTGACAGAATTTCCCTCAAACTGTCTTGCCTACACACAGTCACACCAAATTCCGACGGTCAGTAACACCACGACATACAACACGTTCGACGGCACTATAAAAGGGAAGTTTAATGCTTCTGAGCATGCGGCGGAATTTTGCGTGTCGGAATTGCATACACACGGAAAAAAATCAGGCTCTCAAACCAAAGTCTGTCGGAAATGCCAACAGAAAAAGACAGATGGGCATACACACGGTCGGAAAATCTGATGAAAAGCTCCCATCTGACTGTTTCCATCGGAAATTCCGACCATGTGGACGCGGCATTAGTTGCAAAAATTGATAGGCCCAAGTAGGTTGTAGAGAAAACTCCCCTGAGTTCTTCAAAGGATTTAAGTATACCATTCTCATATAGCTGAGCTAAAGTTGTTTTTCCTGATTTTCTCCATCTCTGTGAAAGCCTCTAAGAGACAAAATTTGAGGAAATCTATCTGGTAGGATAGGAGACACCCAGCATTTTTTTTTAACTGTATCCCATATTTTATACATTAACATACAGGTGGGCATGTCAACGAGCGAGACATTCCCTCTAGTGCCATCTAAAACATGAAGTGGTAGCCGACCCTTAAATGCATATGAAAATAGTGGTTGCTATTTTTATATTTGTGGGGCTTTGCAAAGCTTACTAGATGTTCAGGCATCTATAAAAAGAGGTCTTCTCTACACAAAACATCATGACTGAGTTGATCTTTTGCCACAGGTTTGGGGAATACAAACTGATTTTCAATGTCTAGTGTAGCTGCCCTGCTTAACATAAGCGTTGAGGTCCTCTTTCCGTTCTTGTAGCAATTTCTGTATTAGCTGCCTTTTTAGTTTCAGAAATTAATACAAAATGAAAAGGTTATATTTGGAGATCCTAACACTTCCAAGGATTTTGTTTAGTCCAGCACTCATTTTTGTGTTTTTTCCTTGACCTTACTTTGAAATGATGAAAAAATATTTCACAAAATGTATGTACACAAACAGCAATCCAGCTGTAACATTATGACCACCCACCATAAGCCATCAAGGCATGAAATCCACTAGACCTATGAAGGTATGCTGTGGTATCTGGCAACAAGCCAGCAGTAGCACATCCTTTACATCCTGCAAGTGGTGAGGTGGGGCCTCCATTGATCAGACTTGTTTTTCCAGCACATTTCACAGATGCTCCATTGGATTGAGATCTGGAAAATTTGGAGGCCAATTCAACACCTCAAACTCGCTATTAAAGCGGAGCTTCACCCAAAAAAGGGACGGGGTGGTTACCTAGTTCTTCTCCCCCCCCCCTCCCCTCCTGCAGCCTTCTGGGACACATCACAGAAGACTGCCAGACCATTCAGGAGGCACAGCACGACTTGCACATGTGCAGGGCACCCGACTGAAGCCACAAGCTGTCACAGCCAAGTGCCCACAGTTGAGATGCCAGGGAGAGAAGAAGGGATGGCTCGGGTGAGCACATCACTGGATCGTGGGACAGGTGGGTGTGTTTATTAACAGTCAACATCTACAGTTTTTGTAGCTGCTGACTTTTAATAAACAAAAACATGACTGCATAAAATGAATCCCGATCTATCTCCTCTTTGTTGGAGGGACTGTGGGGAGGAGGGAACTCATGCACATATATGGTGGCAATGTTTCCTAATTCAATCATATTGGAAGGAAGTAGTAGTAGACTGGATAAAGAAGATTAGTGGGATTGAAATTAAACTTGATCCTTGGCAATGCCTGTTTCATGTAAACGGGGATACCAAGGAAGAAATATAGAGAAGCAATTACACCATTCCTGCTGAATGCAGCAAAGGTACTAATTCGGAAACATTGGAAGTCCAAAAATATCCAGATGATAAAAGATTGGTTTAGGGAAATAGATAAAATTAGGGGTATGGAAGAAGTAATACACATGCAAAATAACTCTGAAATAAAATATAAAACAAGAGCTGGTTGGAATTTAGACAAACTCAGGTTTACGTTAATTATATGGGGAACAACAAATAGGGCTTCTGCTGTTCCCTATCCCCCCCCCCCCTTTTTTTTTTTATTTAAAGGAATCACTTAGGGAATTTAAAGAGGAGTGCCCACTAAAAAATTTTTTTTTTTAAAAGTCAGCAGCTACAAATACTGCAGCTGCTGACTTTTAATAATCGGACACTTACCTGTCCCATGGTCCAGCGATGCGGGGGAACGAAGCCCCCCCTCGCAGTGCCGGCATTCTTACTGTGGGCACCCGGCTGTGGCTTCACAGCCAGGCACCCACTGCGCATGCGCGAGCGGCGCCATTATACAACGCTCAGTCATCTGGGACACGTGACAGGTCCCGGATGACTGTGCGGCGCTGAGGGGAAGTGATGTCACGGCCCGGGTGCTGAAGGTGGCAGACTACAAAGGACCCCCTAGCAACAGGCATTTAGAGGTGAGTTAAAAAAAAAATGTTTCCAATTATTTTTTTTTATGATTTTTTTTTAAGCAAATTTTTTTTTTTTTGGTGGCAACACCACTTTTTTTAAACTTTTTATTAATCTTCATTACATACAGAATACATTTACAACCGTATTACATAACCAATTTTGCATATTCCAGTCGGATCATTCTCCTTATTAAACAAATACTTCCATACATAACATATCTGACAATCGTGGCATCTAAGATAAAACAGGAGGTTCTAAGACATTAACCCTGTAATGAAGATAAACTTGTACTTATTCATGTCACTACACCCTCAAGTATTAATAATGGTATCATTGCATCGTTTACATTGATCAACAAGCATCAGAAGTCATAGTCGCACCTTGTGTAAATCATCAGTACCTTTGCATAGCAAAGACTGCAGTCCTTTACCTCTTTCTATTCTCATTCTGCCCCCTGTATATATTGGCCTATGATCACTTATTCTAAAAACAGTATAAAGGTATTGTTCACACACTAGGAGTTTAGTCCACTTCAGGGTATTTGCATGCATCTATAAGATCTGTCCACTTTCCCCATATCTTCTCGAATTTAGCCGCACACCCCCTAGCCTCATAAGTCAATTTGTAAACAGGCAGTACCTGATTAATTACATTCTTCCATAAGTTCAGAGAAATCGGTGTAGAGTGTATCCATTGCATAACCACCGTTTTTCTAGCATAGAATAATAAAAGGCTTAGAAATTGTTTTTGGTATGTGCTCATGTCCACCTCCTCGAAGACTGCCAGTACGCACCACTTAGGACTGCAGATATTTGGTAGATCAAAATTAGTCGCTATGAAGTGGGTTACCTGTGACCAAAATGGGCGTACCTTTTCACAGTTCCAGAGCATGTGGAGCAAATCACCTGTAAGTTTGTTACATTTATGGCAGATAGAGCCGTTTATTTTCTTCATGCGAAATAAGCGTAGGGGCGTGTAGTAAACTCTATGAAAGATACGCAACTGTATCATTTTATCCCTGGCTGAGATGGTGGTGGCAAAGTACGTGTCCATAAACTCTTCCCAATTTTCATCTGACATATCCGGTATATCCATAAGCCAGTAACTTTTCACTTTCTGTAATTGACCCGTGCCCCCCTGTGACAACAGTTTGTAATACCCTGAGATTAATCCCGAATGTTCGGGTTGCAAAAGTGCCTCTTCTAGCGTAGAGTTTTGAAACCTGACATTACCAAGACCTAATTGGGCCGTTGCTGCATTCTTTAATTGAAGATACCTGAAGTGCCAGGTCCCCGGCACCCCAAGCTCCTGGCAACACCACTTTAATAAGATAAAGGGTTTGTACATCACACAGTAATGAAGTAATGGTGTTTTTTATTTTATGTGCATCACCAAGGAGAAATATAATGATGGTAGAGAGTTGCGACTCTCTCCTTTTCATAAATAAAGTTGGGCTGGGGAAGTTACAGCATCACATATATAAGGTGGCAGTTTCAGTATAGGGAATTTCACAGAAACACAGCAGGGGATAAAGGATAACCATGGTTGGGAATAATGAGGGGAGGAAGGAGGTTATTAAAATAAAAGGGAAGAGGGTAAGGGGATACACTAAAGTTCTGAGATTTTATCCCATTATTTTTTCCACGAGGGGGGGATGGTAGAGGGGGAGATGGCAGAATACCCATAATATTTCTGGAATGTATTTTGAGATTGATCCATGTGTTATACTGACTGTTTTCATGTATCTTATTCTTGTAGTTTTGTATGTATGCTTATAGATAAGGTTGACCTGAAATGATATCGAATGTTTTTATGTGAAAAATATCTTAATAAAAATAATTGAAAACCAAAAAAATTACTGGAGCTCCTCTTAAAGATCCTCAAACCATTCTTGAATGCATCGGGCCGGGCCACCTTTTTCCTCTGCGCCATGCTCCAATTTTGATGTTCACATTTCCATTGTAGGCACTTTTGGCAGTGAACACAGGTCAGCATTGGAACCCTGACCGGTCGGTCTGCGGCTATGCAGGTCCATATGAAACAAAACTGCGATGCTTCTGACACCTTTCGAATAGAACCAGCATTAAACTTAAGCAATATTAGTTACAGGAGCTCGTCTATTGGATCAGACTACACAGTCCAGCCTTCACTCCCCATGTGCACCAATGAGCCCCACCCATGTCCATGGTGCCGGTTTTCCTTCCTTGGACCACTTTTGGTAGGCCCTGACCACTGCAGACCAGGAACATCCCTCAACAGCTGCAGCTTTGGAGATGCTATGACCCAGTCATCTAGCCAGTACAATTTGGTCCTTGTCAAAGTCACTGAAATACTAATGCTTGCCCATTTTTTTTTTTCTTTCAACACATCAGGGACAACATGTTTACTTGCTGCCCAATATATCCTACACACTTCCAGGTGCCATTGTAACAAGATAACATTATGACCACTAATGGGCATTGATTATAACTGCTCAGTGTATAGGTACAATATGTATTCAGCTCAGAGGGAGAGTCTGCTCACCCTGTTTTTCTAAACAAAACCATCCATTTGGCTAAATTCTTGTCAATCCCATTCAAAGCTAAGGACTGCAAAGGTCCTCTGTAATATAATGCATGGCCCCCTCAAAAAAAAAAAAATAAAAAAAAAGAAAAGACAGACACCAATTATAAGGCATTTTATTTTATTACATCTCCACATTCTGATCATACAAAGCATAACAAGATCCCTGTTTGTGTCACCTGATGTACTGCAACACCAGGAGATTTTTACTTTTTAGTGTAGAAATTTTCTCTGCAAAAATACAATGTACCATTTGCAATGCACCCATGCTCATTTATAGTGCACATTATGAGGTAAAAATGTCACATTGGATGGGTGATAGAATTGTTAGCCAATAGTGAATCAAACGTTTGACCAAAAAGGTCAATGTTTATGGTTTAAATTACAAAAGTATGTTTAATGAAGCGTAAATACTTTAAATAAATATAATTTTATAATCACACTTTCAATGTAGTTAGCATTGGGTTTGTCAGCCTGGCGGTTACAACATTCTACCAAGGCACATACATGTGTTAACACAAATACAGAGGAAAATTTTCTGTGCACATAGAACACAAAAAAAAAAATCCCAATTACTGTAAAGATATCATTTCATTCTTACACTAGGCACTACTAAATTGAATAAACAAAGTATTTATAAAAGGAATGTCATCAGAGCAAATCATTTTGGTAATAGATTCAAGCAAGTTTAAAGGAGAAGTGCCGGTTCATCCAAACGAGCGGGGCTGCAAATATTGGAAAGCGACTCAGTACACCCCCAATCGCCTATTGTGCTGCCAGCCTGCGTTTACACGCACTGCCATGTCCATACATCCAGAGCCAGCACTTGTATAGGAGTGAAAAGACCAGTTTTGCCAGGATGGCCGAGTGGTAAAAGCCTCTCATGAACACATGGAAGACAGAGCTTTCTACTTAAGTACAGGGTTTACACATTTATTTTATCCTCTTCAAATATTGTGACCCTGTATGTTTGGATGCAACTACACTTCGTTAAAGGGATTTAACATTTTTCTTTTTTCAATATAAAAGTGGCCTCTTTATCCCATTACCTCCTTGGTCCTCTCCATTCTAACCCTACTGTGTGCAGCAGGAGGACCCTTGCACATGATAGAATAAACCAAAACAGCTATAATAATAATCTCAGCAGAGCCGTTGCATTATGGCTCTTCTATCTGACTGTGCTTGATGTGGGCAACAGAAGTCTACCCCAATTAACTTAATTTAAAACATCTACTGATCTCTCCTCCTTAAAATGCTAGTTTGCCTGGTTATCATGCCATCAAGCCACAGACCTAAAGAGTTAGTTCACCTTTTTAAGAACACTGTACACCCCCCACCCTCCTGGTCCCCGTTGTATTTACCTCTGTGTGTGAGGAGCTGTCAGTGCCCACGCAGCAAGTGGAGTGGTCCAAAGTTTTAAAATCCTTGCTCTTCTCCTGCTTTCTGCAGGGCTTCCAAGACAGGTCACAGCAATGCTATGTGTTGCCACTGACCAATCAGAATCTCTCTAATCTGTCCCAGAAGTGCTGCAGGAACAAGAGGAAGAACGGGGAAGCGTGGATTTCAAATCCCCAGATTGCTGCTCCAGCTGCTTGGGCACCGACAGCTCACTCCCCACAGATGTATGTGAAGTGGGGATCAGAGAGGTGGGGACTATATACAGTGTTAGAGCACTTTTCATTTTTTCTGAAAAAGGTGAACCTATACTTGAAAGGAAGCACGCAGATCAGGCGTTATGGGACTTCCCGGATCTGTATGTTTTGTGAGTCAGTGACTGAAGCCATTGAATAGACAAGCGACTAGCAATTTTAGAAGGTCAGCAATGGCACCTTCTACATTTATCTCAGTAGAGGGTTCTTTTGTGTAATTTTTTTTTTTTAAATAATGCATGCACACTTGCAAAACTATGTCTTGTGGCTTTTCCACAAAGTTTTTTTTAGCTGCTGGGACCCTACATAGTAATTTACATAGATCTGAAAGGGCTCGTGCACATGGATGCTTTACAGTGCGTTCAGAGCCACAACGGGAATATTTGTTTTATGGATCTTGATGCAGCTGTACGATAAGCTATAGGCCAAGTAAAAATCTGCATCCATGATCCTGCATATAAACTACATTTAACGCTAGACACGTGTAAATGTTTGTGCTAAAGTTTACACAAAAACAGGGACCCTATTGGCCAATATTGCTCAGGGGTGACACGTCAATAACAATGTGTAGCCAGCGGAGCATGCGCAGAACGACTGAAGGCATAGTGTAGAATCAGCAGGCAGTGCTCACTGACTATACACTACTGATGTGAACATGAATGACACATGTGGGGGGGGGGGGGGCAGAAGAGAGGGAGACTATAGGGTAAGCAGCCCTCAAAATTTGCACTCGCCTGCTCGCATTTGGCGAGTGAATTTATGAGCAGTGCGAGTATGGACAGGGCTGTGCTGCATAAGGTATGTATCCAGTTCCCCTCTGCCCCTCACAGGCTCGCAGCGCCAGCTTTGCAAAGAAGTAGTGTACCAGCCAGCGCAGCCTCTCTTCACCTCCCACACATCCCCCACACTGCACAGGCTAGCAGCAAAGCAGAGCTTTGCAAGGAAGTGTACCAGCCAGCGCCGCCCCTCCCCACCTTCCACACATCTCCGTCCCATACATGCTAGTAGCAGATTTGTGAAAAGAAATGTACCTTGCCGCTTGGGACCGCCCCTCTCCACCTCCGTTTGGGACCGCCCCTCTTCAGCTCCGTTTGGGACCGCCCCTCTCCACCTCCGTTTGGGACCGCCCCTCTCCACCTCCGCTTGTGACCTCCCCTCTCCACCTCCGCTTGGGACCTCCCCTTTCCACCTCCGCTTGGGACCGCCCCTTTCCACCTCCGCTTGGGACCGCCCCTTTCCACCTCCGCTTGGGACCGCCCCTCTCCACCTCCTACAGGCTAGCAGCTTTGCAACAAGTGTACCAGCCGCCTGGGACCACCCCTCTCCACCTCCCACACATCCAAGGAGTGCACTGATGCCTGACCCCCATAGCTGCAGGACAATGGTATGTGATAATGTGACAGTCTGTTGTAATGTTCTGGGGGCATTGGGGGATTCAACAAGAAGTTTTCTGAGAGTAAGGGGGGATTGAGAGAACATATCTGCTGGATTGGGGGGGGGGGGGGGGGGGTTAATTTTAAGCATAGGTCTGAATCACCCCCCCCAATCCATTATACCTATGCCCCCAATTCCACCCCAATCTATCATACCTATGCCCCAATTCCCCCCCTCCCCCCCCAATCTATCATACCTATGCCCCCAATTCCACCCCCCTCCCCCCCAATCTATCATACCTATGCCCCCAATTCCGCCCCCCTCCCCCCCAATCTATCATACCTATGCCTCCAATTCTGCCCCCCCCCCCCATCTATCATACCATATGATCAATGGGGGAGGGGGAGTGGAATTGGAGGCATAGGTATGATAGATTGGGGGGAGGGGGGCGGAATTGGGGGCATAGGTATGATAGATTGGGGGAGGGGGGCGGAATTGGGGGCATAGGTATGATAGATTGGGGGGGGGGGGCGGAATTGGGGGCATAGGTATGATAGATTGGGGGGGGGGGGTGGAAGTGGGGGCATAGGTACGCTGGTGAGGGGAGGTTGGAAGACGAGGTGTACTGGGGGAGGCGTTGGCAGGTAGAGGTGTACTGGGGAGGCGTTGCAGGTAGAGGTGTACTGGGGGAGGCGTTGGCAGGTAGAGGTGTACTGGGGAGGCGTTGCAGGTAGAGGTGTACTGGGGAGGCATTGCAGGTAGAGGTGTACTGGGGGAGGCGTCGCAGGTAGAGGTGTACTGGGGAAGGCGTCGCAGGTAGAGGTGTACTGGGGAGGCGTTGCAGGTAGAGGTGTACTGGGGGAGGCGTCGCAGGTAGAGGTGTACTGGGGGAGGCGTTGCAGGTAGAGGTGTACTGGGGCAGGCGTTGCAGGTAGAGGTGTACTGGGGCAGGCGTTGCAGGTAGAGGTGTACTGGGGGAGGCGTTGCAGGTAGAGGTGTACTGGGGAAGGCGTTGCAGGTAGAGGTGTACTGGGGGAGGCGTTGCAGGTAGAGGTGTACTGGGGGAGGCGTTGCAGGTAGAGGTGTACTGGGGGAGGCGTTGCAGGTAGAGGTGTACTGGGGGAGGCGTTGCAGGTAGAGGTGTACTGGGGGAGGCGTCGCAGGTAGAGGTGTACTGGGGAGGCATTGCAGGTAGAGGTGTACTGGGGGAGGCGTTGCAGGTAGAGGTGTACTGGGTGAGGCGTTGCAGGTAGAGGTGTACCAGGGAGGCGTTGCAGGTAGAGGTGTACTGGGGAGGCGTTGCAGGTAGAGGTGTACTGGGGGAGGCGTTGCAGGTAGAGGTGTACTGGGGAGGCGTTGCAGGTAGAGGTGTACTGGGGGAGGCGTTGCAGGTAGAGGTGTACTGGGGGAGGCGTTGCAGGTAGAGGTGTACTGGGGGAGGCGTTGCAGGTAGAGGTGTACTGGGGGAGGCGTTGCAGGTAGAGGTGTACTGGGGGAGGCGTTGCAGGTAGAGGTGTACCGGGGGAGGCGTTGCAGGTAGAGGTGTACCGGGGGAGGCGTTGCAGGTAGAGGTGTACCGGGGGAGGCGTTGGAGGTTATTCTGAAAAAAACATTTAACAGTGTTATTTCATGAGATCATTTACAAGGGCGTGTTTAGGGGCAGGGCAAGGTAGGGTTTGGGTGGGGCAACAGGTGGCGAGTAACTCTTAAGGCCTGGCTAGTAGCTCAGAACTTGAAATTTTGAGGCCTGGGGTAAGGATAGAACAGCACCTATTACAGGTCAATAAAAGTAAATCTTTCTACAGAGAATTTCCTGAGGGAAAGATTACGACATCACATCCCTCTGAGAGTGGCATTGCCTTCGTCACCGTTCACTAATGCCGACGACAAAAGGCAAGATGGCATACAGGCAATATGAAATATGGATAATGCAAAAAGTAACACATATTTACAAGTATGCATGCATCATTTTTTAGCCTGCAATTTCAGAGAATTTACAAAAAAAATACTTCTGCTTTAAAAATGTAAAGGGCATGTCCTGTGTGAACTAAACTTTACCCCCTCCACAGTACTATAGCAATTACTACAAGTTACATTAGTTGGGATTTTACAATTACCACCACAAAATTTTGATTTCCACTTCAGTGATTGCGTGTTTTTTTTGTCTACTAAGAAAATGTATGTCTGGCTAAACATAGATTGGAAAACGAGCTCACAAGCAGACATTCTGCTCGGGATTTGGTCTACTTTCCCTTAGTGAAGACATAATTTAAAGGCCATTTGAACATATCTAATGAAGTGAAGCTAGTGGGATGCTTTTTTTTCCTGTCCTGCGCCCTAAAAGATAAAAACATCATCCTTAAACAAGAGAGCTACAAAATCAAACCTGCTCACCAGCTCAGGAACCATCCCATTGTTAATTATCTTTGCCTCAGCCTTCACACAAGTGACCTTCGATGACCAAGTTTATTTCCTACAAGCTGAAGCTACTGTGCAAGTTTCAGATTCTAGCAGTCCATTTCCCCAATATTCTTTGTTACTGTAAGAAGACTAATAATTAGTCCTGTATGTAAGAAAATCCTTCATTTTTCCTGGAATCGGCAGCGCAAGGACCTGATAGGTGGTTAGGAAACAACGCATTGCTTTGCGACACAAGTGTCTAAGTGAAGACAGGACTTGAGGGGACGTCCAGAACTGCACCTGTCCATCTCGGTTTCTGAAATACAGAAGAGGACTCAGTATACTTCTACCCAAATGTCGCTCAATTCAAGGTAATATTTCATGTCATTCGCTTATAATTTCACAGACAGCCTCTTGTGTAATGGTCTTATAAAAATATGCATGTCCATGATTTAATGCAGAACTTCAGGCAAATAAAAGATACCAATGAATGCAGCTCTGGATTTATTAATGTGTATCATTCTTTCTTAAAATACAATCAGTGTACTGGGAGGGGAAAAAAGTATTTGATCCCCTGCTGATTTTGTACGTTTGCCAACTGAAAAAGAAATAAATCAGTCTATAGTTTTATTGGTAGGTTTATTTTAACAGCGAGAGACAGAAAAACAAAAAAATCCAAAAAAGTTATAAATTTAATTGCATTTTAATGAGTGAAATAAGTATTTGACCTCTTCGCAAAACATTACTTAGTGGCAAAACCCTTGTTGGCAATCACAGAGGTCAGTCGTTTCTTGTAGCAAATTGGATCATGCTTTTCTGGGGTTTTTTGCCTTCCTCTGGATCAACTGTGGGTATAGGATTGGGTATATGGGATTGTATGATATTATTTTTTATTTATTTTTATGGTTGAACTAGATGGACTTGTATCTTTTTTTCAACCTATGTAACTATATGTAGTTGGCCACCAGGTTTGCACACATCTCAGGAGGGATTTTGTTCCACTCCTCTTTGCAGATCCTCTCTGTCATTAGGGTTTTCGAGGCTGACGTTTGGTAACTCGAACCTTCAGCTCCCCCCACATATTTTCTATGGGATTAAGGTCTGGAGACTGACTAGGTCACTCCAGGACCTTAATGTGCTTCTTTTTGAGCCACTCCTTTGTTGCCTTGGCCGTGTTTTGGGTCATTGTCATGCTGGAATACCCATCCACGGCCAATCTTCAATGCCCTGGCTGAGGGAAGGAGGTTCTCACCCAAGATTTGAGGATACATAGCCCTGTCCATTTTATGCGGTGAAGATGCCCTTAGCAGAAAAACGCAGCCAAACACCCCCAAAGCACCATGTTCCAAGTTTGACAGTGGGGATGGTGTTCTTGGGGTCATAGGCAGCATTCCTCCTCCTCCAAACACGTTGAGTTTATGCCAAAGAGCTCGATTCTGGTCTCATCTGACCACAACACTTTCTCCCAGTTCTTCTCTGAATCATTCACATGTTCATTAGCAAACTTTGGACGGACCTGTACATGTGCTTTCTTGAGCAGGGGGACCTTATGGGCGCTGCAGGATTTTAGTCCTTCACGGCGTAGTGTGTTACTAATTTCTTGAGATCATTGACAAGATTCTTCCGTGTAGTTCTGGGCCAATTCCTCACCATTCTCATGATCATTAAAACTCCACGATGTGAGATCTTGCATGGAGCCCCAGACCGAGGGAGATTGACAGTTATTTTGTGTTTCTTCTATTTGTGAATAATCACACCAACTGGCAATGGTCTTGTTGCCCATTCTAGCCTTGTGTAGGTCTATAATCTTGTCCCTGACATCCTTGGACAGCTCTTTGGTCTTGGCCATGGTGGAGAGATTGGAATCCGAGTGATTGCTTCTGTGGACAGGTGTCTTTTATACAGGTAACAAGCTGAGATTAGGAGCACTCTATTTAAAAAAGAGTGCTCCTAATCTCAGCTCGTTACCTGTATAGAAGACACCTAGGAGCCAGAAATCTTGCTGATTGATAGGGGATCAAATACTTATTTCACTCATTAAAGTGCAAATCAATGTATAACTTTTTTTGTTGTTATTCTGTCTCTTTTTTGCCTGAGTGTATGTACCTGAATTTGTCCTATAATCACCCCCTTCAAAATACTACACAACAGAGCTCAGACTGGGGGAGCAAGATGCAACCAAAGGAGCCAATCACTTGTGCTGCAGGGCAAGTGACATGCTGATGGGAGGAGAGAGCAGAGTGATGGGAAGGTGAGCTCATCAGTCTGCTTCTGTTCCTTTTACCGTTCAGTCTCAGGATGGGGTTATGGAGAAGACATGCGGTTTGGTTTACCCATAAACTCCTTTTTTGGAGTACATCACAGGACACAGGGGATCTTCATATCCATTATGATAGAATTATGCTGCCACCTTTAGTTAATTGGACACTGGTTAAAAAAAAAAAAAAAGAAAGGAAATCCCCCTAGGCACAACACCTCTGATCTAGACAAGGTTTGTTTTTGCAGCAAGCCATGGGCCACAAAAGAAGAGGAGCCTGTGTGTGATGTACTCCAAGAAAATGATTTTACAGCTAAACAAGAAATCCCAGTACACAGGGGATCTTCATATACATTACTATAGGGATGTCTCAAAACAATGAAAATGAGGGGAGGGTAACAAGGCAACAGGCCCCAAACAACTATAGCAAAATAGGTTAGAACCTCACGCAGAAGCATGCAAAACTTGTCGACCAAAGAAAGTGTCCCAGAAAGCACACTCCTGGCAGAATGAGCAATCACCGAAAATGGTGGAACCTTTCCCTTGAGACCAGAGGTTGAGACATTGGCTGACAAATACAAACAAGAAATGGAAGCTTTGCAAGCGGCCTGACATTTCCTTGGGCCTTCAGTAAGCACTAGGGGGGAATCTGACTGATGATTTGCAGCAGACAAATTCAGGTAACACCCAATAGCATGAACCAACACACAAGGTGTAAAAAGTCTCCCCCCCCCCCCCCCCCCCTCTGGTGCCACATTTGGCACCTTTCAGGGGGAGGGTGGGTACCTGTTTTTGACAGGTACCGTTCCCCACCTCCGGAGACGGAGCCACCTCTCAGAAGTTCGGGCCCCCTCCACCTTCCTCCATCGCCGGGCTAATTAGAAAGCGCAGCATGCTTCGAGCATGCACAGTAGGTAACCGGCCGTGAAGCCAAAAAGGCTTCACTGCTGGGTTCCCTTACCAGGAATGGCGGCGGCTGCATCAGACAACTGATCCGAAGATCAGCTGGGGTGCCAACATTGCGGACTCCCTGGACAAGTAAGTGTCCATATATTAAAAGTCAGTAGCTGCAGCATTTGTAGCTGCTGACTTAATTTTTGGTGGGGGGGCTCTTTAATGATGGCTGAGCCTGTAGAACCACCTTGTAATGGTGGAGTGCAAGGAAAGGCTCCTTACAGGAAAGAGAAACCAATTCCATAACTTTTCTGAGCCCAAGTAATAGCGACAAGAAAAATAATCATCCGAGTTAGAAAGACTAAAATAATATCCCAGATGGGATCAAACTGAGCTTTCTGCAATACAGAATTGTACTAAATTGAGGTCCCATGGAGTCAGCTGAATCCTAACCAGTGGCACAATGAGTGTGACACTCAAGGAATGTGAAGCAATCTCTGAAAAGGGACTGTCTTTGATAATACTCAAAGTCGGTTCCAGATCATACTCCAGACTGGAGAAAAGCCAGTATGTGACGTACCATATACGATCCCCTAGTCTCACACCAAGCAAAATAAGATTTACAAGTTCTGTGGTAAATCTTCCTTAAAGTGGATGTAAACCCCATTTATGAAATCTGACCTGGGCACATATATCTGTAGAGTTTGCTTAACTCTCTCCTAAGTCCCATGTCTTTCTGCTGCTTCGTTCCTCTGATATCAGCATGATAACTTCTGACAAGTTCTCCGATGCAGGAGATAAAAGCAGCTAAAAATTTGTGTCAGGGATGGTGCTATAAATAGGTTAGCAGAGAGCTTGTCTATTCACAGCACAGCAAGTTTCTTCATTCCTCTGCCTATGTGGAGGGAGGGGGGGTAGTGTGCACCTTTCCTCCATTCAGCTGTCACACAGTGTATGCCCTGACCATTTCCCACTGCTGAAACAGGAAGAAAACATTTCTAAAATGATGTGCACACGCTAAAGAATATAGGCAGCTGAAGACAGCAGAAATACATGTAAAACGTATGTAGGGAGATTTGTTTAATCTCTGTGTATCATATGAGGTTGTATGGGTATATGTGAGGGTTTACATCCACTTTACAGTAATCTTCCTAGCCTTCAACAGGGTACGAATGACCTAAATCAGAGACTCTCCTGTCTCGCAGGATCCTGGCTTTAACGCCTATGCTGTTAAAGCCAGCAACTGTAAAAGAATGGAAGATCAAACCTTGTGAAGGAGGTCTTGTCAGTCCTGAAGGATTCAAGGGTTGTCCACATTCTCCTGAATCAGGCTGGTGTGATTATGATCACTGGAACTTCTTTGGTGGGAAGTCATAATTTAGAGAGAACTGGTTTCATGGCGTCACCAGTGCATTCACTGCAAACCTTCAAGGAATCCTTGTCCTGGAGATGAACCTTTCTAACTTTGTATTGAGACCTGAACACCAGAAGATCCACATTAGAATTCCCCATTATCTGCAAAGTTCCTGGGTAAAGAGCCCCCCCCCCCCCCCCCAGAGGACAGCTGCTGCTGGCTAAGAGAATCCACCTGCCAACTTTCCATCCCTGGAATTTGGACTACGGACAGTGCAGGGACATGAAGTTCTGCCCAAAAAAAAAGAGGAGATCCCACTTCTTCATGAGAAGCCCGAATTCTGGTGCCTCCTTGATGGATTTATGTACGTCACCACCGTCATATTGTCCAACTGAACCCTTACAGGAGGTCCATCAGCAACACAAAATAAATCACCCTCAATTTCAGAAAAGAGCGAGAGAGAGCGCATTTTCCCATCTCTAGCATCTGGGAAGAGACCCACCAGTACAGAGACAGTCTTGTGCTGGAGAATAATGACATTGGGGAACCCAATGACTGACCTCCTGACCCATGGCCCTACGACATTCCTTTGGAGGGGCCTGGAATGAAACTAAGCAAAGTGCACTGCCTCAAAAGAGGGTACCATCTTTCCCAGAACCCGCATGCAAAAACAAATGGAGGGATTTGCTAGAGTCTTGGGCAAGTTCTCAGAGAAAGACATTTGTCTGGATGGAGGAACACTCTTGCCTGGATGGTATCTAGGGTCAGACGTAGACATTTGAACCTCTGGGTTAGGACTAAGGCAGACTTTTTCATATTCAGAACCCATAAAAACCTTTCCAGAGTGTGCACCGGGTGAAGCACATTATTTTAGCGAAAGCGTATTGCTTCCTCAGAAGTAAGTCGTCCAGGAGTCTATAACAGGGACTCCATGACCAGGGCCAGGACCTTAGTGAAAACTCTGGTAGCTGTGAGCAGGCCAAATGGCAAGGCTACTAACTGAACTGTAGGCTCTGACTTCTTCTTGAGTGGTAAAAGTACACTTTTACCCACTGTTACTTTGGATGTAATCATCCAAACCAGGACTAAACAAAGTTCCTTTTGAAGGGTTAATGTTCCAAATGCTTCTTGCAGCGTAACTCCGCTGACCAACACTTCAGCCATAAGATCCTGCGCATGTGTACAGGCAAGACACCTAAAACAAGAAAGTTGTTAAATGGAGTCCCTTCAAGGCATCCACCGAAAAGCTGAGAGCATGTGGGAAATCCTCCAGGTTTCTGCCTCTCCACTAGTAGGATCCCTCTTTCGTCATATGACAAGCTTAGACCCTAAGGCTTTGGAACACAGGTATAGCTGCAATTGGTGGCTCTAAAGAAGCCCCTACCAGAGCAAATAAAAAACCTCATCCACTGGACATGTAAGAGTCTTATTGAGATAAGAAACTGCCGGATTCACCGAAGGAAAACTCAATTTCTTTGTGAGCTCACTTTCCATGGGGTATTGCTGAGCGAACCTTTTTGGCAAAACAAACCCCTTGCCAGGGTGAGTACACAAACCTTTTTTGGCAGAAGAAACACCTTGTCAGTAAGAATGCACAGGGGAGGATTGCGGATGTTGCGGTTCTGCTGCTGCTTTAGTCCAACCAGAGGAGTTGCTTGTTTGCTGTGACCTTTAGTCCCACAGTAGCAACCCTTAGTCCCAACTAAGTCTGTGGGCTCACACATGGCACTGCCAGTGTGCTCCACTTGTGACATCACTGGCCATACATGCGCACTCGGTCTAAACTGACTGTGGGTGAATGCAGGAGGGCAGGGAATGCGGGGGGGGGGGGGGGGGGGGAGGGAGAGTCACCAAAGCATTAAGGGGGATTACCAGCAGGGATTTCCCCAGGACACTTACCAGTCCAGCTCCAGGACCCCCTGATCTACTCTATACCCATCACAGTGACCTCTGCTACAAGGGCCTTTACGGACCCAACGCTACAGCTGGGGATCACTGCCCTAGACCTGCACAGCACCCTTTTAGATCACCAGGCAAAATAGCATTGAATAGGGTCCAGAACAGCAGGGTCTAGTGACATCCAGCAACCTTACAGGCCATACCCACTTGTTCAGTGCAGGGTCCAGGGATCAGGTCTATGGGCTTAGGAAAGCTGTAGGCAATGGATCTGGAAGAGCGAGCCAGTAGAATCCCAGGTATAATTATTGAGAAGCTAGCTATTTTCATGCAGGGACTGCACATCACTGAAGACACAAAAAAAAAAAAATTAAGCTTTGACTAGATGGGAGAGGTTATGTCGAGGAGGGGGATTTCCTGTCTTTGTCCAGTGTCCAGTCATCTGAAGACAGCAGCATGACCTATCATAATGGATATAAAGCCCCCCCCCCCCCCCCCCCCCGTGTCCTAGGATATATGATAAATAAAAACATTTAGTACCACCCTGGAATGCATGCACGTTACAAGCATGACTCCCACAGGCAGAGGCATGATGGGACGTAGTTTCGCAACAGCTGGAGGGCCCCAGTTTGAGACCCCTGCTTTAGATGAACTGCGAGTTCAGAAAAAAATAAAAATAATAATTTGTTGTACCAAAAATATATAGTGTGACCCTACCTTTTTCTTTGACATAACACAGTGTGGGGAATTTACTAAAACTGGAGCAGCCAGAATCTGGAGCAACTATGCAGTTACCAATCAGTTTCTAACGTCAGCAATTTGCTGCATAGCACAGCTGCTTCAGATTCTGTCAGCTCCAGTCTTCATAAATTCCCCTGAGTCTGATGCATTACAAAGAACACCCACCCTCCTCATCTCCATAACCCTTCCTGGTGCAGACAGAAAGCACAGAACAGTTCAACCCACAAGATTTCTGGCAAAATAGGTTTTTGCACTTAAAAGGAAGGAAATAAAATGTTCATTATTTGGGTTTGCATACACAGTAAAAGTTTCAACAGGCTTTTGTTCATGTCAGAACTACTTCCCTCTCCCATAAGTGGAAATGCAAAGCAGAATGCACCTAAAAAGCAACAAGAGCCCTTATTTTTCATATTCTAGCTACTGTTTACTTCACATCGGAAATAGTACTAGCAGGACTGGGCACATGCCCACTCTAAAAGCTGTACAATCAAAACAAATGTTGGTACTACACTGTCCACTTAGATTGTTGTTATTTTCCCAAATGACTGTTAGGGCTGTACCTCCGATTTGTCCTTAAATTAAAAAACACCATTATAGCTCCATTTTCTATAAAGCCCCTTTTGATAAACAACCAATTCTGTCATAATTGGAAATAAACAATGATTAAGCTTCCTTTTATTGGTCGTGTTGCCTTGTGAGTTTATGTGAAATCTCCATTAATAGCTGTAAAATATTGTAATTAGGAATATATATATATATATATATATATATATATATATATATATATATATATATATATATATATATATATATATATATATATATATATATATAATTTAGATTGTATCTATGCAGGACGGAAGATAGTATCTTCACACATATCTGTGAGAAGACCAGACAAGACGGGGCCCAGGCTTTTGTGTACAAACCTCATTGTTTTACACAAACTCACTTCTGAGGATCCCATGCTGCGATATGCAATGAAGGGAGACCAATACTTAATTTCCCGGGAAAATTCAAGTCAATCTCTGGCTCACAAGGATTTGCATTAAAGGGGGCTGACTTAGGCAAAGTATAGGGAAGCTAACCAAACTGAAGTCACGCTATGCCCACCAATGAGGAATCAGCCTGTATTTATATACACACACACAGACTAGATGGGAGGAAACTCTCTCTTTTCTGGGAGAGCAGCCATCAGGATGGAACCTTGGTGAGAAACGGGTAATTATGGGAAAAGGTCGGCCCTTTACTTGTAACTAAATGTTTGTAGATTAATGTTTTAGGGAATATACTCTGTATTCCTTTATGTAATTCTCTTATTTTAACCTAATATTTTCTTCCTTGGTATAGACTATAGATAGATGATTGTGTATTAGACTTTCAACTACTTACTAATAAATGTTGTTATTGTATTAAAGCTTTCACTCTTGGTCAAAGAACTCATTTAACCCACATCATATTTTTGAGATCTGAAAAAGTGTAAGTATGCAGGTCAGTATTTCCGACTTTCTCTGACTTATTTGAACTGCATACTTCTTTCAGGTAAGTGCTTTATAAAGTATTGGAGATAGTTGGTCAGAACAGCCAGACTACCCTCATATTTATGGAATGACATTATGTAAAGAATACATGTGGTAATATCATTACTAAAACGGTGGCCCCACAATACCTCCTTTAAAAATTAATTTAGAATTAAAAATAAGATCTCAGATGTAGAAGTGGTAGTACACTGAGCTGGCTGGTAAGTAATTAGATATCCATAGTAATAAGATGACTGGGGTGTATAGTTAAATCATATTATTACTACATATGCACTTCACTTACCCTGTAGCGAGAATTCCTCCATGTGGAAAGAATGTACAACATAGTCCATTTGTTACTGGAGCGGCGGACAAGGGCTCTTCATGTTCCAGGGACCATATTCTCAGAAATCTGCATTTGTGTTTAAAAAAAAATAAAAAATGTAAGGATCTCAAAAACTGAGGTATTCAAAATTGAAAAAAAAAAAAAAAAAAATTGGAAAATGAGAAGAAGACGCATTTCTCACCCTAGGCTTATACTCGAGTCAATAAGTTTCCCAGTTTTTTGTGGTAAAATTAGGTGCCTCAGCTTAGATACGGGATACACTTATGTGGGTTATTTTTACCAAAGATATGTAGCAGTATACATTTTGGCCAAATTTATGACGAAAAATTACTAATTTGCAAAGTTTTATAACCAAAACAAAGAAAGGTTGCCTTTTTAAAAAAAACAAAAAAAAAACAACATTTGCGGTCTTTTTCCATTTATGGCGCAAATAAATAAAAAACTCATTGGTGATTAAATACCACCAAAAGAAAGCGCCATTTGTGTGAAAAAAAAGGACAAAAATTTTGTATGGGTACAGTGTTGCATGACTGAGTAATTGTCATTCATAATGTGAGCACTGAAAGCTGAAAATTGGTCTGGTTAGGAAGGGGGTATAAGTGCCCAGTCGGCAAGTGGTTAACTCAGCCTCTCTCAACCTTTTAAACCTGGGAGGAACCCCAAAAATAATTTTCAGGTCTCGAGGAACCCTTACTAAAACCAATTTATCAGGGGTCAATAGGAACAATGCCCCTTATGCTGGTGGCCAATAGGAAGAATGTCCCCCTTAAAGTGGTCCTCAGATTGCCACCATTAAAGACAGCTAAAAATATATTTGGTGTCATGCTGCTGGCTTTGCTAAGTGATGCTGAACCTCAAACTCTGTAGGCATCATCAAATAGGTGGTTCATCAGCCACAGCTCAAGAAACCCCTAGCAACCTCTGGAGGAACCCTGGTTGAGAATGGCTGGGTTAACTTGTAAGCAACAAGTGTCAGAAAAAGGCCTAGTCTTTAAGTGGTTAAACAAACATTTAGGCCTCTTGCACACTGCAGCTTAAAATGCTCAGAAAAGCTCATTTTTTTACTGAGCTAAAATACAGCCCACTAATTGTAATGTGCCTATGCACACAGGCGTGCAAACAAGCGCTGTGTATTCTTCAGTAAAAAAAAAAAAAAAAATCTGCATATTTGGTCAGTAATTTACGCCTCGTGACATTTGCAATACGAAAACAAGCTTCCACGCATGCGTCAAAATGTGCTTGAATATTGTATGAACGCATATGCAATACATAAAAAAAAAAAAAAACATCTGAAAAAGTAGATGCTCAAACAGGAGTATTGTGTGCAAGAGGCCTTACAGACCAAATTTCATCCCTTTGATCTCTAAAAGAGCAGATTGGTGCAATGCTTTTGATCTCTCTTTCAGGCTGCCTTTTTTCGACAGCTGTGAGCAGAACTACTCTGCACTGTTTACATGAAGGGGGGTTGAGTCCAGATCGCAATTTTAACAATTAATCGTGCAGCTCTATACTGAAATGTAGGAAGAGCCAATGAACTATGAGGACACTCATCAGTGCAATCCCATTTCATTTAGACTTGCAAGCCATCTGGGGGATGGGACTTGTATTTCAGTCACAGAACTCTGTAAATGAATGATGCAGCTGTGTGGGCAAAGCCCTGTATAGCCACATTGGTTTAAGATGTGACAGCGGGTGCTGGGAGAGGAACTCCTGCCCGCTGTCACTGAAAAGGGGGGGGGGGGGGGGTCGGAAATACGGGTGTAACATGTAATATGTTACAAAGGGTGAACTTATCTGAATGCTTTTAACATTTAAATATTTCATAAAATCCATATGTATTTTATATACGAGGTATGTCTAAAAAGTTTGGTGAATGGTCCGCTATCTCAACGGCACCATGGGCCAGGTGCACGCACATGCACATGGCTATGCAGAGAAATGTGGAGTAGCACCACCTAGCGTGGAGTACACGTGATTGTCAGGATAAACCTGCTGAGGGCAGTCAAACGTAGTCAGTGTGAGAGGTAGGTTCACAGTGCAATGGAGCAACTAGTGAACATCAAGTTCTGCTACAAATTGGGGAAAACGGCGACTGAGACACATTTAAATGTTGGTGCAAGTGTACGGGACGGAAGCCATGAGCAGAGTGTTTACGCGACTGGTTCAAATGCTTTTGCAACAGGAAGTAAACTACTGAGGATGAGCCATGTTCTGGACGGCTGCGACAAGCAGAACGCCAGACACGATTCAGCGAGTGCGACCCAAATAGTCGCCTGCAAAAGTCCAAGATCAAGACAATATTGATTGCCTTCTTTGACAAAGATGGCATCATCCATAAGGAATTCGTTCCTTTAGCCTAGGTTCACATTGCTGCGGGTTGGAAATCGTGCGAGTCCAGCTGAACCCGCACAATTTCAACCCGGCAATGCAGTCTGACTTCAGAGGCAATTTGACAGACATCTGTGCGGGTTCCTGCACAGATGCCTATTGAAATCGTACCCGAAGTCACCAAAAGTAGTGCAGAAATGACTTTTGGGAATCAGTGCATCTCTGCATCGATTTGGATGGTGCCATTGCCGGCAACAGCCGCCGATTTGGCATGCGAATTGACATGTCAAATCGCTTGCCAAATCAGACCAGACCAATGTAAGCCTAGGATGAACGCCACATTCTACTAGTTTTGAAGCGGTTGCTAAGTCGCATCTGCTGTGTTTGGCCAGAGTTGCACAGAACTGGGCAGTGGATGCTGCCGCACGATAACGCGCCTGCGCACTGTGCGATCCGTGTGCGCCAATTCTTGGCTCAGCGCCGTGTACCTGTTCTCAATCATCCGCCGTATTCCCCTGATCTGGCGTATGCAGACTTCTTTCTGTTTCCCTGCCTGAAGAGTGTTATGAAAGGGGCATGTTTTGTAGACATGGCGGCAATCCAAGAATGTGTGACAGCGGTTCTGCGATCAATTGCTAAAGAGGCATTTGCTGACAGTTGCCAGAAGCTTTATAAACGTTGCCAAAAAAGTGTGTTGTGAAGGATGGCGATATTTTATTTGCATCTTCTGTTTTGTTTGTTTTCTAATACCATTAACCAAACCTTTTACACACCTTGTATAGTGGACGTCTCTGTATGGAGTGCACCTCTAAAGTCCTGTTATTTCCTGGTTAGCTTTTTGCCACTTTGCTTATAACCTTTATACATGATAAGCCACATAATAGCTGAGATCACAATAAACATCAGTTATAAGAAAAATTCTCTCATAACAGTACAAGTCGTAGCTTGATCTACTATTGAGACAGCAGGTGTTTTTTGAATGTATTCAATCCTTCATCCTATTATATGAATGCACAAAACTCTTCTCACCTGTCATCTGCCAAGCTTGCAAGGTACAGTCCTTCTGGTGAAAAGCAGACGGATCTGAGAGCGCTGAGCTGAGGTTCTGGAGAGCTATAGTCCAGATCACGAGACAACGAAATATGGCTAAGAGCAAAGTACAGCAGTCAACAAAAGACATTTTACTCCAATTTCCCTAAGCATTACAAATATTTATCACACCATCTATATTATTACAACTGAAATAGTGATTGCTAGCTTTTTTCCTTCTTTGTATGCATCTATCATGTTTTAACCAACCAGATTACCTTTGTCAAGAGTTATAAAACTAAAACAACTCCTAAAACTAGCAACTACTTACAGGAACTGCCTTAGCTTTTCGCCTGTATAAGGATCCCACAAAATCATGGTAGTGTCATAAGAAGCTGTGATTAAAAGTGCAGAATCTGGAGAGAAGTCACATGATACGACACTGTTCTGATGACCCTCCAGCTTCCGAATGAGAGTGTACGATCGCATGCTCCAAAGCAGCACCTACCACAAGATAGGAAAAAACAAGTTCACAAACCAGTGCAAGACTTCATTCCCAAGTGTCAGCCACTTCGAGCTGAGTGGAGAACTACAACAACAGTAGAAATGGATTAAAACAGTCAAATTAATTAGCTGAATTATGAAAATGTGAAACCTTACCTAACAAAAATGCGTAATTATGCACAGCCAATATTACAATCCACAGATTCATGCCAGTTAGCACTGCCAGAAACTAACCTCAATTTTCTCTTTTGCAAATAAAATGTATTTAACGCATCATTTTTGTTCTACTGTACAAATGAGATCTGGGGACCAAAGTAATATTACTGAGAAAATATAAACTTTAGAACTAAAATGTATGCAATTTTATCATTTAAAAAAAAAAAAAAAAAAAAAAAAAAGACAGGTTAAAACCAGTCAAGGTGGTGTTTTATTTGCCTTCTGTGTGCCAATCAAGAGATTTCCCTTCACGTTCCATCCTCTAGGCACAAATTTGAGAAAGTCTCTCCCTAAAGAGGTAAATTCACTCCTAGCTGGCCATACAATAGTAGAATTTTGTAGGAAAATTTTTTGCTTTAAGAATGTTTGTTCGATTTTCTAATCGTAAGGGTGGTCAAACTGACATTCATATCCCATCACAGCGATGAGAAAATTTGAAGGAGCAAGATGGAAAAATGTTCTCGACCAAACGAGAACCGCCCCAAAACCACGCAGAATGTGCAAAGTTGTCTGGTATTTAGGGCTTTAACCACTTGCCGACCGGCGCACGACGATATACGTCGACAGAATGGCACATACAGGCAGGAGGGCGTATATATACGTCCCTCCTTTAGCCTGTCCGTGCCATCGGGAGCGTGCCGAGAGCGGCGCGCTCCCGCGCCGGTCGGGACCCCCGTGAGTCCGATCGCGGTCCCCGCGGACTCGATCGCCGCGGGGACCCCCGCGATCGTCTCACGGGGCGGCTGAACGGGGAGATGCCGAGATTAACAGCATCTCCCCGTTCTGCCTAGCAACTAGTGACGCCGATCTCTGCTCCCTGTGATTGGAGCAGAGATCAGCATTCACTAGCTGACAGCCACGCCCCCCCACAGTAAAAAAAACACACCCCTAGGCATACTTAACCATTACACTGCCCCCTTGTGGTTAACCCTTCACTGCCAGTGTCATTTATACAGAAATCAATGCATTTAAATGCATTAATTGCTGTAAAAAAAACCTGACGGGGAACCTAAATAACGAAATAACTAACTGGCTAACCAGCGTCACCAGTGACAGTTATACAGTGATCACTGGTGAAAGGGTTAACTCTAGGGGCAATCAGGGGGTTAAAACCTTTTATTTAGGTTGTAATATGGGGGTACCTGACCTATAAACCTATTTATGAACCTATATAAACATGGCGGTTACCTAAAAAAAAATGGTTACCTAGCGACACTAATGCAGCGATCAGAAAAACGATCGCTTAGTGACACTGGCAAAAGGGGGTGAAAGGGTTAACTAGGGGCAATCAGGGGGTTAAAACCTTTATTAGGTAATATATGGGGGTACCTGACGCTATATAAAAACCTGACGGGGAACCTAAATAACAAAATAACTAACTGGCTAACCAGCGTCACCAGTGACAGTTATACAGTGATCACTGGTGAAAGGGTTAACTCTAGGGGCAATCAGGGGGTTAAAACCTTTATTTAGGTTGTAATATGGGGGTACCTGACCTATAAACCTATTTATGAACCTATATAAACATGGCGGTTACCTAAAAAAAAAAATGGTTACCTAGCGACAGCAGTGACACTAATAAAGCGATCAGAAAAACGATCGCTTAGTGACACTGGCAAAAGGGGGTGAAAGGGTTACCTGGGGGGCAATCAAGGGGTTAAACCTTTATTAGGGGGGGGGGTAGGGGGCTACCTTGGACCTAAAACTAACTGCCCTGACAGTTATTACAGTCACACTGACACTAAATGCAGTGATCAGTAAATAAATGATCACTGCAATTAGTGACACTGTGACTGGGGGGGGAGGGGGTGATCTGGGGGGTGATCAGGGGGTGACAGGGGGGTGGAATATGTGCCTAACTGTACTGGTGTCAGTGTAGTGTTGTGCACTAACCTGTACATGTTCGCCGCTCGGCGTCTCCGGTCACATAGACCGGCGCACCGAGCGTGACATCACTTCCGCCTTCCTGTCTATACAATAGACAGGAAGGGGAAGTTTCTCATTGGCCAGGAGCGATCGCGAGGGGGGGTGGCCAGAAACCACTGGCCGTCCCCTCGTCCCGGATCGCTCCTGAAGCGATCCCGACCGTCCCCGCCGGCGGAGGGGGGTCCGATCGGACCCCCCAACCGCCGGAAGAATGTCACGTACAGGTACGTGATTCTGCCTGTACGTGCCATTCTGCCGACGTAAATATACAGGGGGCGGTCGGGAAGTGGTTAAAGAGGGAGTCCGGCAAAATTTTTTCTTTTTTTTTTTTAAAAGTCAGCAGCTACAAATACTGCAGCTGACTTTTACAATAAGGACACTCACATGTCACAGGGTCCAGCGATGTGGGCACCTGGGGCCGAACCATCCCTCGGATGCTGCCGCCGCCATCTTGGGTATGGGAATCAGGAAATGAAGCCTTGCGGCTTCACTTCCTGGTTCCCTACTGCGCATGCGTGAGTCGCGCAGCGCAATAGGAATGCTCCGTGCTGTCTCTGGGACCCGTGTGTGTCCCAGCAGACAGCGCGGCGGGACAGGAAGAGGCATAGACTCCCGAGGGGGTCTATGCCCGGAAGTGGGTGCAAATACCTGTTTTAGACAGGTATCTGCACCCCCCTCCCCCTGAAAGTGCCAAATGTGACCCCGAAGGGGGGGGGGGGTATGGGGTTCCGATGAGCGGAAGTTCCACTTTAGGGTGGAATACCACTTTAAACAGTTTAATACCGTGGTTAAACCGATATAATTTCAGACCGAAGTTCACCTCTTTGGCTCTGTTCACACCTAGGCATTTTTTGGGCGTTTTTCTGCTGTAAGCCTCAGCCCTAAAAACACCCAAGACAAATCCCATTCATTTAAATGGCCCCTGTCCACATCTGAGCGTTCTGTCGCCTGAAGCAAAACGCCGCCGCTCAAAAAAGTACAGGAGCATCTCTTTTGGCAGATTACAGGCGTTTTACTGCTTTTACATTTGTACATTATGTTTTTTTTAGAAGAGACCCTAGAGAATACAATGGCGGTCATCGCAACTTTTTATCTTGCACGGTATTTGTGCAGCAATTTTTGGGAAAAAAAACTGTTTCGTGCTTTAAAACAGAAAAGTAAAGTTAGCATTTTTGCATAATGTGAAAGATGAAGTTACGCTGAGTAAATAGATACCCAACATGTCATGCTTCAAAATTGCACACGCTTGTGGAATGGCGCCAAACTTCGGTACTTAAAAATCCCCATATGCAACGCTTTAAAATGTTTTACTGGTTACATATTTTGAGTTAGGAGGTCTAGGGCTAGAATTAATGCTCTCGCTCTAACGTTCGTGGCGGCACGTCACATGTGTGGTTTGAACACCGTTTTCATATGTGGGCGGGACTTGCGTAAGCATTCGCTTCTGCGTGCGAGCACACGGGGACAGGGGCACTTTAAAAAAAAAAAAAAAAAAAAATAAAAAAAACATTATTGTTAATTTTACTGTACATTTTTTAGTTTGACACTTTAAAAAAAAAAAATGTATCACTTTTATTCCTATTACAAGGAATGTAAACATCCCTTGTAATAGGAATATGGCATGATCGGTCCTCTTTATAGTGAGATCTGAGGTCAATAAGACCCCACATCTCACCTCTAGGCTGGGAAGCCTGAATTAAAAAAAAAAAAAAAAAAAAAAGATCTCGGCTTCCAAGCCGAGGCGGCGCGTGACGTCATAACATCGCATCCGGCCTCCGACGATCAGAGACTCCGGGGACCATCTGGTCTGCCAGAAATCTCTATGGTAAACATCCGGGGCTGGCGGATCCATTCTCTGACTCAACGATCGCAGCGGTGAGTCGGTAGAAGCAACGGAGGGCGGCACGTCCCCTCTCGCCTCCTGTAAGAACGATCAAGTGGCTGACCAGCCGCTATGATCGTTCTTATGTAGGGAATCGCCGGCTCAAAAAGCAGATATCAGAATGATGCCTGTAGCTTCAGGCATCATTCAGATATCCCCCCACAAAGCCCAGGACATCATATGATGATTTTTGCATTTGATGACTGAACAAACATCAAAAACACTTTAAAAGTTAATTTGCTTAATTCTGTTAAAAAAAAGAAGAATTTGCTTACAACATTCAAATTTTGAAACAAATGTAATTTCCTGAAGGAAAACCACATTCACCATTAGAAATTTGTTTGATCGAGAAACATTTTCCATCCTGTTCCTTTAAATTTTATCACTATATTCAAAAATGAACATTGTTTTGACCCCCACTAACAATTAGAATATCAAAGGAATGTTACAATAAAACTTTTAGCACAAAATTCAACTAGTTCATAGCCAGCTTAAAGTGTTACCCCAACATTTCATATTCCTGATATGAGCCTGCTGTACCATGTACTTGTATGAGAAAGTATCCTTTCTATGTGTGAAATCCCTGGTGTTCCTGCCAGTCCCTCTGCTTTCCGATTAAAAACTGACCACACTAAGCACACCATGGTCAGTTCTCTAGCTATGCTGGGATCTCAGTGTGCTCTCCTCCAATGATCAATTTGTCCTGACGCTGAAGTAGCACAATTTCAAAGCCACACCAAGGTGAACCAGGGCTTATAGATAGGAAGTGAGAGAAAGACTCCCTAATGGGCATAAAGACAACAATAAAAGCAACATTCAAATAGACTTGGTAAGTGATAAAGATCTAGTTTTTCTTACTATGTGGGTCCCAATTTTGTAGACTTCACTTTAATGACTAGGTGACAGACAATAAGGTAAAGGTTCAGACATTTCCCACTCTGTCTAAAAAGACAGACACCATAATAGTAAAGCTGGCCATAGACAGTTCGATTTCCGGTCAGTTTAGCAGGGACCAGACCCGGGATTCGAACTTCGGTAGAACCAGCCTGTCAGATTTTTTTCTCCATGCAATTATTGCCAGCAGCTATAGCCCCTAGCAATAATCACTGTATATTCTCCCGACAAGAGCTGCCCCCCCCCCCCCGCCCCCCCAAATCCGTGGTTGCTGAACAGCCTAAGATACATCTTCTTGGGTTAGGAATCCATTTGTAAATAGAAAAGTAAAGTAATCTTGCTTGCATAGGGACTGGTTTAGCACAGACACATGAATGTATCACATCTGCTGGACTTTTGGATTTCTGCAGAAACCATACAAAGCAGTTTAAATGACCACATTAGGATATTGCTGAAATATGCTCGACATGGGTGGAAGCATTTGCAATTAAAAACAATTTCTACATTTTGTCATCTCTTATGAAATGTATTCAATTTTCCAATGTTCACTAGTTCAATTTAAAATGATTTAGCAATGCTGCTTGCCTCAAACAACATATGGGGGTTAGTACTCCTAACAACTATGTACATGAGCCAAACCTGACATTCCTCAGCAGTAAGAGAATCAGAAGTAACGTCAGGGTGCAGGCTTGAGCAAGCACATTCCAGGCTTCAAAAGGAAACAAACAATCTCCTATATATAACAGCAGTTATTGCATCTACAAAGTCAGATTCCTCACACCCACTCCATCAGAAACTGAAAGAACAGATACATAGTGCCAGCTCACTGAAAGAGAAAACCAGGGACATTCCTTTCACCCACTAAAACCAGCAAAACACACACACTGTTTGCCAAGTTGGCTAACCATGCAATCAAAGCCTTCACCTTGCACAAAGGTCACACCATCGTCCTGCTCATCAACAAGTGCATTCCGGTTACATTCCATACACACATCCAAATCCTGCTTTCCTCATTCACTCTTAATATAATCGAGCCCTGCTGATTTTCCACACCATCACAAAAGAAAGGAAGATTCTTTTCTTACTTTCCTGTAACCCGACTGATAGCCTATATTCTCTCAAGTAGCAACTTTATTTTCTAAGAGAGTAGCCCGGATTCTCCTCTTCTTGGGTCCCACCCCGACACTCCTGGCCCCAGCTTGCTCTAGGTGCTCCTAAACAGCTGCTCTCCCCAAACACACATGGAGCCGCAGCTTGGCCCCACCCCCTAAGTCTCCCCAATGGCTCCCACTGCTGCCAAAAGCCAATCAGGAGTGCGAGTCCACAGAGAGCCATCCTTTTGAGCAGCTGGATCAAAAGGGGGCTCAGGTAAGTGTTAGAGGGGAGCAGGGGCTGCTGCACACAGAAGGTGTTACCTTCATGCATAGAACACATGAAGATAAAAAAACCTTGTGCCTTTACAGCCACTTTAAAATGTTACTAAACCCACAACAGTAAAATCAGCCTGAATATGCAGTAAATTATAATTGTTCTATTCACTGTGGAACCTAAGGGGTTAATCCTCTGCATTTTGTAAAAAGGCTGTTTGATCCGGTCTTCTCTGATCCTCCATTGACCCCAATCCGTCTGCTGATTGCACATGCTTAGTTTGGTGTGTATTGCTAAAGAGGTTTTTTTTCCTTTTTTTCGGAGGGTGCATGTAATCAGCACAGGGCCAATCAGCACTGTCCACACAAAGGGTCAGGAGTCATGCAGTCTCATTGGACAGTCAGGGGAGAATGAAAAAACCCTCCTACAAAGCTTTAACTACCTGAGATCCGCGCTATAGCCGAATGACGGCTACAGTGCGGATCTAATGTGCCGGGACGACGTCTATTGACGTCGTCCCGGCCACGAGCTGCCTGCGCGCCCCCTGAAGGGCGCGCGCGTCGCACTCTGATCAGCGAGTCTGTGAGACTCACTGGATCACAGATCCGAGTAAGGGGTCGATCCCGACCCCTTACCACGTGATCAGCTGTCAGCCAATGACAGCTGATCATGTGATACTAACAGAGCCGGTAATCGGCTTTTTTTTCCTCCTCGCGCTGACAGCGCAAACATTATGAGATGCCAAGTCATGTAACCAACACAGCTTGAAGCCTTTTGCAATTGTTCTTGTACGCTCGAGTAAAACTATTTAAAAATGGGACTGCCTCAAAAGCGGCAGCCACCAGGCCTATGACTTTCATGTAAAAAAAGAATGGAGTGTGACAGTTCATGAACTGGATATTTCAAATCAAAGACTGGAGTGTCTTAAGTTTCTCCTGCGGAAGGAAGAGGAGAGAGAAACCCGGGAAAGCTGCACTCATGCACATCGCTGGATCACGATTGGGCTCAGGTAAGTGTTGGGGGGGGGGGGGGGGCTGTGGAGACAGCAGGACACAGAAGGTTTTTTACCTTCATACATAAAAAGGTAAAAAACCTACAGCCTTTACAATCACTTTCAGGATCTATCCAAATCGCTGTAAAGTCTGGATGGTCAATTTGAAGTTGTCCAAAAGGAGCCCTATGCTGACTGCTCCCTCAACAGGAGGTATTGTATGTATCCCACAATGGGGATTCCACGAGAACACAGAAGGGTAAGTACAGGGGCCAGCAGATTGGTGAATACCCGAGGTGCAGACAAGAAGCTGAAGGGCAAGGCCCTGAACTGGTAGTGCAGAGGCCCCATGGCAAAGCATAGAAATAATTAGCCTGCTAGAGAGACGATATTTAAAGCGGAGCTCCACCCTAAAGTGGAACTTCCGCTTATCGGATTCCTCCCCCCTCCGGTGCCACAATTGGCACCTTTCAGGAGGGGGGGGGGGTGCAGATACCTGTATAATCCAGGTATCTGCACCCACTTCTGGGACTAGCTAGCCGCAGCTTCCCCGCCCCTATCCGCAGATGCCGCCACCCCCCCCATCCCCCCTGTTGTGTCTTGGGAAACACACAGTTCCCAGGACACAACGGGGACCAATAAAGACGCGCAGCGCGATTGCGCATGCGCAGTAAGGAACCAGGCAGTGAAGCCGTTGCGGCTTCACTTCCCGATTCCCTGACAGAGGATGGCGGCGGGGGCAGCCGCGAAACGAGTGGTTGCTCGTCGTCTTCTGCCGACACCGCTGGAACAGGTAAGTGTCCATTTATTAAAAAGTCAGCAGCTGCAGTAATTGTAGCTGCTGACTTTTAATATTTTTTGTGCAGGTGGAGCTCCTCTTTAAAGTAGCAGTCCAGGCTAACTAAGCTTGAAACTGCTCTCACTTCACTTTTTAAAATCGTACTTTAACTACCCTGTAATAGAACATGCCTATAGTTACCCAATCTCAGGTCGCTCCAGTACGTTCACGTGATGAGCTCCCTGTGGCAGCTTCAGGGAATAGGAGGGACAGCCGACAACGGAGGCCCATAGTAAGCCTATGGGTGACATCACCTCCCAGGCATTGTAGCCATTGTCATTACTCTCTCCTCCGAAGTCGGCCACTGGGGAGGTCATGTGATCAGACCGTAGTGCCCTGAGAATAGGTAAATATACAGTATCTCACAAAATTGAGTACGCCCCTCACATTTTTGTAAATATTTTATTATATCTTTTCATGTGACAACACTGAAGAAATTACACTTTGCTACAATGTAAAGTAGTGAGTGTACAGCTTGTATAACGGTGTAAATTTGCTGTCCCCTCAAAATAACTCAACACACAGCCATTAATGTCTAAACCGCTGGCAACAAAAGAAATTACAACCCTAACTGAAAATGTCCAAATTGGGCCCAAAGTGTCAATATTTTGTGTGGACATTATTTTCCAGCACTGCCTTAACCCTCTTGGGCATGGAGTTCACCAGAGCTTCACAGGTTGCGACTGGAGTCCTCTTCCACTCCTCCATGACCACATCACAGAGATCGTGGATGTTAGAGACCTTGCACTCCTCCACCTTCGGTTTGAGGATGTCCCACAGATGCTCAATAGGGTTTAGGTCTGGAGACATGCTTGGCCAGTCCATCACCTTTACCCTCGGCTTCTTTAGCAAGGCAGTGGTCGTCTTGGAGGCGTGTTTGGGTTTGTTTTGTTAGAATACTGCCCTGCGGTCCAGTCTCAGAAGGGAGGGGATCATGCTCTGCTTCAGTATGTCACAGTACATGTTGGCATTCATGGTTCCCTCAATGAACTGTAGCTCCCCAGTGCCGGCAGAACTCATGCAGCCCCAGACCATGACATTCCCACCACCATGCTTGACTGTAGCCAAGACGCACTTGTCTTTTGTACTGCTCACCTGGTTGCTGCCACACACGCTTGACAGCATCTCAACCAAATAAGTTTATCTTGGTCTCAGGACATGGTTACAGTAATCCAAGTCCTTAGTCTGCTTGTCTTCAGCAAACTGTTTGCGGGCTTTCTTGTGCATCATCTTTAGAAGAGGCTTCTTTGTGGGACCTAAGCCATGCAGACCAATTTGATGCAGTGTGCAGCGTACGGTCTGAGCACTGATAGGCTAAACCCCCACCCCTTCAACCTTTGCAGCAAAGCTGGCAGCACTCATATGTCTATTTCCCAAAGACAATCTCTGCATATGACGTTGAGCACGTGCACTCAACTTCTTTGGCAAGGCCTGTTCTGAGTGGAACCACTGTATGGTCTTGGTCACCGTGCTGCAGCTCAGTTTCAGGATCTTGGCAATCTTCTTATAGCCTAGGCCATCTTTATGTAGAGCAACAATTCTTTTTCATATCCTCAGAGTTCTTTTGCCATGAGGTGCCATGTTGAACTTCCAGTGACCAGTATGAAAGAGTGAGAGCGATAAGACCAAATTTAACACACCTGCTCCCCATTCACACCATTGAGTCACATGACACCAGGGAGGGAAAATGGCAAATTGGGCCCAATTTGGACATTTTCACTTAGGGGTGTACTCACTTTTGTTGCCAGCGGCTTAGACATTATTGGCTGTGTGTTGAGTTATTTAGAGGGGACAGCAAATTGACATTGTTATACAAGCTCTCCATTGTAGCAAAGTGTCATTTCTTCAGTGTTGTCACATGAAAAAAGATATAATAAAATATTTACAAAAAAGTGAGGGGTGTACTCACTTTTGTAAAATACTGTATGTGGATTTTCTAATGAATGTCTCTCTCATGATACTATGTTATTCCGCAGGCTAAATAATAAATCAAGCCAGCTGAGGACATCACCCTGGGCTGAGCTAATTTCTCAAGAGTCCTTAAGTAAAATTTGATGGACAGTAACACCCCTCATGTCTAAAAACAAACTCGTTATAACTGCATGACAGAAGGGAAACCTAAAATCTCAGGGTAAGAGGCAAGGCAAGGCCTCGGGTACTCAACACCTGAAGACAAGACGTTACCCTAGCTCAATTGCTACATTCCAGATTCAATGGCTGGAGACCGGTGCTCTGGCTGGGATGTTTAGTCCCCAATGTAGACAATCCATAGCACATAAAGCAGGTTACTCGTGTACTCTTCACAATGATTCTTTATTGGCTACATGAAAAATGACACAGCATACAACGCGTTTCGGCCAATACCACTGATAATTCCCTCGGAGCAGGGCTTGCTGGATTTTTGGTGGTTGCTGGTTATCTTTGGTGCAGTTTAGCACCCTTGTAATGCGAGTGTCATTCTGGATTTTTGGGAGTGAGTGAATAAAACTCTATAAAGGATGTAGTGTTTTTTTCCTATTTGGTACTGAGCGGAAGAGAGAGCTAAAGACTGCATCAAAAGGAGCAGTACCTGAATTATCTGCAGGAGGAATTGGCTTATAAACAGAGTTCAGAAAGAGAGAGATTATCATCAGGAAGAGGCCATGGAGATATTATTTGTCCACTAAGGGGGACACAAGCCTTACATGACCCTACATAGCATGTAAGGTCATGGAGTCCATTTGAGAGAACAACTGGTGGTGGTCACATAGGAATGTGAAGGATAAATGTGCAAGGTTGCTGGTGAAAATCGAGAACATCACAAGAATTTTGAGAGACTTTATTATAGTTGTATTATATATTTGTTGTACATATAGGTTTTAGTTTTTGTTTATTTAAGCACTAATCACTACTAGCTTTCACTTATTTTTCTTATCACTTACTATCTTTTTACAGCCACAACAGTCTTTTTTTAGCCTAACGTATATACTCGAGTATAAGCCGAGATTTTCAGCCCTTTTTTTTGGGCTGAAAGTACCCCCCTTGGCTTATACTCGAGTCGCCGCCGTCTGCCTACCTGATCAGTGTGTCATGTAGACAGACGATGGCCTTGGCAGTGTTCAAACGCCGTGCCTCCTTGTCTGTGATAGGCGGAACACTATTTCCCAGCAGTCAGTGTTCTGCCTATCACGGACATCCTCTCATCCTCATCCATGGTATGAGGATGAGCGGATGCTCGTGATAGGCGGAACACTGACTGCTGGGAAAAAGAGAGTGTTCCGCCTATCACAGACAAGGAGGAGGCGCGGCTTTTGAATACAGTTATGGCCACCGTATGTACCGGTAATTATTGCACAATGATCGGTGCAAATGCGAGGCACAAGGAGGCTGCAGAGGGACACCGGTAGGCTGTGACCCTCTTTTACACTTACAGTAGCTGCTGCATTTCTCACTCTCGGCTTATACTCGGGTCAATAAGTTTTCCCAGTTTTTTTTGTGGTAAATTAGGGGCCTCAGCTTATTTCCGGGTCGACCTATACTCGAGTATATACGGTATATTCAATCCTGAATCCTCCCCCCCCCCCCCCGTGCACCCGCATTCCTCTCTTTTCTGGAAAAAGCTCTGGGTTGGGACAGCCTGGAATTGTGATGGATAGACTTGGGAAGCACCTAGCAACATGGGACAAAAAATACTACACGTACTTTACCCAATGAGAGAAAGAGCAATGTAAAAAAAAAAAAAAGAAGAAAAAATTTAACAAAAGTTCTTCTTTAAAAGGGATAGTTCACCTTTACCACAAAATTGTCTATGCAGATAAGGGGCATCTGTAGATAAAAACAAACTGTGCAGCTCTGACAAAAGCTGAATAAAGCCCTTGCTATATGTGTAGGCCATTTACATACCTTATGAAGCCTGACTGGAATACTCCCAGGACATTGCTAAGTATTCCCAGGATGTTGCTAAGTGAGGCCTAGTCATCACTGCTCACCTCCACAGGAGTAAGCTCTCAAATTCAGAAAAAAAGTCAGGCTTCATAAAGGTATGTAAATGGCCTACACTTATAGCAAGGGTATTATTCATCTTTAGTCAGAGGTGCACAGTTTGTTTTAATCTACAAACAGCCCTTACTTGCATAGGCAGGTTTTTTGTAAAAGGTGAACTATCCATTTAAGGTGCACAATTTAGACTACATTTTCTAACATAGTTGCTTTTTCAGGAGGCTGCAAGTTTTCTCACTTTAAATATAACCCGGCAGCATAGGCGTGCACACAGGGTGTGCCGGGTGTGCCTGGGTACACCCTAAATCCCCCCGTGCTGTCTCCAGAGATTTGCCCCAAAAGGCTGCATTCAAGAGAGTGTGTGGCCCGCGCTGCCTGTGAAACAGTTTCACAAGCAGCAGATCGTGAGAATTGCCAGAGCTGTTCAGTGTATGAAACTATCAGATAATGACACTGCATGCAGGGAGAGAGACCAGCTGTCAAAAGTCAGTGGTGATGTCGGGGGTGGGCGGGACCGAATGGCCATCAAACATCAGCCAATGGGATGGGGTCTGGGCAGGTTGCTACATTTATGTGGTCCCGCCCCCTCTTTGAAGCAGCTCAAACATTGGCTGATGTTTATAGCGCTTGGTCCTGCCCACCCCCGACATCGCGGCTGAGTTGTAAGCCATCACAACTCAGCCGCGATGTCGGGGGTGGGCAGAACCAAGCGCCTACACCAGCCAATGATTGGGCTGCTTCAGAGAGCCAGAGAAATGTAGCGGCACGCTCAGACCCATCCTATTGGCTGGTGTTTAGTAACTGTTCAGTCCCACCCACCACCGATGACTTTTAACAGCTGGTCTCTCTCCCTGCATGCAGTGTCATTATCTGACAGTTTCATACACTGAACAGCTCTGGCAATTCTCACGATCTCCTGAATGTGAAACTCCCCCTATCTGTGCCAACCAATGCCGCCAATCAGTGCCAACCAATGCCGCCAATCAGTGCCACCCATCAGTGATGACAATCAGTGCCACCCATCAGTGATGACAATCAGTGCCACCAATTAGTGCCCATCAACGCTGCCAATCAGTGCAGCCTATTAGTGACCATCAGTGCTGCCTTAGCAGGGATGGTGGAAACCCCTCTACAGATAATTGCAATACAATTTACCTTCAAGTGCAACAACTTTTTAGTTGGGAGGTTCACACCATTATAGCACTTTTTTAGAGCGTTACACTTAATTGTATATGTTTTAGTTACGGTTAGAATGTGAATTTTTGCACTTGAAGTTAAATTTCCCATCACCCCTGCCAAGTCCATGTCTTTATGGACCTTGCTTTGTGCACTGGTGCGCAGTCATGTTGGAACAGGAAGGGGCCATCCCCAAACTGTTGCTACAAAGTTGGGAGCATGAAATTGCCCAAAATGTCTTGGTATGCTGACGTCTTAAAGCTGGCCATACACCTATAGATTATCTGCAGATTTTCTATGGTTAGATGGAAAAAGTGGGAGATTCCTCCATCCACACAGTTTAGCGAACATGGAGAAATCTGTTGCACTTTTTCTGTCTAACCAAAGAAAATCTGCAGACAATCTATAGGTGTATGGCCAGCTTTAGAGTTCCCTTCACTGGAACTAAGGGGCCAAGGCCAACCCCTGAAAAACAGCCCCACACTATAACCCCCCTTCCACCAAATTATTTGGACCAGTGCACAAAGCAAGGTCCATAAAGACATGGATGAGCAAGTTTGGGGTGGAGGAACTTGACTGACCTGCACAGAGTCCTGACCTCAACCCGATAGAACACCTTTGGGATGAATTGGAGTGGAGACTGTATACCAGGCCTGATTGTCCAACATCAGCGCCTGACCTCACAAATGCCCTTCTGGAAGAATGGTCAAACATTCCCATAGACACACTGCTAAACCTTGTGGACAGCCTTCCCAGAAGAGTTGACGCTTTGATAGCTGCAAAGGGTGGGCCAACTCAATATTGAACCCTATGGACTAAGACGGCATTAAAGTTCATGTACGTGTAAAGGCAGGTGTTCCAATACTTTTGACAAAGAAAAAAAAATGATATATATATATATATATATATATATATATATATACACACATACATATACACACACACACACACACATATATACACACACACACACACAAATTGTGTGCTTGAGCTTTTGGGTGCCCTAATGCAATAGGCTGCGCACGCCTATGCCCGGCAGGATTAATCTCATGAGATAATCTTACAACAATCACCCAAGAATATCCAGTGGTAGTACTAACAAAAAGAGCCTTGTGAATGTAAAGTAGCATGTGAAGACATGTCCTTACCGAGTCTAGTAGAACATTTAGAAACATCCACCAAGATGATATAGATGGATGAACTACAATAATCCAATGACAAAGTATCCACATATATAGTGTATATTGACTACATGTTTCCTGCTTCAGTTGAGGATCGAAGAGAACGTTTTCCACTTATTGGACACTATATATGTGGATACTTTGTCATTGGATTATTGTAGTTCATGCATCTATATCATCTTGGTGGATGTTTCTATGTCACGCATATTTGTTTTTGTTTACAGGTTATCTTGATTTATTTTATTTTAACCCTAGCACATTTGAGGTGTTTTTGGTTTTTCACCTGAACACATTTGTTTAGCGCTACACTATTTGTTTGATATTGCTATTTGGACTTTGTTTGTTTGTGTGTTAGCAGCTTATTATTTGTATTACTTTTTTTCACGTTCACTTTGGGTTTAGCACAGTATTTTCACCCCCTTTTTTCTAGTAGGACATTTAGGCCCATCAAAACACGTCACCACCCAAAGCACATAAATAGGAATGGGGAGATTTGCCTTTAATTATTTCCAACCATTAGCCTGCTGAAACAGGATATGTGGCTTAAAGCCAGGTAGAAGGCTGAAAGACCTCATGATGGGAAGATGGGTGTCTACTGCAGAGGGTCCAGCTGGATAGATTTTCTGGATCAATTACCACAACATTTTTTTTTAAAAAAACACACACTAAAAGTAGCTTTACTAGATTTACCATGCATGTGAGATTGCAGCCAGCGCACTCAATGTCCACCCGCAATCTTTGTACACAGAGGCAGAACGCGGATCTGCCTTTGTAAACAAGGCAAATCCCCGTTCTGACAGGAGACATCTCAGAGATCTGCTGTTCCCAGTGATCGGGAACAGCGATCTCTATCCTGTGCCTGGCAGACCATCCTCCCTACAGTTAGAATACACCCTGGGAACACAACTAACCCCTTGATCACAACCGCTTCCCTGCCAGTGTCATCTATACATTGATCAGTGCATTTTTATAGCACTGATGAATGTATTAATGTCACTGGTCCACAAAAAGTGTAATTTGGGGTCAGATTTGTCCACCGCAATGTCACAGTCTGGCAAAAAAAAAAAAAAAAAAAAAAAAAAATCGCAGTTCGCCACCATTACTTGTAAAAGCAATAAAAAAATTTAAGTCCCCAAATCTATCCCATAGTTTGTATATGCGATAACTTTTGCGCAAACCAATCAATGCATGCCTATTGCGATTTTTTTTTACAAAAATATGTAGATGAATATATATCGGCCTAAAACTGATTAATAAATGTGTTTTTTTATAATATATATATATATATATATATTTTTTTTTTTTTTCAAAATTGTCGCTCTTTGTTTATAGCGCAAAAAATAAAAAGTGCATAGGTGATCAAATACCCCCAAAAGGAAGCTCTATTTGTGAGGGGGGGGGGGGACATAAATTTTGTTTGTGTACAGCGTCGCAATGGTCAGTTAAAGCGACGCACTGCCGTATCGCAAAAAATGGCCTGGTCATTAAGGGGGCAAATCCTTTCAGGGCTGAAGTGGTTAATCAATGCAACGGTATCTGTTATACTCTACCAAAAAAAAATAAAAAAAATTGGGTATCATTGTGTTTGTGTGGACTAAAATTTTTTGTATTACATTTTTTTCCTGAAAATAAGCATTTAATAAACAGTTGCGCAAATATTGTGCGACATTAAAAAAAATTAAAATTGACACAACTTTTTATTCTACAGGTCCTCTGCTTTTAGAAAATCTATAAAGCTGAGGGGTTTTCTGTAATGTTATAGCCAAAAATGCAGTTTTTTTTTTTTTTTAACATGTGTGCAAAGAACTGCTCTAGTGCCAAAGCGATTAATGTGAAACTTTAACAAAATAAAAATGCAATTTCTGTGTTTGAAAAAAAAAAAAAAAAAAAAAAAAGATATTTGACAGGGAGGGATCTGAAGTGACAAGAATTACCTTCCTTGTTATCTGAATGCAGCGCTGTGTTACTATCCATCTGCAAAAGACAAGAGAAAGCTGTGATCATCTGATACTAATGATAGGAACATACATGACATAGAGGTGGGAGAAGGCTGTTGTGTACTTACCTAGAAGAAGTGAGGAGCTTCCAGACAAGGGGCTCAGCAGGGAGGAGAAGACAGCAGAGGAGCTTTAGTATTCTCACTGATGATGATGATGTGTGTACAGGGAAGCTGGGCTGTCAGGGGTTACTGTATACAGGCTCTCTTTATGTCCTCCATGCCTGACAGGTAGACTGGGACAAGGCTGCACATACAGGGGAATCTGCTCGGGCTAGTTAGCTGTGTGGACTGACCTGGGTGACTCATTTTGCAGTGTGTGGGTGTGAAGAGGTGGGTGGCAGGGCTCCCAGGGTGAAGGTGTCACTCTCCGTGGACCAGCAGCCGGACCTCTTCTGCTTAATGATGGAGGAACCCCCTTGGCAAAGTATGGGAACCGCCTGGCTGCATGGGGGACCCCTATCCTCCCATGGGAAGAATTCAGGGAAACCACAGAAAAGGCTTCTTCCAGACGCTTCCGGTCATATGATCAGCACAACTATTACCATAGAGATCGCTTTGTCGCATGGGCGCCATCTAGTGGCAGTTTTACAAACAACAATTCGGCTCTGAGGGTTTCCCCTTACCGGTTTTAGTTTATGCAGTTTTTTTTTTTCTTAACCACTTCAGCTCCGGAAGATTTAACCCCTTTCATGACCAGGCCGTTTTTTGCAATGCGGCACTGCGTTACTTTAAAGCGGAGCTGCACCCGCACAAAAAATATTAAAAGTCAGCAGCTACAAATAGTGCAGCTGCTGACTTTTAACCACTTCAGCCCCGGACCATTTGGCAGCCAAAGGACCAGAGGTCTTTTTTCAATTTCGCACTGCACTACTTTAACTGGTAATTGCGCGGTCATGCAATTTTGTAACCAAACGAAATTTGCGTCCTTTTCTTCCCACAAATAGAGCTTTCTTTTGATGGTATTTGATTGCCTCTGTGATTTTTATTTTTTGCGATATAAACGGAAAAAGAGCGAAAATTTTGAAAAAAAAAGAGATTTTCTACTTTTTGTTATAAAAAAAATCTAATAAACTCAATTTTAGTCAAACATTTGGGCCAAAATGTATTCAGCCACATGTCTTTAGTAAAAAAAATGCCAATAAGCGTATATTTATTGGTTTGCGCAAAAGTTATAGCGTCTACAAACTAGAGTACATTTTCTGGAATTTACACCGCTTTTAATTTATGACTGCCTATTTCATTTCTTGAGGTGCTAAAATGGCAGAGAAGTACAAAACCCCCCCAAATGACCCCATTTTGGAAAGTAGACACCCCAAGCTATTTGCTGAGAGGCATGTTGAGCCCATTGAATATTTTTTTTTTTTAGTCCCAAGTGATTGAATAAAGACAAAAATAAAAAAGATTTTTTTTTTTTTCAAAAAGTTGTCACTAAATGATATATTGCTCACACATGCCATAGTTATATGTGGAATTGCACCCCAAAATACATTTTGCTGCTTCTCCTGAGTATGGGGATACCACATGTGTGGGACTTTTTGGGAGCCTAGCCGCGTACGGGGCCCCGAAACCCAAGCACCGCCTTCAGGATTTCTAAGGGTGCAAATTTTTGATTTCACTCCTCACTACCTATCACCGTTTCGAAGGCCATAAAATGCCAAAATAGCACAAAACCCCCCCAAATGACCCCATTTTGGAAAGTAGACACCCCAAGCTATTTGTTGAGAGGCATGGTGAGTATTTTACAGCTCTCATTTGTTTTTGAAAATGAAGAAAGTAAAGAAAAAAAATTTTTTTTTTTTCTTTTTTTCAATTTTCAAAACTTTGTGACAAAAAGCGAGATCTGCAAAATACTCACCATACCTCTCAGCAAATAGCTTGGGGTGTCTACTTTCCAAAATGGGGTCATTTTGGGGGGTTTTATGCCATCTGGGCATTCCATGGCCTCCGAAACTGTGATTGGCAGTGAGAAGTGAAATAAAAAAATTACACCCTTAGAAAGCCTGAAGGCGGTGATTGGTTTTTGGGGTTCCGTACGCAGCTAGGCTCCCAAAAAGTCCCACACATGTGGTATCCCCGTACTCAGGAGAAGCAACAGAATGTATTTTGGGGTGTATTTCCACATATGCCCATGACATGTTTGAGCAATATATCATTTAGTGACAACTTTTTTTAAAAAAAAATATATATATTTTTTTTTTTTAATTATTCAATCTCTTGGGACAAAAAAAAAAAAATATTTAATGGGCTCAACATTGCTCTCATCAAATAGCTTGAGGTGTCTACTTTCCAAAATGGGGTCATTTGGGGGGGGTTTGAACTGTCCTGGCATTTTATGCACAACATTTAGAAGCCTATGTCACACGTCACCCACTCTTCTAACCACTTGTAGACAAAGCCCTTTCTAACACTTTTTGTTTACATGAAAACATATTTTTTTTTTGCAAGAAAATTACGTTGAACCCCCAAACACTATATATAATGTTAAAGCAAAGGCCCTACAGATTAAAATGGTGGGTGTTGCATTTTTTTTTTTTCCACACAGTATTTGCGCAGCGATTTTTCAAACGCATTTTTTTGTGGAAAAAATACACTTTTTTTTATTTTAATGCACTAAAACACACTATAGTGCTCAAATTTTTGATGAAATAAAAAATATGATCTTAGGCCGAGTACATGGATACCAAACACGACATGCTTTAAAATTGCGCACAAACACGCAGTGGCGACAAACTACATACATTTTTAAAAGCCTTTAAAAGCCTTTACATGATACCACATTAGATTCACGGAGGAGGTCTACTGCTAAAATTTCTGCCCTCGATCTGACCTTCGCGGTGATACCTCACATGCATGGTGCAATTGCTGTTTACATATGACGCCAGACCAACGCTTGTGTACGCCTTTGCGCAAGAGAAGGGGGGGCAGGGGTGCTTTTTTTTTTTTTTTTTGTTTTTTTTTTTATTTATTTAGCTTTTTTATTTTATTTTTAAACTGTTCCTTCCATTTTTTTTTTCTTTGTTATGATTTTTATTGTTATCTCAGGGAATGTAAATATCCCCTATGATAGCAATAGGCAGTGACAGGTACTCTTTTTTTGAAAAAATTGGGGTCTATTAGACCCTAGATCTTTCCTCTGCCCTCAAAGCATCTGACCACACCAAGATTGGTGTGATAAAATGCTTTCCCAATTTCCCAATGGCGCGGTTTATATCCGGGAGGGGGGACATTCCCTCCCACTGCTTGTAAAAGCAGTCTAGAGGCTAATTACCCGCTAGAATTGCTTTTACATGAAAGCCGATCACTGGCTGAAAAGAATGATACCAAGATGATACCTAAACCTGCAGGCATCATTCTGGTATAACCATTCAAAGTCCAGCAACATACTGGACATATATTGTAATCTTTTTTTTTTCATGCAGCCTCTTGGCTGAACGAAAAAAAGAGATTGATTGGTGGGTATGCCCACCATTAGAATACCTCCCTTCATCCACCCACTTCTAATGATGGGCATACATGCACCATTTATATATGCCGATGCATGGGGGCATCCTCCCGCAAAAGTTATGCCGTGTACACACGGTCGGAATTTCGACCGTATGTACGTGGCATTAGGAGCCAATCGCTCCTCCCCCCCCCTGCTGCCCCCATGCTTCGGCATATATGCTCTTTTTTTTAACTGTGGTGGTGAAATCACCTCCTACAGCGTTGGAGTCGCGGCTTTATGTATCGTGGGAGCAAACGCTGTTGCTGTCAAGATAAATAAATCCGCGTTGCAACTGAATGGCGCACCTGAAAACAAAAAAATGCTTAACACTAAAACACAGTAAACAAAATTACATACCTGAAAAGCAAGCATGATAAAACATGATAAAACATAATAAAACATTGCAGAATAGAATGGAGTAAAAAAAGAGCAACAATAGAGAGAGAATAGAGTGAGAGAGAGAACAATAAAACGACAACTATTTTTATTTTTTTTATTTTTTTGAGATTCACAGGTAAAAAAGCTCCTGACTGAAGCGACTGAATCAAAACGCTACCACAAAAAAAATGTTAGCGATCGCAGGGATCAGGCCTGACTCTGCGAACGCTGCAGTTATGTGTGCTTAGTGTTTTGTAAGTGACAGTGATCGATCGATACTGCACTTGGGTGGGCTGGGCTGGGCGGAGGGGGAAAACGCAGGTGCTAGCAGGTATCTGGGCTGATCCCGCTAACAATGCGTTTTTTTGGAACCCTAAACTGCTGGGACGCTAGTATAGATCTGATCAGATCAGATATTGATCTGTTCAGATACTGTACCACTAAGGGAGGTGTATGCTTTGCGCGTGGGTGTTTGCGGTACTGGCACTAACCTGGGGCGACGCAGACCTTATTTGACCCTAAAACCTAATTGATATCACCCGCCGGGCGATCAGGGGGTTAAACCGTTATTGGGTAATAAATGGCGGGTGCCCTGACAGTATAAAAAATAAAGCTAACTAACCAGCGTCACCCGTAACAGTAATACAAAAAAAAAACTGGTTACCTAGCGACACTAATGCAGCGATCAGAAAAACGATCGCTTAGTGACACTGGCAAAAGGGGGTGAAAGGGTTAACTAGGGGCAATCAGGGGGTTAAAACCTTTATTAGGTAATATATGGGGGTACCTGACGCTATATAAAAACCTGACGGGGAACCTAAATAACGAAATAACTAACTGGCTAACCAGCGTCACCAGTGACAGTTATACAGTGATCACTGGTGAAAGGGTTAACTCTAGGGGCAATCAGGGGGTTAAAACCTTTATTTAGGTTGTAATATGGGGGTACCTGACCTATAAACCTATTTATGAACCTATATAAACATGGCGGTTACCTAAAAAAAAAAAATGGTTACCTAGCGACACTAATGCAGCGATCAGAAAAACGATCGCTTAGTGACACTGGCAAAAGGGGGTGAAAGGGTTAACTAGGGGCAATCAGGGGGTTAAAACCTTTATTAGGTAATATATGGGGGTACCTGACGCTATATAAAAACCTGACGGGGAACCTAAATAACGAAATAACTAACTGGCTAACCAGCGTCACCAGTGACATTTATACAGTGATCACTGGTGAAAGGGTTAACTCTAGGGGCAATCAAGGGGTTAAAACCTTTATTTAGGTTGTAATATGGGGGTACCTGACCTATAAACCTATTTATGAACCTATATAAACATGGCGGTTACCTAAAAAAAAAAAATGGTTACCTAGCGACAGCAGTGACACTAATACAGCGATCAGAAAAACGATCGCTTAGTGACACTGGCAAAAGGGGGTGAAAGGGTTACCTGGGGGGCAATCAAGGGGTTAAACCTTTATTAGGGGGGGGGTAGGGGGCTACCTTGGACCTAAAACTAACTGCACTGACAGTTATTACAGTCACACTGACACTAAATGCAGTGATCAGTAAAAAAATGATCACTGCAATTAGTGACACTGTGACTGGGGGGGGAGGGGGTGATCTGGGGGGTGATCTGGGGGTGACAGGGGGGTGTTTTGTGTGCCTATGTGTACTGGTGTCAGTGTACTGTTGGTGCACTAACCTTTAGACGTTCACAGCTCGGCGTTCCGGTCACATAGACCGGCGCACCGAGCGTGACATCACTTCCTCTGCCTGTGTTTTGATTGACACAGACAGAGGAAGCATCTGATTCGCCAGGAGCGATCGCGAGGGGGTGGCCAGAAACCACTGGCCGTCCCCTCATCCCGGATCGCTCCTGAAGCGATCCCGACCGTCCCCGCCGGCCGGGGGGGGTCCGATCGGACCCCCCACCCGCCGGAAGAATGGCACGTACAGGTACGTGGTTCTGCCTGTACGTGCCATTCTGCCGACGTATATATACAGGGGGCGGTCGGCAAGTGGTTAATAAATGGACACTTACCTGTTCCTGGTTCCAGCGGTGTAGGCAGAATGTGACGAGAGACCGCTCGTCTCTCGGCTGCCTCGCCGCCATCCTCTGTCAGGGAATCAGGAAGTGAAGACGCAACGTCTTCACTGCCCTGTTCCCTACTGCGCATGTGCGAGTCGTGCTGCGCGCCTCTATTGGTCCCCGCTGTGTCCTGGGAACTGTGTTTCCCAAGACACAACGGGGCAGCTCCGGATAGGGGCGGGGCAGCTATACGGAAGTGGGTGCAGATACCTGTATTATACAGGTATCTGCACCCCCCTCCCCCCTGAAAGGTGCCAATTGTGGCACCGGAGGGGGGGAGGAATCCGATAAGCGGAAGTTCCACTTTAGGGTGGAACTCCGCTTTAACCACTTCAATACAGGGCATTTTCACCCCCTTTTTTTTCAGTTTTCAGTGCTGTTGCATTTTGAATGACAATTGCACGGTCATGCAACACTGTACCCAAAATTTTTATCATTTTTTCCCCCACAAATAGAGCTTTCTTTTGGTGGTATTTGATCACCTCTGCGTTTTTTATTTATTGCGCTATAAACAAAAGAAGAGTGACAAGTTTGAAAAAAACACAATATTTTTTACTTTTTTGCTATAATAAATATCCCAAATTTTTTCCTCAGTTTAGGCCAATATGTATTCTTTTACATATTTTTGGTAAAACAAAATCGAAATAATAGTATATTGATTGGTTTGCGCAAAAGTTATAGTGTCTACAAAATAGGGGATAGAATAATGGCATATTTATTTTTTTTATTATTTTTTACTAGTAATGGCGCTGATCTGCGATTTTTATCATGACTTTCACATTGCGGCGGACATATCAGACACTTTTGACACTATTTTGGGACCATTCACATTTATACAGAGATCAGTGCTATAAAAATCCACTGATTACTGTATAAATGTCACTGGCAGGGAAGGGGTTAACACTAGGGGGCGATCAAGGGGTTAAATGTGTTACCTAGGGAGTGGTTCTAACTATAGGGGGAGGGGACTTACAAGGGGAGGAGACCAATCGGTGTTCCTCTGTACTGGGAACACACCATCAGTCTTCTCTCCTCTGACAGGACGTGGATCTGTGTGTTTATACACACAGATCCACGGTCCTGCTCCGTTATCAGGAAATTGCGGGTGCCCGGCAGACATCGCGGCCGCTGGGCACGCGCATCGGCTCCCGAGTGACTCCGGGGGCGCGCGCGTGCTCCCTAGCCAGCATGGAAGCCGAGGACGTCCTATGACGCCCACCCAGGATGGGAGATCCCTCCTGCGAACATCATTTGACGATGGCTGGGATGAGAAGTGGTCAACTGACAAATTGGTCCTGCAAATAAAATTGACATCCTTTTTTTTCCCCACAAACTCACTTGCTGTGTGTTTCCCAGGACACAAGGGGGGGGGGGGGGCAACTGCGGATAGGGGCGGGGCAGCTGTGGCTAGCTAGTCCCGGAAGTGGGTGCAGATACCTGGATTATCTAGGTATCTGCAGCCCCCAACCCCCTAAAGGGTTCCAATTGTGGCACCGGGGGGGGGGGGGGGGGAATCCGATAAGCAGAAGTTCCACTTTAGGGTGGAGCTCCGCTTTACATTAAAGTGTTTGTAAATTTTAACCACACAATTTCATATTCCTGATATGTTCCTGCTGTACCATGTACTTGTATGAAAAGGTATCCTTTTCTCTTTGTATTGTTCCTTTTGTGTGAAATCCCTGGTGTTCTTACCAGTCCCTCTGCTTTCCTAATAAAAACTGACCACACTAAGCTGGAGCACACACTGTGTTCTCTAGCTATGCTGGGAACTCAGTGTGCTCTCCTCCAATGATCAGAGTTGTCCTGACACACCCCCCCCCCCTCCTGCATGGCCTATCATTGGGAAGCTCAGTATGCTGCTGCTTCTCCTCCCTCCAAGCTCTTATGCAGCTGAGAACAGAGAGAATGTGATCACTTATAAAAAAGGGAAAAAGGGTATTTATAATGTATTTTTATATCTATACACAAATGTTTTGCCTTTCATTTCTATTTTAAACTGAATGGGTTGTTTTACAAGGTGATCGTTTACAATGACTTTAAGGTTAGAAAGTTTTAGTCCTGCAGCAGAAGTAAGTGCTTACTGCTTACCTTAGCTCCAACGGGCTGAAGCCCGCAAAGTTCCTCGCCAGTGCCAGCGTCTCCTTCCCGGCTTCTTCTGGCAGCCTGTCTTCAGCCATCTCGATTGGCTAGTGTACGATGATGTCACTCCCACTCATGCATGGGAGTCATTCATCCCAACACACTGGCTATTTAACACTGTCAGGGGTGCTTACAATGATCAACTTTTATTAATTTATGTAAAATCTTTACTCCAAAAAGTAAAAAAAACAAAGCTGTAATTGCTTACAAAGTGTTTGCTGGAGTTGGGCTTTATTTTGTTATGCACTTAGCCCTCGTTCACATCAGAACGATTTGACATGCGATTTGACAGGTCAAATCGCATGTCAAATCACAGCCTATTGCCGGCAATGGCACCATCCAACTTTGCGGCGCTGCACCGATTTACAAAAGTAGGTCCTGCACTACTGCACGGGGGCGACTTCAATAGACATCTGTGCATGTCAAGTTTCCCCCGAAGTCGGACTGAAATGCAGATTTGGAATCGTGCGAGTTCAGATGAAGTTGCACAATTTCAAACCTGTATTTAGTGTGAACGAGGAGTATACCTAGGTTCACATTGGTCCAATTTGGCATGCGATTTGACATGTCACTGTCACTGACATGTCACTGCTTCCCACATTGCTTTTTTATTCTGTGATCGCAGTTTTTTAAATCTTACCGATGTATATTGATTTTTATAATAATAAAAAAAAAAACACTTTTTGACCTACACCATATGGAGGCCTTTTTTTCTTTCCATACCCCCTGGATGAGAGTTCCTTGGCTGTCCAGTTTGGCTTTTCACGCCTGAGTTCCACTCTTGGTGTTTTCCACGTCCGAGTTCTGGCTTTGCAGTTATCTGTACACCTCTTTGAGTCGTGTTTGGAGGTCTTTGGTCCCTTTGGAGATCTGTCGATCTGACAGTCGTGGCACCCCTGCTTGACTAACTCGTTGTTGCTGACACTCGAGTCCCCCATTTCCGGTAAGAGTCCTTTTGGTTGAAGATGTACCATCCTTGATGCTCTACATGCCGGCCAGTGCCTGTGTTATCACCATCGGGTGGTGGACTTATACCGATCCTTTCCACGACCCTTTTACTCATTGGACTTTTTTTACCCACATTTCTATTCATTTCTGATTGATTTTTGTGTGATTGATTTTTCATTATTTGTATATTTTTATACATGTTTAATATTTAGCGATACATCCCTCACCACCCATTATCCACAATCTTTGTTATTATGTAGCAGCTTTTCACTTCCCATTTATTTAGTATACGCAGTAATATTTTACATTCTTATTTTAGACATTACCTACAAAGCAGTATCTTCAGGCAGAAGGATGTCTGAGATGCAAGCTCTTGGAGCTCCAGAAAAACATATTGTTTTCTTTCCAGAAAGAGGAGAGTTGCGCCCTGTAGGTCATCTTGTACCAAAGGTAGCGATGGCCCTCCATTTAACAGACACCTGTGCATTACCTAACTTTTCAGAAGATCACACAGGAAAATCACATGAATGGGACATTTTTAGATCTTTAAAGAAGTATCTGTCCACAATTGCTCCCTTCAGATTATCCAATAAGTCTTTCATCGTTACAGCTGGAAATCAGAATAAGAGGCTACTGCTTGGACTCTAGCAGGCTTGGTTGTGCATATAGGCCGAGGGGTCATGAGCCTCTGTCAGCAGTGGCTGTGGGCTCTGCTAGAGCGGTTGCAGCCTCATAGGCAGCCAGTTTGAGAGCATCTATAGAATCCATCTGTAGAGAAGTATCATGGTCGTCCCAGCATAATTTTTCAAACATTACAGAATAGACCCAGGTGCCTTATCAACAGTGAGCTTTGGAGGAAGGACTTTGCAGTCTTCTGTTCCATCCTAATTAAAAAGCAGAACCCACCCTGGCAGCTAGTTATTCATCACTAGAATGCTGCCATGTTGGCATCAGGAAAACTGAAAATTGTATCAAACACTTAAGCCCCATACACACGGTCGGAAAATCCGACCACCAAATCCATCGGATTTGGTCCGACGGATTTAGTCCGACACTGGTGTTGCATACACACGGTCGGACAAACTTGTCGGAAAATCCGATCATTCTGAACGTGGTGACGTTTGTTGCCTACGACGGGACCATGTAGAGGCTAGTAGCCAATAGCTTTGGTCTTGTAATGCGTGGCACTTTGTCCGTCGGAATTCGCTACACACGATCAGAATTGGTGTGATCGGACTTTGTTGTCGGAAAATTTTTAGAGCAGGAGATACAACTTTGTCCGTCGGACAATCCGATGGAAAATGTCCGATGGTGCCTACACAAGGTCGGAATTTCCGACAACATTGTCCGATAGGACAGAATCCATCGGAAAATCCGACCGTGTGTATGGGGCTTTACTGTAATTTTCCTTTCCTGATGCCAAACTATGGCAGCATATAGACCCACCCTTGTACGGTAGGTTTTGGTATGTGGCTTGTTACAAAGAATGGGGGGGGGGGGGCTAACTATGCCTTTTTTATGCTATTCATTGGCTCTGAGGGAGTGGTCAAGAGGCAGAGCTCTATCACTATTATGCTGCCATTGTTTAGCATCAGGAAAGGAAAATTACAGTAAGTATTTGATACAATTTTAATTTTTTTCTTCTTTTCTGTTATAAAATTTTGAAAATGAGTCATTTTTCTTCATAAATTTTGGAAAATGTGGAAAGAAAATGAAAACACATTTTTTTTTAACACAAAGTTGTCCATTTATAAGATATTTCTAACACATAGCATGTACATAGCAAAAATTCTGCCCCAAAATATATTCTGCTACTCCTCCTGAGTATGGCGATACCACATGTGGGAGAGAGCCAACATGCAGGGAGCACCATCGGGGGTTCTAGGGATATACATTTCTATTCTCACTACCTATTACACTTTTGTGAGGCACTGAAGTGGCATGGATGACCACTAATGTGGAATGGATGAGCACTGTAGTGGCATAGATGTGGCTGAGTGGAAATGAGGGGATGGAATGCGCGTGAACTAACGCATGAATCAAAGTGATATAGTTTATTCATAAACAAAATAATGGAAAATTGTATACTTACCTTTCCGTAATTTTCCTTTCCTGTCGCATCTTCATGGCAGCATACACTCTGGGTTGTGACTCCGCCTCCACAACCTGATAGGACCACATAACTATAAGATGAAGCTACGGCCCCCGCCCCAGCATTCTCCGTATATATATTAATCACCTTCTATGGGTGGGTTTATTGTATGCTGCCATGAAGATGCGACAGGAAAGGAAAATTACGGAAAGGTAAGTATACAATTTTCCATTTTCCTGTCGCATCATGGCAGCATACACTCTGGGGAGTAACTCGCAGACTGGGTGGGAATGCAAGAAAAATACATTTATTAACAAGAAACAGAGGAGTTGGCCTGAATTACGGCCCTTCCCAAATCTACTGTTGAAAGTTGTGCAGAATCCACCCTATAATGTGACAAAGGTGTTTCTGGAAGACCAGGTAGCCGCCTTAAAAATAGTCTCTCCCGAGACCCTACAATAGGCTGCCCAAGAAGTTGCCACTGCCCTGGTGGAATGTGCCTTTAAGCCCTCCGGAATCTGTTGCTCACTCAGTGAGTATGCCTTTTTGATAGTCTTCACCAGCCATGAAGCGATGGTGTGAGCCGAGGCCGCCTGACATTTTCTATGGCCGTATGGGATGACTAAGAGGTTCTCCGATCTCCTGATCGATTCTGTTGCTGAGAGGTACTTCAGGATGTTGCCCCTGACATCCAGAGGATCACCTTGATCTGTGATAAGGGCTGGAAGGTTGATCTCCTGATTAAAGTGAAATGAGGAGGATACCTTAGGTACGAAACGATCTGAAGGTTTAGAACTATCCTGTCCGGGTAGACAACTAGATACGGTTCTTTGGCCATCAAGGCTTGCATCTCTGAGACCCTCTCTGCTGAAGTGATAGCAATCAGAAATGAGACTTTAAGCGTCAGGTTCCAAAGGGAAATGTTGTCGAGCGGAGAGAATGGATCATTAGACAGTATTTCCAGGACAACTGAGAGGTCCCATGCTAGGAATGATGGTTTCCTAGGTGGCCTTAGTTTAAGGCAGGCCCTCTGAAATTGGATAACCAGAGGATCATGTGCCCATTTGACCCCGGTCAGGGCGGATAAGGCTGAAACCTGGACCTTCAGGGTACTGGATCGAAGACCCTTCTCTAGGACTGACTGCAGAAATTCCAGGATTTGAGGAGCTGTCAGAGAAGATATGTCCCAACCTTGTTGAGAGAGGGCGGTAAACTTCTCCCAGATCCTTCTGTAGGTGCTGTTGGTAGTCTGCTTCCTAGCCTGGAGCAATGTTCCCACTACCCTCTGAGAACAACCCTGTTCTAGGTACCTAGACCTCTCAGCCTCCAGGCCATCAGATGTAGCCTCTCCGGGTTCGGATGTAGAAGCTGGCCCTGAGAGAGCAGATCTGCTGACAGTGGAAGAGGGAGAGGATCCGTTGTGTTCAACTGAAGGAGAGTAGTGAACCAAGGCCTCCTTGGCCAGAAAGGGATCACTGCCACTACTAGTGCCGTCGACCTCTTGAGCCTCAGAAGGAACCTCGCTATGAGGGGAGTCGGAGGGAAAATGTAGCCGAGGTTGAAGTTCCAGGGATGTTGTAGACAATCTACTCCCTCCGCTGACGGAAAGGGGATTCTTGATAGAAACCTCCGGCATTTTGCATTGGCTGGTGTGGCCGCCAGGTCTATGTCTGGTGGGCCCCAGGTCTGAATTATTATCGCAAATGCTTGGGGACTCAGAGACCACTCGTTGTTGGAAACAAATCTTCTGCTGAGTGAGTCGGCTAGGAGATTCTCGACCCCTGGGATATGGGTCGCTCTCAGGTCCAATAGGTTTGATTGTGCCCACTCCATCATGGGGCGAACTTCCTGCATCAGGGAGAAGCTTCCGGTGCCCCCCTGCCTGTTGATGTAGGCAACGGCCACCCTGTTGTCCATCGTCAGGAGGACTTGCTTCCCCCTCAGGTAAGTACTGAAGGCCAGGAGGGCCTGAAAGGCTGCTTTCATCTCCAGCACATTGGAGACTGCATTCTGGATCCTGAATGGCCAGCGCCCTTGGGCCACGTAGTGCAGGTAGTGTGCCCCCCATCCCTCCAAACTGGCATCTGAGGTTACCGTTTCCTGAGGAGGGGGAACTATGTGCTTGCATCTCCTCAGATTGCAGGGACGAGTCCACCACTGCAAGGATCGCTTGACATCCTCTGAGATGTAGATCGGTTGGGTCATGGATGAGCCGTCCCATTGGCGCAGAAAGGACGTTTGAAGGGGTCTTGCGTTCCATTGGGCCCACTGGACCATAGGAATGGTCGCAGACAGAGAGCCTAGGAGACTGAGACATGCTCTGGCCGGAAGGGATGTTGCTGAGATTGCTCTTCTCACCCTCTGTGGACAAGAGACTCCTGGTTGCTTGAAAGGAGGAGGATGTCGTGCAGGTAGTGATGGACTCTCAACCCTTTCTCCCTTAAGGATGCGATTACTGGTAGCAGTACCTTGGTGAAAGTTCTGGGGGCAGTAGAGATCCCGAACGAGAGACTCTGAAACTGGAAGTGGCCCTGATTCACAGAGAACCGAAGGAACTTCTGGAAAGCAACATGGATCGGGACGTGAAGATATGCGTCCTGGAGGTCTATGGAGAGCATCCAGTCTCCCAGATTTATGGCCTGGAGGATTGATTGTAAACTCTCCATCTTGAACGAATCCACTCGAATGGAGCGATTGAGGTTCTTTAGATCCAGGACTGGCCGAAGGTCCCCAGATTTTTTCTTGACCAGAAATAACGGGGAGTAGAATCCCCGACCCCTCTGTGATGCAGGTACCTCTATTATCGCCTTCTTCTGGAGAAGCTCTTGGACGTAACTGGTCAACAGTAACCGTTTTTCCCCTGAAGGTGGAAGTCTGGTGGGACAAAAATGATCCCCTGGGAGACGTCTCTTGAAGGGCCATCTGTGCCCGAAACGGACAGTAGCCACTGTCCAAGGGTCCTTTATTGCTTCCGCCCAAACCAGCTTGAATTTCGAAAGCCTTGCCCCTACTACTGCTGGCTGGGCGGGTGCACCTTCAAAAAGACTTTTGGTCACTGGAAGCGGGAGTCTTGGGCTTCTGAAACTTCATAAAGGATGTCTGGGGGTTCTTCCAGCCCCTCCTTTATTCTTTTCCTGGCCTATAGGATTTAGCATCCCTGTATCTGTCTGGCAGAATACGTCTGAAGGGAGGAGGCCTCTGCTGTTTCGGTTTTCTGTCCGATGGAATCATTCCCGACTTCCCACCGGTCACCTTTGAAATTGCTGAGTCCAGCTTTGCACCTTTGAAAAGGTTCTCGCCGTCATATGGAATGCGGCACCAATTTGATTTGGAGACAGGATCCGCCGACCAGGGTTTCAGCCACAGTGCCTGCCTGGCCATTACGGAGGCCAACATGGCCCTTGATGACGATTTAATCGCATCCACCGAAGCCGCTGCCACAAAGTTCCCCGCGAGACTTAACTCCTGTAGAGCTTTTATTATGCTCTCCTGGTCCACGCCTTCTGAGACCAACCTCTCAGTGTTTGATGATCAGCTGGAAATGGCCCTGCCTACAGCTGCAAGTGCCACAGCCGGTCTGCAAGTGCCTCCTGCTGCAAGGTAGGCCCTCTTCATATCGGTGTCGATCCTCCTATCCAAGCACATGCCTGGCTAGCCGCATGAGAGATGCGTCTACGACGGGAGGAGAGACAAGAGGACTCACTTTAGGTTCCTTCAAGGGATATAATTTGGAAAGCCTGTTGTTCAGACTCGATTTCTTCTCGGGTCCTTGCCATTCCTCTTTAATTAAATCATCCAATTCCTCAATGAACGGAAAGGCCTCGTGTCCCATTTAAGGTTTGGGAAGTATTTTTTGCGCTTTGGTTGGACTTCCTGGGGTTCCTCCCATCCGATCGCTTCCTTGACCGATTTGACAAATGGTTCAATTAGCGAAAAATCAAACCCTGCAGTTGCTTCCAACCCCTCATTGTCAGACGGGGAATCCTGTGCTGGGATGAGCAGGTGAGGCACTTCGCGTTGATAACTCTGTCTCCAGAGTAAGAATCTGTGGAGCTACAGGCTCTCTAAACTGCGATTCTTTTTCCCTAGTAGCCTCCTCAAAGCATCTACGGTAGGCCAATTTATCGGGAAGGGCTGCTGCCCCGCATATCCAACATGCGTTTCCAGAGGGTCGCACTGGTGATCACTGTCTATGGACAGGAGATCCTCTATGATAGGAGCGGCTGTGTCTGGAGTAAGAACCGGAGCGACTTCTCCTGCGACTCCCTCTGTGGCCTGAGCGACTTTTCCTGCGACTCCCTCTGTGGCCTGAGCGACTTTTCCTGCGACTCCCTCTGTGGCCTGAGCGACTTTTCCTGCGACTCCCTCTGTGGCCTGAGCGACTTTTCCTGCGACTCCCTCTGTGGCCTGAGCGACTTTTCCTGCGACTCCCTCTGTGGCCTGAGCGACTTTTCCTGCGACTCCCTCTGTGGCCTGAGCGACTTTTCCTGCGACTCCCTCTGTGGCCTGAGCGACTTTTACTGCGACTCCCTCTGTGGCCTGAGCGACTTCTCCTGCGACTCCCTCTGTGGCCTGAGCGACTTTTCCTGCGACTCCCTCTGTGGCCTGAGCGACTTCTCCTGCGACTCCCTCTGTGGCCTGAGCGACTTCTCCTGCGACTGGAGCTGCTCCGTCTGTAGCCAGAATGGCTTCTCCTGCGTGAAGTCTCTCTGTGCCTTGAATCAGGAGATTTTGCGGACCTGGTAGGGCTAACCATATAGGCAGCGTTAGGATTGCTCTCTTTTTTCAATCTTCACTACTTACCAAAAATCCTCCCCCCCCCCTTACCTAATAGGCTGGCGGTGATCTGCTAGGGCAGTGGTCTCCATAGCAAGGAATAAGGCAAGCCTAAGGAGATACTAATTGACATAGGAAGCACAGGTGAGGTAAAACACAGCAGCTTATGCAGGAAGTAGATGCAGAGAAAAAAAAACAGGCTTTTACCTCAGTAGGATGAAATAGGAGCTTTGTTGTAAGACAGGCAAACAAACTGCAGCAATTCAGCGATCTCTGGTTCAAGATACAAGGAACAGAAACAGGTTCATTCAATTTTCCTCAGAACACATCCCAGCGACCCTAGGAGGACAACAGAGCCCAGGAGAGCGCCCAGGCACACAGGTAGGAAGGGAGGGAAAGAGAAAGGGAGACCACTGCAATTTGGCTAAACCTATTTAAGGTTTATATGCCAGGGTGTTTGAGGCATGATGTTAAGCCTGTTTAAGGCTTTAGTATATACATTGAGGCAGCAATATCAGAGCTTTTTTAAAACTCATGCAGGAGACAAATCAAAACAGCTTGAGCCTGTTTAAGGCTGTTAATCCAAGGTCACAGAGAGACTTGTAACATACCCCTGAGATCACCAGAGTGGGGTTCCTTCCATTTAGCTTCGTTTAGAGGCTGTACCGGTAAGGACTTCCAAACCAGGAGAGGCTTGAACCTGGCTGGGGCGAAGCGGTAAGGGGGTGATGCTCCGTGCGGTCCCAACAGGTGAGGAAAAATAAGAGAATGCTGGGGGGGGGCGGGGGCCGTAGCTTCATCTTATAGTTATGTGGCCTATCAGGTTGTGGAGGCGGAGTCACAACCCAGAGTGTATGCTGCCATGATGAGCCAGGGATGGAGCGTGGATGAGCATGAATGAGCCAGGGATGAAGCATGAATGAGGATGGATAAGCCAGGGATGGAGCATGGATGAGTATGAATGAGGATGGATGAGTCAGGGATGGAGTGTGGATGAGCATGAATGAGCCAGGGATGGAGCATGAATGAGGATAGATGAGCCAGGGATGGAGCATGGATGAGCATGAATGTGGATGGATGAGCCAGGGATGGAGCATGGATGAGCTTGAATGTGGATGGATGAGCCAGTAATGAAGCATGGATGAGCATGAATGTGGATGAATGAGTCAGGGATGGAGCATGAATGTGAATGGATGAGCCAGGGATGGAGCATGGATGAGCATGAATGTGGATGGATGAGCCAGGGATGGAGCATGGATGAGCTTGAATGTGGATGGATGAGCCAGTAATGAAGCATGAATGAGCATGAATGTGGATGAATGAGTCAGGGATGGAGCATGAATGTGAATGGATGAGCCAGGGATGGAGCATGGATGAACATGAATGGATGAGCCAGGGATAAGGCATGGATGAGGATGGATGAGCCGGGGATGAAGCATGGATGAGGATGGATGAGCCAAGGATGAAGCATGGATGAGCATGAGGATTGATGAGCCAGGGATGGAGCATGAATGTGGATGGGTGAGACAGGGATGGAGCATGAATGTGGATGGATGAGCCAGGGATGGAGCATGGATGAGCCAGGGATGGGCACAGATCAGTGCTGTGGGCACTTTAGATCCAGCCCACAAGCGCTGCTGCACCGATGCATTGCCATAGAATGAGATTTGCCATAGTGCGGCATAACATTTCACATTGAGCTCCGTGACACAGCGGGAGATGCCTGCTGTGCGTAATCCACTGACACTGACTGGTGAGGCTACATTGATTGCCACAGTAAGACTGCAGTGATGGGCACCATTAGGCTGCAATAATGATGGGCACAGTAAGGCTGCAATGATTGGCATGGTGAGGCGGCAGTGATTGGCATGGTAAGGCGGCAATGATTGGCATGGTAAGGCGGCAATGATTGGCATGGTGAGGTGGCAATTAACATGGCGAGGCTGCAATGAAAAGCATGGTAAGGCTGCAATGATAAGCATGGTAAGGCTGCAATGATAAGCATGGTAAGGCTGCAATGATAAGCATGGTAAGGCTGCAATGATAAGCATGGTAAGGCTGCAATGATAAGCATGGTAAGGCTGCAATGATAAGCATGGTAAGGCTGCAATGATAAGCATGGTAAGGCTGCAATGATAAGCATGGTAAGGCTGCAAGGATAAGCATGGTAAGGCTGCAATGATAAGCATGGTAAGGCTGCAATGATAAGCATGGTAAGGCTGCAATGATAAGCATGGTAAGGCTGCAATGATAAGCATGGTAAGGCTGCAATGATAAGCATGGTAAGGCTGCAATGATAAGCATGGTAAGACTGCAATGATAAGCATGGTAAGGCTGCAATGATAAGCATGGTAAGGCTGCAATGATAAGCATGGTAAGGCTGCAATGATAAGCATGGTAAGGCTGCAATGATAAGCATGGTAAGGCTGCAATGATAAGCATGGTAAGGCTGCAATGATAAGCATGGTAAGGCTGCAATGATTGCCATGGTGAGGTGGCAGTGATGGGCACGGTGAGGCTGCAATGATTGGCATGGTAAGGCTTTAATGATTGGCACGGTGAGGTGGCAATGATGGACAAGGTGAGGCGGCAGTGATGGGCACACTAAGGCTGCAATGATGGGCACGGTGAGGTGGCAATTATTAACATGATGAGGCTGCAATAATGGGCACGGTGAGGCTGCAATGATTGTCGCGGTGAGGATTTAAGGAAGTCTCTCTGGGGATCCTGATGTAGGGGGAGGCTCTCTGGGGACCCTGATTTGAGGAGGGGCTCTCTGAGGACACTGATGTAAGGGGAGCCCTCTGGGGACCCTGACGTAAGGGGAGGCTTTCTAGGGGCCCTGACGTAAGGGGAGGCTCTCTGAGGACCCTAATGTAAGGAGGGAGGCTCTCTGGGGACCTATGCTCACGGCATCATGGGTCAGGTAGAGGGCCCCTTAGCAGAATTTTGCTTAGGGCCCCAGGGAGGTCAGGATCGGCACTGCCTGTGTCTATAGATAAACTTCAACCTTTTATCTCTGATCTGTTAGGAATTGTATGCATTTGGCAGAGCCGAGCGCTGGAGCCATAGCAACCGATCAGCCAATCACAGATCTTCCTAGAAATTTCAAACTGATGCAGGAGAAATGTTGTGGGAAATTTCTAGGAAGATCTGTGATTGGTTGATCGGTTGCTATGGCTCCAGCGCTCGGCTCTGCCAAATCTATACAATGCAAACAATGCATACAATTCCTAACAGATCAGAGATAAAATGTTTCCATTTCTGCTACCAGCCTGCTGCTTTTACATAAACAATCGAATACAGATATCATTCTTTTCTAGGTAAGTAACAGCTTCTTGCGGTGATATTGTCAGCAAAATAATTATTATTTAACAACTTCAGCCCCGGACCAATTGTCAGCTTAAAGCGGTGTTCCGGCCGAAATTATACTTTTTAAATAAAAATACCCCTATAATACACAAGTTTAATGTATTCTAGTAAAGTTAGTCTGTAAACTAAGGTCTGTTTTGTTAGTTTTTAGCAGTAGTTTGTTATTTTATAAACTTGCAGCAGGCTGTGGCCATCTTAACTGTGGGCATCTGAAGTCAGACTGTATTTCTTCCTGGATCTCATCCTTTCAGATCTCGTACATGCTCAGTGCAGCATAAGCAGTGTAATAGGTTTCAGGTCAGGTTTCCATAGCAACGGCAGTGTCAGAGGAAGTTGCTGCCCCTTCCCAGGAGGCATTGCAAACAGGAAATGATGCGATGGGCCACGGCCAGGGAGGAGGAAGTGAAAAAAGAATACAGCATATATACAGTCTGTGCTGAAAAAAAAAAAAAAAAATATCCAATTTGTTTACAGTGCACAGTTTAGTGAGGGATGCTGAAGAGTTGTAAAAGTGGGTGGAACTCCACTTTAAGGACCAGAGGTCTTTTTTCAATTTCGCACTGCACTGCTTTAACTGGTAATTGCGCGGTCATGCAATGTTGTAACCAAACGAAATTTGCGTCCTTTTCTTCCCACAAATAGAGCTTTCTTTTGATGGTATTTGATTGCCTCTGTGATTTTTATTTGTTGCGCTATAAACGCAAAAAGACTGCAAATTTTGAAAAAAAAAATATATTTTCTACTTTTTGTTATAAGAGAAATCGAATAAACTCAATTTTAGTCAAACATTTGGGCCAAAATGTATTCAGCCACATGTCTTTAGTAAAAAAAATGCCAATAAGCGTATATTTATTGGTTTGCGCAAAAGTTCTAGCGTCTACAAACTAGAGTACATTTTCTGGAATTTACACCGCTTTTAATTTATGACTGCCTATCTCATTTCTTGAGGTGCTAAAATGGCAGAGAAGTACAAACCCCCCCCCAAATGACCCCATTTTGGAAAGTAGACACCCCAAGCTATTTGCTGAGATGCATGTTGAGCCCATTGAATATTTTTTTTTTTTAGTCCCAAGTGATTGAATAAAGACAAAAAAAAAAAAGTTGTCACTAAATGATATATTGCTCACACATGCCATGGGCATATGTGGAATTACACCCCAAAATACATTCTGCTGCTTCTCCTGAGTACGGGGATACCACATGTGTAGGACTTTTTGGGAGCCTATCCGCATACGGGACCCCGAAAACCAAGCACCGCCTTCAAGATTTCTAAGGGCATAAATTTTTGATTTCATTCCTCACTACCTATCACTACCTATCACAGTTTTGAAGGCCATAAAATGCCAAGATGGCACAAAACCCCCCCAAATGACCCCATTTTGGAAAGTAGACACCCCAAGCTATTTGCTGAGAGGCATGTTGAGCCCATTGAATATTTATTTTTTTAGTCCCAAGTGATTGAATAAAGACAAAAAAAAAAAATGTATTCAAAAAGTTGTCACTAAATGATATATTGCTCACACATGCCATGGTTATATTTGGAATTGCACCCCAAAATACATTTTTCTGCTTCTCCTGAGTACGGGGATACCACATGTGTGGGACTTTTTGGGAGCCTAGCCGCGTACGGTGCCCCGAAACCCAAGCACCGCCTTCAGGATTTCTAAGGGTGCAAATTTTTGATTTCACTCCTCACTACCTATCACAGTTTCGAAGGCCATAAAATGCCAAAATAGCACAAGACCCCCCCCAAATGGCCCCATTGTGGAAAGTAGACACCCCAAGCTATTTGCTGAGAGGCATGTTGAGTCCATGGAATATTTTATATTTTGCCACAAGTTGCGGGAATATTACAAACATTTTTTTTTTTGCCCAAAGTTGTCACTAAATTATATATTGCCCACACATGCCATGGGCATATGTGGAATTACACCCCAAAATACATTCTGCTGCTTCTCCTGAGTACGGGATACCACATGTGTGGGACTTTTTGGGAGCCTATCCGCATACGGGACCCCGAAAACCAAGCACCGCTTTCAGGATTTCTAAGGGCATAAATTTTTGATTTCACTCCTCACTACCTATCACTACCTATCACAGTTTTGAAGGCCATAAAGTGTCCTGTCAGTGTCAGTGCTGAGTGCTGAGTGAAGGAAGAGGACGTGCGCCCAGCAGCTCCGGCCGTCAGAAGCCCACAGCCCCCAGCGAGCAGGACCCAGCCAGTGCATATCCCATCCCGGACCCCTGAGCAGTGAGGACAGGGAGCAGGAGTACAACGGGACCCCACTGCGGACCCGGGAGTACAACGGCCCCCTTTCTTTCTCCGCGCCGGCCCATCTGCCCATTGGGCATCAGAAACTAGGAGAGTCCCCGGCTCCGGCCTAGTCCCGGCCGAAGCCGGCCATCCGCCTCCCCAATCACCTCTCTAGCCCTCTTTTTCGGCTCAACAGGGCTGAGGCGAGCCTCCCCCCCCCCTCCAAGCCCTTCAGCGCCCACCAAACACTCACGGAAGAACTGGGAGCCGTCAGGGCTAGGACAGGCCGCAGCTCGGGCCTAGTCCGGCGGCCATCTTGGTACACCCAAATCCACAGCACTTCACCTGCTTCTACATAGTACGGCGGCCATCTTGGTACACCCAGACCGGCCAAGTTATTTTAAAATACAGGTTTTTAACCACAAGTGGTTAGACAACAGTCTAATTGCTTGTTTTAATTGTTTTTAACCAAAGTTTTTAACCAAGTTTTTGCAAGGCTTTTAATTACAGTATACACCCAGACCAGCCAGTTTTAACCAAGTTTTTTAACAGCACACACCAGTATCATCAGCATCACCATATAGCCGCCTCTTCTTCCCCAGGTGATCAACATCAGGATTCACCCTATCCCCATCATTTGAGCAACCCGGTAAGGTAAATATTCTGGTAAGTATCGCAGGGGACCACCATTAGCAGTTGATCCAGGGACCAACGTCCGACCGCCCCTCGGGGGGTCAGGAAGGAATTTTTTCCTCTGCAATAGCAATTGGCCGCGCTAGTAGGGGTTTTTCGCCTTCCTCTGGATCAACGGGAGGGAGGGTGTAGGTCTACAGGGTTTCCCACAGATCCGCAACATCTTCAACCAGCTTGCGCAAGACCGTTATCGCCTCAACAAAGGCATCCACTTTTTTCAACGCATCATCTCGCCCACAGCAGGGAAAAAAATTTTTGGAGCACCTCAACATGTGCAATTTCAAATACTCAGCAGAGTCACTCCGCAGACTAAGAAATTTGACTGCAACTCTACCGACCGACATTCAAAAAATATTACAAAAAGAACGACTACTAAGGATCAATCCACAAGCAACGATCAAACATAAGAAGACTACAACTCAACCGCAACAGTTAGCATGCGCCTTGATTAACACCAGATCGGCGGTCAAGCACAGGCACGAAATCCATGACTTCATCACACAAAACAACATAGATTGCCTCTTCATCACGGAAAGCTGGCTAACACCCGACTGCAACACCATCCTAACAGAATTAGTGCCAGAAAACTACAGGATCCTAACCGAGCATAGGAAAGGAAAAAAAGGAGGAGGCCTAGCTGTGATCTTCAAAGCTCATCTAGCGCTCGTCAAACCTACGGTACAGAACACAGCAACTTTTATGGAGACACTTACTCTACAGATGCAAACCACACCACAAGAAACCATCCACATGCTGCTATGCTACAGACCACCAGGACCAAACACAAACCTACCGATACCACTCACGGAATTCATCTCGGCACACACCCTGAAAAACAACAAGGTTCTGGTACTCAGAGATTTCAACCTCTGGGCGAACTCCACCGAAGACCCCATCGCCACCACCTGCATCAATCAACTGGAAGACCTAGGGCTCCAACAACTAGTAAAGGCTCCCACACATGGGTCAGGTCACATCCTGGACCTCATCTTCAAGCAAAATACGGACATCAGCATTCGAGACAACATAGCGCTATCATGGTCAGACCACCACGCTATCAAATTTGAGATCGCCACCAACATCTTCCTGCAAAAACCAAACCCGGCGGCAACAACACACTGGATTAGATCGCAGAAGAAACTACACTCGGAAATCTTCAAAACCACACTAACATACAAAATGGCTACACTGAATCAAAACCACTCAACAGAACGAACACTCAGCTTCATAAACAGGGCACTTCTGCAAACAGCAGATGCAGTCGCCCCAAAACATCGAGCACCCATCCGCAAGAAAAATTCTGGATGGTTTAATGGCACGCTTACTCTACTGAAACGGGAACACAGAAGAGCAGAAAGAGCCTGGAGAAGAAACACCACAAAGGAAAATCACACAAAATACAGAATACTCACCAAGCGATATCATAAAGCAATTTTCACAGCAAAAAAAGAATATGTCTCAAACACCCTCTCAAAAGCCGTCAACCGACCACGGGAACTTTTCAAACTAGTCGCCCAGACTATGAACCCCACCTGCCTTGAGCCCCTAGGAAACGAAACTCAAGAATACTGCAACAAATTATCCGATTTTTTTTCATCAACAAAATAGTCAACATTCATAAAATAATTCAACAAAAAAAAAACAACAACCAACTCTACTCAACTCAACCCAGGTAAGGAATTTTACATCCACAGCGCACAAGCACCACATTTTTCACTTACCCCGATCACCGTGGATGAAACCAAAAACGTCATCAAGAGCCTCCGAGACAGCACATCACTAAACGACATCATCCCCACAAAACTCTTGAAAGAATGCTCCGACATTCTGGCCCCCGCTATTACACACCTAGTAAATCAGTCGTTCAAAGAAGGATTGGTTCCGAATTCCCTCAAGCAAGGCATCGTTAAAGAAACCCAACCTCGACCCCAAAGATCCGAACAATCACAGACCGGTAACAAGCCTGAACACCATTTCCAAAATTATGGAGAAAGCAGTAGTACAACAGCTTCAACTTCATCTGGACACACACAAGCTCCTGGACCCACTACAATCGGGCTTCCGCCCAGGCCATGGCACAGAAACGGCACTTCTGAAAATATGGGATGATGCCCTAGAAGCAGCGGATGATGGAGAATCGTGTCTTCTGGTATTGCTGGATCTTAGTGCGGCGTTCGACACAGTGGACTACAACACGCTTCTCATCCGCCTCAAGGAAGGGGCAGGAGTTACAGATGTAGATCTTCCATGGTTCGCTTCCTTCTTAGGAAACCGGTCACAGACAGTGAAGTTAGGAGCCTTCACATCGGAAACCCGGGCAATCACTTATGGAGTCCCTCAAGGATCACCATTGTCACCAGTACTCTTCAACATTTACATCCGGCCACTCTTCAAAATTATTAGCAAATTTGATCTGTGCTTCCACTCATACGCGGACGACACTCAACTGTATTTCCGGATCACCGGACAAAAAGACCAATACCAGGAACTAGGAAAATGTCTCACATTGATAGATGACTGGATGACCACTAGCTCCCTCAAACTAAATGGATCAAAAACAGAACTACTGCTCCTCGACGCAAACTCAAGGAAAAAGACAAAGACCCCTTGGACACCACCAACCATCCTGGGACAGACCATCATCCCAAGCACAAAAGCCAAAAGCCTCGGAGTCATCTTTGATTCAGAGATGACCATGGAGGCACAAATAGGATCCATAATCAGTGGATCCCACCATCTCCTTCGCATGCTACGCAGACTCATCCCCTTCATCACGGAAAAGGAAAAAGCGGTAGTAGTAGGAACGATCATCAATTCGCGTCTCGACTATGCAAACTCCCTGTACATAGGATTACCGGATTACCAGATTGCGCGCCTTCAAAGTGTCCAAAACACAGCAGCAAGATTAGTCACCGGAAAGAAACCCTGGGAATCCATCTCCCCATCCCTAAGGATCCTCCATTGGCTCAAGGTAAAAGACAGGATCACATTCAAGACCCTCTGCCTCACCCACAAATGTACACAAGGAAATGCGCCTCAATACCTTTGTGAGAAAATAGAAAAATACATACCAAATCGCAGCCTTCGATCAACAAACCAAAATCTCCTTCTCATCCCCAAAGCCCGATACAAATCGAAGGGAGAACGAAGATTCGCAGTACAGGGACCTCGGCTATGGAACGCTCTACCAAACAACATCCGCTTGGAAGAAAACCATCAGGCCTTCAGGAAAAAACTCAAGACTCACCTCTTCTAAACGTGGCATCCCAACAAGAGCAGACAAGTGCCTTGAGGCGATTCAGTTCGCAGTTGTAGCGCTATACAAATCATTCATAAAATGCCAAGATGGCACAAAACCCCCCCAAATGACCCCATTTTGGAAAGTAGACACCCCAAGCTATTTGCTGAGAGGCATGTTGAGCCCATTAAATATTTTTTTTTTTAGTCCCAAGTGATTGAATAAAGACAAAAAAAAAAAATGTATTCAAAAAGTTGTCACTAAATGATATATTGCTCACACATGCCATGGTTATATGTGGAATTGCACCCCAAAATAATATTTTCTGCTTCTCCTGAGTACGGGGTTACCACATGTGTGGGACTTTTTGGGAGTCTAGCCGCGTACGGGGCCCCGAAACCCAAGCACCGTCTTCAGGATTTCTAAGGGTGCAAATTTTTGATTTCACTCCTCACTACCTATCACAGTTTCGAAGGCCATAAAATGCCAAAATAGCACAAAACCCCCCCAAATGGCCCTATTTTGGAAAGTAGACACCCCAAGCTATTTGCTGAGAGGCATGTTGAGTCCATGGAATATTTTATATTTTGCCACAAGTTGCGGGAATATTACAAACATTTTTTTTTTTGCCCAAAGTTGTCACTAAATTATATATTGCCCACACATGCCATGGGCATATGTGGAATTACACCCCAAAATACATTCTGCTGCTTCTCCTGAGTACGGGGATACCACATGTGTGGGACTTTTTGGGAGCCTATCCGCATACGGGACCCCGAAAACCAAGCACCGCCTTCAGGATTTCTAAGGGCATAAATTTTTGATTTCACTCCTCACTACCTATCAGTTTTGAAGGCCATAAAATGCCAAGATGGCACAAAAACCCCCCCAAATGACCCCATTTTGGAAAGTAGACAACCCAAGCTATTTGCTGAGAGGCATGTTGAGCCCATTGAATATTTTTTTTTTTTTGTCCCAAGTGATTAAATAAAGACAAAAAAAAAAAGAAAAATGTTTTACAAAAAGTTGTCGCTAAATGATATATTGCTCACACATGCCATGGTTATATGTGGAATTGCACCCAAAATACATTTTCCTGCTTCTCCTGAGTACAGGAATACCACATGTGTGGGACTTTTAGGCAGCCTAGCCGTGTACGGGGCCCCGAAACCCAAGCACCGCCTTCAGGATTTCTAGGGTGCAAATTTTTGATTTCACTCCTCACTACCTATCACAGTTTCGAAGGCCATAAAATGCCAAAATAGCACAAACCCCCCCCCCCCCCACCCCAAGCTATTTGTTGAGAGAGATCCCCATTTTGGAAAGTAGACACCCCAAGCTATTTGTTGAGAGGTACACTCACTTCCCCATTATACTACGCGTGATCCGCGCCGTTCTATATCCCGCTCTTTGGCGAACAATGGTCACATATAGGGATTTTTATCCTCCGCCTGGCACGGGCCCTGCACCCAACAGAATTCGCTGGCTCTTGCTGGAGTGAGCCCAGGGGGCCGCGCCTAATCTGTCACGACTGTTCGACTGGGGACCCTATATGGTGGCGGATTATGGCAGGCTTTGAGGAGGTGCGATTATGACGATCCACTGCGTCTCAAGGACTCTGTGTGGATCAAATTTGGAGTGCTGTGAACACGCCCGACGACAGACGGGACAGGTAATATTGCTGCCTATGCTTACTCTCTTCAACAAAAAATACAACAAGGAGTGTATTTAGACCTACTAAATGAGCGGGGGCATGGGGCCACTAGGGGGCAGTGAAGCATCCCTCATTGCCAACAAGCAAAACACTGCGCTGAAGTAACAGAGGCAAAACCATTCGACCTCAGCATGGTGAGTAGGCATGGTGAGTATTTTTACAGCTCTCATGTGTTTTTGAAAATGAAGAAAGTAAAGAAAAATTTTTTTTTTTTCAATTTTCAAAACTTTGTGACAAAAAGCGAGATCTGCAAAATAATCACCGTACCTCTCAGCAAATAGCTTGGGGTGTCTACTTTCCAAAATGGGGTCATTTGGGGGTGGTTTGTGCCATCTGGGCATTCCATGGCCTCCGAAACTGTGATTGGCAGTGAGGAGTGAAATAAAAAAATTACACCCTTAGAAAGCCTGAAGGCAGTGCTTGGTTTTTGGGGTCCCGTACGCAGCTAGGCTCCCAAAAAATTCCACACATGTGGTATCCCCGTACTCAGGAGAAGCAACAGAATGTATTTTGGGGTGTATTTCCACATATGCCCATGACATGTGTGAGCAATATATCATTTAGTGACAACTTTTTGTAAAAAAAAAAATTATTTTTTTTCTTCATTATTCAATCTCTTGGGACAAAAAAAAAAAAAATTTAATGGGCTCAACATGGCTCTCAGCAAATAGCTTGGGGTGTCTACTTTCCAAAATGGGGTCATTTGGGGGGGGGGGGTTTGAACTGTCCTGGCATTTTATGCACAACGTTTAGAAGCTTATGTCACACATCACCCACTCTTCTAACCACTTGAAGACAAAGCCCTTTCTGACACTTTTTGTTTACATGAAAACATATTTTTTTTTGCAAGAAAATTACGTTGAACCCCCAAACACTATATATATTGTTAAAGCAAAGGCCATACAGATTAAAATGGTGGGTGTTGCATTTTTTTTTTCCACACAGTATTTGCGCAGCGATTTTTCAAACGCATTTTTTGTGGAAAAAATACACTTTTTTTTATTTTAATGCACTAAAACACACTATATTGCTCAAATTTTTGATGAAATAAAAAATATGATCTTAGGCCGAGTACATGGATACCAAACACGACATGCTTTAAAATTGCGCACAAAAACGCAGTGGAGACAAACTACATACATTTTCAAAAGCCTTTACAGGTTACCACATTAGATTCACAGAGGAGGTCTACTGCTAAAATTACTGCCCTCGATCTGACCTTCGCGGTGATACCTCACATGCATGGTGCAATTGCTGTTTACATATGACGCCAGACCAACGCTTTTTTATTTTAGTTTTAAACTGTTCCTTCCATTTTTTTCTTAGTTATCATTTTTATTGTTATCGCAGGGAATGTAAATATCCCCTATGATAGCAATAGGCAGTGACAGGTACTCTTTTTTTTGAAAAAAATATATTAGACCCTAGATCTTTCCTCTGCCCTCAAAGCATCTGACCACACCAAGATCGGTGTGATAAAACGCTTTCTCAATTTCCCAATGGCGCGGTTTATATCTGGGAGGGGGGTCATTCCCTCCCACTGCTTGTAAAAGCAGTCTAGAGGCTAATTACCCACTAGAATTGCTTTTACATGAAAGCCGATCACTGGCTGAAAAGAATGATACCAAGATGATACCTAAACCTGCAGGCATCATTCTGGTATAACCATTCAAAGTCCAGCAACATACTGGACATATATTGTAATCTTTTTTTTTTCATGCAGCCTCTTGGCTGAACGAAAAAAAAAGAGATTGATTGGTGGGTATGCCCACCATTAGAATACCTCCCTTCATCCACCCACTTCTAATGGTGGGCATACATGCACCATTTATATATGCCGAAGCAGGGGGCATCCACCCGCAAAAAAGTTATGCCACGTACACATGGTCAGACTTTTCCACGGGCAAGCCTCCGTCGGAATTTCGACCGTATGTACGTGGCATTAGGAGCAAAACCGCTCCTCCGCCCCTGCTGCCCCCATGCTTCGGCATATATGCTCTTTTTTTTAACTGTGGTGGTGAAATCACCTCCTACAGCGTTGGAGTCGCGGCTTTATGTATCGTGGGAGCAAACGCTATTGCTGTCAAGATAAATAAATCCGCGCTGCAACTGAATGGCGTACCTGCTAAGCAAATAATGGTTAACATTAAAACAAAGTAACATTACAGTATAACAGTAAGACCTTACCATACCATACCTGCAAAGCAAATACCCCAAAAAAAATAGTAAAAAATAAAACATTTTGTTAACGCAACCGGTGCCTAAAATACATATATATGCCGAAGCATGGGGCATCCTCCCGCAAAAAAGTTATGCCACGTACACATGGTCGGACTTTTCCACGGGCAAGCCTCCGTCGGAATTTCGACCGTATGTACGTGGCATTAGGAGCAAAATCGCTCCTCCGCCCCTGCTGCCCCCATGCTTCGGCATATATGCTCTTTTTTTTAACTGTGGTGGTGAAATCACCTCCTACAGCGTTGGAGTCGCGGCTTTATGTATCGTGGGAGCAAACGCTGTTGCTGTCAAGATAAATAAATCCGCGCTGCAACTGAATGGCGCACCTGAAAACAAAAAAATGGCTAACAATAAAGCACAGTAAACAAAATTACATACCTGAAAAGCAAGCATGATAAAACATAATAAAACATTGCAGAATAGAATAGAGTAAAAAAGAGCAACAATAGAGAGAATAGAGAGAGAGAGAGAGAACAATAAAACGACAACTATTTTTTGTTTTTTTTTATTTTATATTTTTTTGGGGTTTTTTTTTTTCGTACTTTTTTTATTTTTATTTTTGACACTTTTTTTTTAAACTTTTTAAACTTTTTTTTAAACTATAACTGTAACGGTCGGGTCTCAAAATGCGATGGCATTCTTGAGACCCTGTAACTATAATTTTAACTGTCGGGTCTCAAAATGCAATGGTATTCTTGAGACCCTGTGAAAGTGTATCCTAACAACAAAGCCTGGGGAATGCCCAGGAAAAAACCCAAGCCTACTTACCACCAGCTCGCAGAAAACCAAATTAGCCTGTCTAACAGTGCGTTAAAAACAGGGGTTTAGTCCGCACGCATTTTCAAACGCATGCGTAAGCCACAGAGCCACGTCACGGCACCCTGATATCTGTGGTCCTAACACTAAACTATGAGTGTCCCCACAGTGGAGGCACATGCATTCTAATGGATAGATGAGGGCAGGTGGACTGAAGGGGAGCCCACTCCTTCTTAAAGGTACAGGAGCACACCAAGCACCCAGCAGATTGCACAATGGCTGCAAAGGTGTTGGTGCGTTGCTGGACCAATACAAACACCAACGTGATAATGATACAAAAAACTTGCCACCACCCTCATCTATAGCCAGCTCGTGCGGACTAAACCCCTGTTTTTAACGCACTGTTAGACAGGCTAATTTGGTTTTCTGCGAGCTGGTGGTAAGTAGGCTTGGGTTTTTTCCTGGGCATTCCCCAGGCTTTGTTGAAAGTGTATCCTAGCCTGTGAAATGCTGTACCCTACGCTAATACCTTACTAGTGAGTGGTAGCGTTCAAAACATTCACCAATGCAGAGACCAGGATTGTCAGGACAGCGTGGACAATAATAACGGGTGTCACGCCTACATCCGCGCTTGGTACAGACACGACATCTTCTTTGGGGGGCTCGTTGGGTAGGGGTACTCTGGAGGGCATAAGAAAAATGCCTCTCATGCAGCCGGCTTACTGCATTTGGCAGGGGATGTTGAGGTGCAGAACCGCCTGGATACAGGAGTTCTGTGACAACCTCTTCCTGGAATTCAAGGAAGGGTAAAGTCCCGCCTGAAGCTCCGTATAGCACATGAGCGTTCAGCAAAGCCAATTGGAACAAATAAATAGACACTTTTTTGTACCAGCGTCTAGCCTTATGGGCAACTAGGTACGGCGCCAACAACTGGTCGTTGAGGTCCACCCCTCCCATATTAAGGTTATACTCGTGGACACAGAGGGGTTTCGTCACAACACCAGCCGCCGTACGAATTTGGACTGTCGTGTCTGCATGAAGGGAGGTAAGAACGAAAACATTCCTATTATCCCTCCACTTCACAGCGAGCAAATTATTACACTTGAAGCAGGCTCTCTCCCCCAGCCTAAGAGGGGAATCTACAAGCCGCTGGGGAAAGCCCCGGCGATTAGGTCGCACAGTGCCACATGCTCCAATTTGCTGATCAAACAAATGACTAAACAGTGGCACGCTCGTGTAATAATTGTCCACGTACAAGTGGTACCCCTTTCCGAAAAAGGGTGACACCAAGTTCCACACTATCTTGCCAGCGCTCCCTATGTAATCTGGACAGTTCTCCGGCTCTACGTAACTATCTTTTCCCTCATAAACCGAAAAGCTCCACGTATAGCCTGTTGCCCTGTCACAGAGCTTGTAGAGCTTGACCCCGTATCTGGCACGCTTGCTGGGAAGGTACTGTCTGAAAGACAAGCGGCCAGAAAACTTAATCAAGGACTCGTCAATGCAGACAACTTGATTGGGCGTAAACAAGGCTGCAAAACGTTGGTTGAAGTGGTTTATGAGGGGCCGAATTTTGTAGAGCCGATCAAATTCAGGGTCTCCACGAGGACGACAAAGTTCATTGTCACTGAAGTGCATGAACCGCAAGATCTGTTCGTATCGTGCCCTGGACATGGAGGCAGTGAACACGGGCATTTGGTGGACTGGTGAGGTGGACCAATAAGTCCTCAAAGTCGGGAATTTATGTATGCCCATGTTGAGGGAAAGGCCCAGAAAGGACTTAAATTCGGAAACCGTAATTGGTTTCCAATCTCTGGCAAGGGAAGGCAACTGGGGATTAGCGGCGATGTATTGACCAGCTTATATATTACTTTGGTCCACAATAGATCTATAGAGATCTTCCGTGAAAAACAGCGAATAAAAATCGGATGGCTTAAAATCAGCTGTTTCCACCTGAATACCGGGGTGGCCAGTGAATGGGGGAAGTACGGGTTCTGCAGAAGTGGTGAGCACCCAATCAGGATTGGCGAATTCTGCAGGAAGGGCACTATGTGATCGACGGGCCTGCCTTTGTCTTCTTCTTGGTGGCAGCGGGACACTACTTGTGCTTGCCACCTCGCCAGCTTGAACTGCACTTATGGGACTCGCCACGTCATCACGTGTTACTGCAGTGCTGGATGTCCAGGGTGTACTAGGCCGCTGGTGCTTGCCAGTTCACCAGAAGGAATAGCGGCGCTAGTACTTCTCTGCTCCATACGAGAGACCTGCGGTTCCTGCACCTCAACAACAGCAGAAGATCGGGATCGGGTACGCCTGACCTTAGCAGGGACCTCACCTCTGTCGCCAGAGCTATCTGTCATGGAGCCGCTATCGTCTACTGGATCGTATTCTGAGCCTGATTCTGACAGATGAGTGACCTCCTCTTCACTATCTGACATACTCAGAAACAAGTAGGCCTGTTCACTAGTGTACTTGCGATTTGCCATTTTGGGCTCTAAATTTAGTAGTACACTAGTGAGATTCACGGGTAAAAAAGCTCCTAGGCTGCTGGCGACTGAATCAAAACGCTACCAAAAAAACTGTTAGCGATCACAGGGATCAGGCCTGACTCTGCGAACGCTGCAGTTATGTGTGCTTAGTGTTTTGTAAGTGACAGTGATCGATCGATACTGCACTTGGGTGGGCTGGGCGGAGGGGGAAAACGCAGGTGCTAGCAGGTATCTGGGCTGATCCCGCTAACAATGCGTTTTTTGGAACCCTAAACTGCTGGGACGCTAGTATAGATCTGATCAGATCAGATATTGATCTGTTCAGATACTGTACCACTAAGGGAGGTGTATGCTTTGCGCGTGGGTGTTTGTGGTACTGACACTAACCTGGGGCGACGCAGACCTTATTGATATCACCCGCCGGGCGATCAGGGGGTTAAACTGTTATTGGGTAATAAATGGCGGATGCCCTGACACTATAAAAAACAAACTAACTAACCAGCGTCACCCGTAACAGTTATACGGTGATCACTGGTGAAAGGGTTAACTAGGGGCAATCAGGGGGTTAAAACCTTTATTGGGTAATATATGGGGGTACCTGACGCTATATAAAAACCTGACGGGGAACCTAAATAACTAACTGGCTAACCAGCGTCACCAGTGACACTTATACGGTGATCACTGGTGAAAGGGTTAACTCTAGGGGAAATCAAGGGTTTAAAACCTTTATTTAGGTTGTAATATGGGGGTACCTGACCTATAAACCTATTTATGAACCTATATAAACCTGGCGGTTAACCTAGAAAAAAACTGGCTACCTAGCGGCACCAGTGACACTAATGCAGCGATCAGAAAAACGATCGCTTAGTGACACTGGCAAAAGGGGGTGAAAGGGTTACCTAGGGGGCAATCAAGGGGTTAAACCTTTATTAGGGGGGGGGGGGGGTAGGGGGCTACCTTAGACCTAAAGGGGCCTAAAACTAACTGCCCTGACAGTTATTGCAGTCACAACCAGTGTTGGTCATCTTACTTTAAAAAAGTAATTAGTTGCATTACAAATTATTTCTCCCAAAAAAGTAATTGAGTTAGTAACTCAGTTACTACATTGGAAAAGTAATTAGTTACTCAGCAAAGTAACTGACTTTTTTTTTTTTTTATATTCTTAGGGGCGGGTCTAGTATTACTGTAAGCAAGGGGCGCGTTCCCCCCTGCACGTCTATTTCCCCCCCAACACATATATCTGTTCCCCCTCTGTACCCCACTACACGTCTGCCCCCCCCCACACACATATATCTGTTCCCCCTCTGTACCCCACTACACGTCTGTCCCCCCCCCCACACATATATCTGTTCCCCCCCTGTACATCTGTCCCCCCCCAAACTCACGGATCGGATCGTTGCTGAGTCACGGATCGGATCATTTTTCGGATCAGCAAATAATAATTGAATTTGCAAAAACCTTTGAAAATTCCACCACCATAAAGCCCCCACTGTAATATCCACGTCATCTCCCCAACTGTAATATTGTCTGGGTATAGCCGGGTATGGCTGGGTATCGCCGAGTATGGCTGGGTATTACCGCGTATTGCAGAGTGTGGCGGGGTATGGCCAGGTGTTGCGGGGTATGGCGGGGTGTTGCAGGGTATGGCAGGGTGTTGCAGAGTATTGCGCAGTATTGGCAGGGTGTTGCAGAGTATTGCGCAGTATTGGCACTGGCAGGGTGTTGCAGAGTATTGCGCAGTATTGGCAGGGTGTTGCAGAGTATTGCGCAGTATTGGCAGGGTGTTGCAGAGTATTGCGCAGTATTGCGCAGTATTGGCAGGGTGTTGCAGAGTATTGCGCTGTATTGGCAGGGTGTTGCAGAGTATTGCGCAGTATTGGCAGGGTGTTGCAGAGTATTGCGCAGTATTGGCAGGGTGTTGCAGAGTATTGCGCTGTATTGGCAGGGTGTTGCAGAGTATTGCGCAGTATTGGCAGGGTGTTGCAAAGTATTGCGCAGTATTGGCAGGGTGTTGCAGAGTATTGCGCAGTATTGGCAGGGTGTTGCAGAGTATTGCGCAGTATTGGCAGGGTGTTGCAGAGTATTGCGCAGTATTAGCAGGGTGTTGCAGAGTTATGCGCAGTATTAGCAGGGTGTTGCAGAGTATGGAGGGATGGCTGCTGCCAACCGATCTCTCCCCTCCACTGTACAGATCTGTACACAGAGGGGAGACCAGCGTCATCTTGACGCCGGTTTGTTTACAAAGTGATCGCTCCTTCATTTGATGGAGCAATCACATTGTAAACGGCCGACGGGTGCACCAAGATGGCCGCCGCTCCGCAGCTAGGCCGGAGCGGCGGCCATCTTGGTGCACCCGTCGGCCGCCGCACCGGAGCTAGGCCGAAGCCGCGGCCTTTCCTGAGGCCGCGGATGGCTCCGCGATCGCGGCGGGTAATTGCGGTAACGCCGCCCCAGTAATGGGAACGGCGTTACCGCGAGGGGAAGAGTAATCAGTTGGATTACTCGTTACCCTCTAAAGTAACGCAGTTTACTTTAACGTCGTTAGTAAAGTCAGTGATCAGTAAATAAATAATCCCTGCAATCAGTGACACTGTGACTGGGGGGGCAGGGGGTGATCTGGGGGGTGATCTGGGGGTGGAATGTGTGCCTATGTGTGACTGGTGTCAGTGTAGTGTTGGTGCACTAACCTGATGTCTTCTCCGCTCGGCGTCCCGGTCAGAAAGACCGGCACGAGGAGCGTGACATCACTTCCTCTTGCCTGTGTTTACAATACGCAGGCAAGAGGAAGCATCTGATTCACCAGGAGCGATCGCAAGGGGGTGGCCAGAAACCACTGGCCGGCCCCTCGTCTATGATCGCTCCTGAAGCGATGCCGACCGTCCCCGCCGGACGAATGGCACGTACAGGTACGTGGTTTTGCCTGTACGTGCCATTCTGCCGACGTATATGTACATGGGGCGGTCGGCAAGTGGTTAAATTGACAAAAATAAGATGGATAGATTAACTAGGAAAGCTACAATTTCTGGGGAAATTGTGTGAAGTGTTCTTGCCTCCACCTACTGGAGTGGCTGGAGTAACTGTGAAAAGTGTTAAAAAGTATATTTTAAAAAGTATAAATAGTAGTAAAAAAGTTGAAGTTCCATCATTAGCTAAAAGAGCTGAACATATTTTTCCCCAAAAATTTTTTTTTCAAACAAACATTTTTTTTTCAAATAAAAATGTTTTTTTTCAAATAAAAATTTAGTTTTTTTCAAACAAAAATGTATTGGCTGATCATGGGGTGGTCATAATATTTTGTCTGATCATGAGGTGGTGATAATGTTTTGGCTGATCGTGATTTTTAAAATATTTATTTTTTATTATTATTTTTTTTTCATGGGGTGGTCATAATATTTTGGCTGATTTTTCTTTTTCAAAATTGTTTTTATTATATTTTTTTTTTTTTTTCATGAGGTGGTCATAATGTTTTGGCTGATCATCGGCTACAGGAAATAGGTATATTTTTAAAGACATGTTGTATATTGCTAAATCCTTTTAATAATCCTTTTAATAATCTATTGTCATAGGGGTATTTACATTTTTATATGTTTTTCTATTTGGCTTTTGTCTTCTGTCCTCTTCTGTCTTCTGTCTTCTGTCCTCTTCTGTCTTCTGTCCTCTTCTATCCTCTTCTGTCCTTTTCTATCCTCTTCTGTCCTCTTCTCTCTCGTCTGTCCTTCTGTCCTCTTCTCTCTCGTCTGTCCTTCTGTCCTCTTCTCTCTCGTCTGTCCTCGTCTGTCCTCGTCTGTCCTCTTCTGTCCTCGTCTCTCTCGTCTGTCCTCTTCTCTGTCCTCTTCTGTCCTCTTCTCTGTCCTCTTCTGTCCTCTTCTCTGTCCTCTTCTCTCTCTTCTGTCCTCGTCTCTCTCGTCTGTCCTCTTCTCTGTCCTCTTCTGTCCTCTGTCCTCTTCTGTCCTCTTCTGTCCTCTTCTCTGTCCTCTTCTCTCTCTTCTGTCCTCGTCTCTCTCGTCTGTCTTCTTCTGTCCTCGTCTGTCCTCTTCTCTCTCGTCTGTCCTCTTCTCTCTCGTCTGTCCTCTTCTCTCTCGTCTGTCCTCTTCTCTCTCGTCTGTCCTTCTGTCCTCTTCTCTCTCGTCTGTCCTTCTGTCCTCTTCTCTCTCGTCTGTCCTCGTCTGTCCTCTTCTGTCCTCGTCTCTCTCGTCTGTCCTCTTCTCTGTCCTCTTCTGTCCTCTTCTCTGTCCTCTTCTGTCCTCTTCTCTGTCCTCTTCTCTCTCTTCTGTCCTCGTCTCTCTCGTCTGTCCTCTTCTCTGTCCTCTTCTGTCCTCTTCTCTGTCCTCTTCTGTCCTCTTCTCTGTCCTCTTCTCTCTCTTCTGTCCTCGTCTCTCTCGTCTGTCTTCTTCTGTCCTCGTCTGTCCTCTTCTCTCTCGTCTGTCCTCTTCTCTCTCGTCTGTCCTCTTCTCTCTCGTCTGTCCTCTTCTCTCTCGTCTGTCCTCGTCTGTCCTCGTCTGTCCTCGTCTGTCCTCGTCTGTCTTCTTCTGTCCTCGTCTGTCTTCTTCTGTCCTCGTCTGTCCTCGTCTGTCTTCTTCTGTCCTCGTCTGTCCTCGTCTGTCTTCTTCTGTCCTCTTCTCTGTCCTCTTCTGTCCTCTTCTCTCTCTTCTGTCCTCTTCTCTCTCTTCTGTTCTCTTCTGTCCTCTTCTGTGAGGAACGGTGCCTTATATCAGTTGAAGGAATAGCCCTCCAAGTTCCAGATATAAGACAAGCAAAGGTTTGCCTCTGGCCTGCAGGACACAGTTTGGAGACCAATGAGGTAGAACAATAAAATATGATGGCTGGATTACTTACCAATGTGTGATGCGCTTGCTATGAAGACATTGTATGGCACACAGCACCTCCGCAGCAATATATCTGATAGAAAAAGAAGAAAAGTTTTATTAGTGATAAACATGCCCTATAGTAACCTAGGTCCCCGATTAATATTTTCTGATCCTAATGCTACAGGAAATGGGTATATTTTTAAAGACATGTTGTATATTGCTAAATCATTTTAATAATCTATTGTAATAGGGGTATTTACATTTTTATATGTATTTCTATTTGGCTTCTGTCTTCTGTCCTCTTCTGTCCTCTTCTGTCTTCGGTCCTCTTCGGTCCTCTTCTGTCTTCGGTCCTCTTCTGTCTTCGGTCCTCTTCTGTCTTCGGTCCTCTTCGGTCCTCTCCTCTTCTGTCATTTTCTGTCTTCTGTCATTTTCTGTCTTCTGTCCCTTTCTGTCCTCTTCTGTCTTCGGTCCTCTTCGGTCCTCTCCTCTTCTGTCATTTTCTGTCTTCTGTCATTTTCTGTCTTCTGTCCCTTTCTGTCCTCTTCTGTCTTCGGTCCTCTTCTGTCTTCGGTCCTCTTCTGTCTTCTTTGGTCCTCTTCTGTCTTCTTTGGTCCTCTTCTGTCTTCTTCGGTCCTCTTGTGTCTTCTTCGGTCCTCTTGTGTCTTCTTCGGTCCTCTTGTGTCTTCTTCGGTCCTCTTCTGTCTTCGGTCCTCTTCGGTCCTCTTCGGTCCTCTTCTGTCTTCGGTCCTCTTCGGTCCTCTTCTGTCTTCGGTCCTCTTCGGTCCTCTTCTGTCTTCGGTCCTCTTCGGTCCTCTTCTGTCTTCGGGCCTCTACGGTCCTCTTCTGTCTTCGGGCCTCTACGGTCCTCTTTGGTCCTCTTCTGTCTTCGGTCCTCTTCGGTCCTCTTCTGTCTTCGGTCCTCTTCGGTCCTCTTCTGTCTTCGGTCCTCTTCGGTCGTCTTCGGTCCTCTTCTGTCTTCGGTCCTCTTCTGTCTTCGGTCCTCTTCTGTCTTCGGTCCTCTTCGGTCCTCTTCTGTCTTCGGTCCTCTTCGGTCCACTTCTGTCTTCGGTCCTCTTCTGTCTTCGGGCCTCTACGGTCCTCTTCGGTCCTCTTCGGTCCTCTTCTGTCTTCGGTCATCTTCTGCTGTCGGTCCTCGTCGGTCCTCTTCTGCTGTCGGTCCTCGTCGGTCCTCTTCTGCTGTCGGTCCTCGTCGGTCCTCTTCTGCTGTCGGTCCTCGTCGGTCCTCTTCTGCTGTCGGTCCTCGTCGGTCCTCTTCTGCTGTCGGTCCTCTTCTGCTGTCGGTCCTCTTCTGCTGTCGGTCCTCTTCGGTCCTCTTCTGCTGTCGGTCCTCTTCTGCTGTCGGTCCTCTTCGGTCCTCTTCTGCTGTCGGTCCTCTTCTGCCCTCTTCTGCTGTCGGTCCTCTTCTGCTGTCGGTCCTCTTCTGCTGTCGGTCCTCTTCTGCTGACGGTCCTCTTCTGCTGACGGTCCTCTTCTGCTGACGGTCCTCTTCTGTCCTCTTCTGCTGACGGTCCTCTTCTGCTGTCGGTCCTCTTCTGCTGACGGTCCTCTTCTGCTGTCGGTCCTCTTCTGCTGTCGGTCCTCTTCTGCTGTCCGTCCTCTTCTGCTGTCCGTCCTCTTCTGCTGTCGGTCCTCTTCTGCTGACGGTCCTCTTCTGCTGACGGTCCTCTTCTGCCCTCTTCTGCTGTCGGTCCTCTTCTGCTGTCGGTCCTCTTCGGTCCTCTTCTGCTGTCGGTCCTCTTCGGTCCTCTTCTGCTGTCGGTCCTCTTCTGCTGTCGGTCCTCTTCTGCTGTCGGTCCTCTTCGGTCCTCTTCTGCTGTCGGTCCTCTTCTGCTGTCGGTCCTCTTCTGCTGTCGGTCCTCTTCGGTCCTCTTCTGCTGTCGGTCCTCTTCTGCTGTCGGTCCTCTTCGGTCCTCTTCTGCTGTCGGTCCTCTTCGGTCCTCTTCTGCTGTCGGTCCTCTTCGGTCCTCTTCTGCTGTCGGTCCTCTTCGGTCCTCTTCTGCTGTCGGTCCTCTTCGGTCCTCTTCTGCTGTCGGTCCTCTTCGGTCCTCTTCTGCTGTCGGTCCTCTTCTGCTGTCGGTCCTCTTCTGCTGACGGTCCTCTTCTGCTGACGGTCCTCTTCTGCTGACGGTCCTCTTCTGCCCTCTTCTGCTGTCGGTCCTCTTCTGCCCTCTTCTGCTGTCGGTCCTCTTCTGCTGTCGGTCCTCTTCGGTCCTCTTCTGCTGTCGGTCCTCTTCGGTCCTCTTCTGCTGACGGTCCTCTTCTGCTGACGGTCCTCTTCTGCTGATGGTCCTCTTCTGCTGTCGGTCCTCTTCTGCTGTCGGTCCTCTTCTGCTGTCGGTCCTCTTCTGCTGACGGATCTCTTCTGCTGACGGTCCTCTTCTGCTGACGGTCCTCTTCTGCTGACGGTCTTCTTCTGCTGTCGGTCCTCTTCTGCTGTCGGTCCTCTTCTGCTGTCGGTCCTCTTCTGCTGTCGGTCCTCTTCTGCCCTCTTCTGCTGTCGGTCCTCTTCTGCTGTCGGTCCTCTTCTGCTGTCGGTCCTCTTCTGCTGATGGTCCTCTTCTGCTGACGGTCCTCTTCTGCTGACGGCCCTCTTCTGCTGTCGGTCCTCTTCTGCTGTCGGTCCTCTTCTGCTGACGGTCCTTTTCTGCTGACGGTCCTCTTCTGCTGACGGTCCTCTTCTGCTGACGGTCCTCTTCTGCTGTCGGTCCTCGTCGGTCCTCTTCTGCCCTCTTCTGCTGTCGGTCCTCGTCGGTCCTCTTCGGTCCTCTTCTGCTGTCGGTCCTCGTCGGTCCTCTTCGGTCCTCTTCTGCTGTCGGTCCTCGTCGGTCCTCTTCGGTCCTCTTCTGCTGTCGGTCCTCGTCGGTCCTCTTCGGTCCTCTTCTGCTGTCGGTCCTCTTCGGACCTCTTCTGATGTCGGTCCTCTTCGGTCCTCTTCGGTCGTCTTCTGCTGTCGGTCCTCTTCGGTCCTCTTCGGTCCTCTTCTGCGGTCCTCTTCGGTCCTCTTCTGCTGTCGGTCCTCTTCGGTCCTCTTCTGCTGTCGGTCCTCTTCTGCTGTCGGTCCTCTTCTGCTGACGGTCCTCTTCTGCTGACGGTCCTCTTCTGCTGTCGGTCCTCTTCTGCTGTCGGTCCTCTTCTGCTGTCGGTCCTCTTCGGTCCTCTTCTGCTGTCGGTCCTCTTCTGCTGTCGGTCCTCTTCTGCTGTCGGTCCTCTTCTGCTGTCGGTCCTCTTCTGCCCTCTTCTGCTGTCGGTCCTCTTCTGCCCTCTTCTGCTGCCGGTCCTCTTCTGCCCTCTTCTGCTGTCGGTCCTCTTCTGCCCTCTTCTGCTGTCGGTCCTCTTCTGCCCTCTTCTGCTGTCGGTCCTCTTCTGCTGTCGGTCCTCTTCTGCTGTCGGTCCTCTTCTGCTGACGGTAGTCCTCTTCTGCTGTCGGTCCTCTTCTGCTGTCGGTCCTCGTCTGCTGACTGTCGTCCTCTTCTGCTGTCGGTCGTCCTCTTCTGCTGTCGGTCGTCCTCTTCTGCTGACGGTCGTCCTCTTCTGCTGACGGTCGTCCTCTTCTGCTGACGGTCGTCCTCTTCTGCTGTCGGTCCTCTTCTGCTGTCGGTCCTCTTCTGAGGTCGGTCCTCTTCTGCTGTCGGTCCTCCTCTTCTGCTGTCGGTCCTCTTCTGCTGTCGGTCGTCCTCTTCTGCTGTCGGTCCTCTTCTGCTGACGGTCGTCCTCTTCTGCTGTCGGTCCTCTTCTGCTGACGGTCGTCCTCTTCTGCTGACGGTCGTCCTCTTCTGCTGACGGTCCTCCTCTTCTGCTGACGGTCGTCCTCTTCTGCTGACGGTCGTCCTCTTCTGCTGACGGTCGTCCTCTTCTGCTGACGGTCGTCCTCTTCTGCTGACGGTCCTCCTCTGCTGACGGTCCTCTTCTGCTGACGGTCTCCTCTTCTGCTGACGGTCCTCCTCTTCTGCTGACGGTCCTCCTCTTCTGCTGACGGTCCTCTTCTGCCCTCTTCTGCTGTCGGTCCTCTTCGGTCGTCCTCTTCTGCTGACGGTCGTCCTCTTCTGCTGACGGTCGTCCTCTTCTGCTGACGGTCGTCCTCTTCTGCTGACGGTCCTCCTCTTCTGAGGTCCCTCCTCTTCTGCTGACGGCCGTCCTCTTCTGCTGACGGTCGTCCTCTTCTGCTGACGGTCGTCCTCTTCTGCTGTCGGTCCTCCTCTTCTGCTGACGGTCGTCCTCTTCTGCTGACGGTCGTCCTCTTCTGCTGACGGTCCTCCTCTTCTGCTGACGGTCTCCTCTTCTGCTGACGGTCCTCCCTCTTCTGCTGACGGTCCTCCTCTTCTGCTGACGGTCGTCCTCTTCTGCTGTCGGTCGTCCTCTTCTGCTGACGGTCGTCCTCTTCTGCTGACGGTCCTCCTCTTCTGCTGACGGGTCCTCCTCTTCTGCTGACGGTCTTCTGCTGTCGGTCCTCTTCGGTCGTCCTCTTCTGCTGACGGTCGTCCTCTTCTGCTGACGGTCGTCCTCTTCTGCTGTCGGTCGTCCTCTTCTGCTGACGGTCGTCCTCTTCTGCTGACGGTCCTCCTCTTCTGCTGACGGTCCTCCTCTTCTGCTGACGGTCCTCTTCTGCCCTCTTCTGCTGTCGGTCCTCTTCGGTCGTCCTCTTCTGCTGACGGTCGTCCTCTTCTGCTGACGGTCGTCCTCTTCTGCTGACGGTCCTCCTCTTCTGCTGACGGTCCTCCTCTTCTGCTGACGGTCTCCTCTTCTGCTGACGGTCCTCCTCTTCTGCTGACGGTCTCCTCTTCTGCTGACGGTCGTCCTCTTCTGCTGACGGTCGTCCTCTTCTCTTCTGCTGACGGTCCTCCTCTTCTCTTCTGCTGACGGTCGTCCTCTTCTGCTGACGGTCTCCTCTTCTGCTGACGGTCCTCCTCTTCTGCTGACGGTCCTCTTCTGCCCTCTTCTGCTGTCGGTCCTCTTCGGTCGTCCTCTTCTGCTGACGGTCGTCCTCTTCTGCTGACGGTCGTCCTCTTCTGCTGACGGTCGTCCTCTTCTGCTGACGGTCCTCCTCTTCTGCTGACGGTCGTCCTCTTCTGCTGACGGTCGTCCTCTTCTGCTGGCGGTCGTCCTCTTCTGCTGACGGTCGTCCTCTTCTGCTGACGGTCGTCCTCTTCTGCTGACGGTCGTCCTCTTCTGCTGACGGTCGTCCTCTTCTGCTGACGGTCGTCCTCTTCTGCTGACGGTCGTCCTCTTCTGCTGACGGTCCTCCTCTTCTGCTGACGGTCCTCTTCTGCCCTCTTCTGCTGTCGGTCCTCTTCGGTCGTCCTCTTCTGCTGACGGTCGTCCTCTTCTGCTGACGGTCGTCCTCTTCTGCTGACGGTCGTCCTCTTCTGCTGACGG
>CM053026.1:185867075-185883387 GCA_028564925.1 Lithobates sylvaticus | reverse complement strand
ACCGCTCGCATCCTCGAGGCCGTCTCCCTTTGCCAAACCACCCTCACCTCCAGGATTGAGGAGGTCAAGATTGATATTTCTCTCATCCGACAAGATCTGCATAAGCTGAGAGAGAGGGTTGGCGAAGCCGAACGCAGACTTGGGCAGGCGGAGGACGACATCCACCCCCTACAGATTACCACCGAAGGCCTGCAACATCAATTAAGTGTCGTCCTGAGCAAGCAGGACGACATGGAAAACAGGCTGCGCAGATGCAACCTCCGCTTCGTCGGACTGCCGGAGAAATCAGAGGGCTCCGACCCTCCCTCGTTCCTCGAGCACCTGCTAACCACCACCTTTGGCAGAGAGGCCTTCTCCTCCACCTTCGTTGTGGAGCGTGCGCATCGTCTAGCTTCCAGACCGCCACCACCCGGAGCACCGCCACGTACCTTCATAGCGAAACTGCTCAACTACCGCGACCGGGACACGATCCTGCGCCTCACCAGAGAAAAGGGCAACATCCCATTCGGAGATCAACACATCGCGGTTTTCCCGGACTTTTCCGCCGAGGTCCAAAAGAAGAGGGCCCGATTTTCTGAGGCCAAACGTCAGCTCCGGAACCAACATCTTCCCTACGCCATGCTGTTCCCCGCAAAGCTGCGAGTCACACGTGATGGCAAGGCCCACTTTTTTGAAGACCCGACCGCGGTACTGCAATGGCTGGAGAGGCGAGCTGCCGGCGCTCAGGCGCCGACCTAGAATTACCTGCCTACCTTGCTGAGCCGGACCAGAAACCGAAGCCCCACCACAGACGCTGTCAACGACTTTGCACTATGCCGTGAGTAGGCCTTGGCCGATACCCCTTTGATACATGGCCCAAGTCGCTCCCAAAGAGGCCCCCTCCTAGCTCCCCTCTTCCCATCCCCCAGCCCTCCCCGGGTGTGGATTGCCACCTCGGACCGACCGGTCCTTGCATACACCAACTATGCTTGTCCCCCGTCCGCATGGGAACTCTGTGCAGCCATGCCCTCAGACTACCTTACCCCCCTGTCATCCCTGGATGCTAGCCCCGCTAGCTCCGCTATGCCATCCAGCAAATTTTTGTTCGCCCCCGCTGACATCTGAGACTGCACGGTCCCTCTGTGCTTCAAAGCCTGCTGCCACCTTATCAGAGGGTCCGTGCGTCTCATCGTTGTTACAAGATTGGTTTCCCTGGCCAGCCTCAGTCACTACCGACCTGGTGGACTGTATCAAGTTCCCTGTGCCATGCTGGGCCAGAGTCGGCACTGTTACACAAAGCGTGGTAATACCACAAGACTGTCACCAGTTTTTTTCCACCTGTTCCTTGTTTGGTGGATGTTATGTTTTTGTTTTTTCTTTTTCTTTGTTTTACGATGCTACCTTATTTCATTGTGCTATGCTTGTCCTCACTGGCTACCTCCTGTGTGTTACTAAACTGTGCCTGATTTTACGTGTTGTGTTCTCTGGCCCCTTCTGTCCACCCCCCGGAGAGGGGCGCTGTGGTCATCCTGCGGGCTGCCCCGCTCTGGGCTGGTGGACGGGGGGCGTCTGTGGTCTCGGACCAATATCTCAAACATTTTCACTGGGTAAATACCTGGCGCATTCGCCATCAGTACGAAACTTAATGGCTTGGGATGGCGTCACTTAAGCTAGTTACATGGAATGTGCGAGGTGTGAGGGCCAAGCCCAAGCGCCTAGCTGTCCTTGCCCACCTTAAACAAATGCATGCGGACGTCTCAGTGTTGGTGGAAACCCACATGACGGGCCAATTACAGATGTCCCTCAAGAAACCATGGATAGGCTGGTTGTACCAGGCTCCATACACCAATAACTCCAGAGGAGTCGCCATCCTAATCGCCAAAACTGTTCAGTTTCAGTTACATGTACTGAGGGCGGATCCCCAGGGACGATTTTTGTTTCTGCACGCAACTGTCGGGGGCCTTGAGCTCCTCCTGATGGCCTTCTATGTCCCCCCGCCCTTTCAATTTGCGGCCCTAAAAGAAGGGTTAGACTTTATGACTCAACACCCCACAGTGCCAGCTATATGGTTAGGGGACTTCAACGCCGTAATAGATTCCCACCTTGACAGGCTCCACAAGAACCCCACACCGCCAACCACAACCACACTGACCAGATTTGGCAGGTTCCTATCGGAATTCGCCATGACCGACACATGGAGACTGAGAAATGCACACAAGACGGCATATTCCTGCTTTACCCCCTCCCAAGACGCCATGTCACGGATAGATATGATTCTAATATCCCCCGCTCTCACGCCACAGTTGTTGGAGGCTGGGTTTGGTTCCAGGATCCTCTCGGACCACTCACCATATTGGGTCAAACTCCGCCTGCCCTCTTCCCCCCCGACTCGAGTGTGGAGGCTGAATCCCTTCTGGTTCACGGTCCTCACTGATATGGAGGCCGTGGAGCGGGACTGGGTTCACTTCTTTCACTCTAACATGGGGTCAGCCCCGGTTGGGACAATTTGGGAATCCTTCAAGTTACATGCCCGCACAATCCTTATCAGCCGCATAAATAGACACAAAGCCACATCGAAAGTTGTCCTGCAACAGGCGGAGGAGAAGTTGGATACGCTGGAAAAAGGTTTTCTGGCCAACCCGTCGCCCTCAAACTCGGCTGCCCTGCGCCTGCACTCCAGGCTCACGGACAACCTACACATTGAAAAGGCTCAGAAGGGAATCTTCTTTACCAAACAAAGGGTATATGAGCATGGCGAGAGAGCGGGGAAACTTTTAGCTTATATGGCCCACCTAGAACACAGCCCTCCAGTGGTGGTTCAATTGGCAGCGAACGATGGATCAATCCTAACCGACCCGACTGAGGTCACTCAGGAATTCCGTCGCTTCTATGCCAACCTGTACACCTCACAGAATGACCGCCCACTACGTGAACTGCGAAATTTACTGCAAACAGTTAACTTCCCTACCCTAACGGACACTCAGATAGAACTCCTCGACGCTCCCATCACGGAAGAATGCATAATTGAGGCCATTGCAAGCCTATCACCATCTAAAGCCCCAGGATCTGACGGCCTTCCCCTAGAGTTCTATACCCAATTCCAAGAAACCCTTGTCCCTAAGCTATTTACATTATACTCCCACATCTTTGAAACCAGCACTCTCCCACAAACAATGAAGGAAGCTTTAATTGTTCTAATACCCAAGCCCGGCAAAGACCCTCTATACCCTGAATCCTACCGTCCCATATCGCTATTACAATTGGATGTTAAAATTCTAGCCAAAGTACTCGCTCTCCGCTTAAACACAGTTATTTCCAGCCTTATCCACCCTGATCAAACGGGCTTTATGCCTAACAAAAACACAGCTTTCAACCTCAGGAGATTATTTATGAACCTCCAGGCTACCCATGAGGATACCGGCATGCGTGTGGTTGTCAGCCTTGACGCCGCTAAGGCGTTTGATTCGGTGGAATGGGGATACCTGTGGGAATGTCTGACTAGATTCAAATTTGGCCCCCGGTTCATAAAATGGCTTCAACTTTTATACCAAGCACCAACTGCACGTATTCGCGTGAACGACCAAATCTCCAGCCCCTTCCCCTTATCCCGGGGAACCCGACAGGGATGTCCAATCTCACCCATGTTATACGCTTTGGCGGTGGAACCCCTTGCTATCGCTATTAGGGCACACCCGGACATTCGTGGATTGCGAAAAGGCCCAATAACCGAGGTCCTCAGCCTGTACGCTGACGACATGCTGCTATACCTGGAGGATGCTGGTCCATCACTGGAAGCAGCCCTTAACCTGATCCACGAATTCGGGGCCTTCTCCGGTTTGCATATTAATTGGACTAAGTCCCAAATCCTTCCTATAGATGTAACAGTCCCCACGAAAGAACAAGCGTCCCTACCCCTAATACGAGCGAACCAGATTAAGTATCTGGGTGTCCAATGCTCTAGATCCCTCACAGACTATACTAGATTGAATATAGAACCCCTAATTGGCCTACTAAAATGCAAGACCCAAATTTGGTCCAGGCTCCCACTTGGAGTTATGGGCCGAATTAGTCTGGTGAAAATGATTCTACTCCCGAAACTACTTTACCTCTTCTGGCACGCCCCACTCCCCATTCCCATCCGACTACTTAAAAACATGGAGTCAATTCTGAACACCTTCATTTGGGGGTCCTCCAGGCACAAGTTGGCCTGGCGAACTCTGAAATGCCCTGTCAACCTGGGCGGCACTGCTCTGCCAGACCTGGTGCTCTACTACCTTGCCTCCCAATTGTCCCACTTCTACTACTTAGACAAACATGATAAGCTACGGTACTCGGCCCTGGTGTGTCTAACGTTTACAGATATTGTGGCCCACCCCTTCCAAATGATCTTCTGCAGACATCAAAGCCTTGCAGGCTCGGGGGATAGGCGGGGCATGTTGGCGCACCACAGTAGAATATGGCATAAGGCACTTACTGTGCTGGGATCCCCACCCCTACATACTTACACACCCCTCTGGGAAAACCCTGCGCTGCCCGAACTACTTAGCATCCCTGACCACAAAATTTGGATCGCCAAGAGGGTCTTATACCTGTCTCAACTCATTACCAACCGCGCCTTAAAGACATTCCAAGACCTTAAGGAGGAATTTGACCTCCCCAACCATGCCTTCTTCCGCTACCTTCAGATTCGCCATGCACTACAGACACAGCTGGGTAACTCCCCACCAGCTCTGGAATCCCTAACCATAACAAGCCTGCTAGTGGGAGAGGACCCCAAGAAGTTGATCTCCTTCCTATACACACATCTCCTTACCCCTGGAGCCACAGCTCACGCCTATCAACTGAAAACCAAATGGGAGGGGGACATTGGGAGCATTGATGACGAACAATGGGGGGAGATACTGGAGACGCCCAAGAAAGTGTCCCCAAAACTTTCAGACAGACTTACCCACCTATATATACTTCATAGATCATACATCACACCTGCCCGTCAAGCCAAATACAAACCCGACTCGAACCCCGCATGCCCCAGATGCGGAGACATGGACTGTACATTTTACCATCTTGTATGGTCATGCCCACCTATCCAGCTATACTGGACACAGATCATTAAATTCTTACACGACCACATGGGATCCCCCCTAACACTCTGCCCGCGCCAATGTCTGCTGGGTCTCCTCCCCCTACCCGAGGAGGAGAAGTACCTCACAACGTTCTTACAAGAAACACTATTTACAGCCAGGATGCAAATAGCCCTGCTTTGGCTCAGGCCAGCAGCGCCCACTATCCAGCAATGGAAAAGGGCTGTAAACAGTACACTGCCCTATAAAAAAACCCTATACCTACACCGTGGGTGCCCGAGCAAATACCAGAAAATATGGGATAGGTGGACCGAAAGCGCTTATACATGCACAGACTAATATGTATATTTTCTTATAAGGTTATTTTTTTTTTTTGACCCAGTCTATGAGGATTCAGTTACCCTTACTAAAAGAACGACAAGCAAGGATATGTACATTGTATAAATATACCATATGTTCATGCTATGATAACTATACTAAGACTCATGTATAAGACAAGCACTGTATGTTTATTTTGTATTATACTTTGGTGCCTGTTGCACCTGATGCTTACCATGTTTTATTTCATTCGGTTTTATATGCTCAATAAACTTTGTTTTTGATTAAAAAAAAAAAAAGAAACATCGCCACTGAAGTCCACTGAAGTCCACGTCTTTGGGTCATTCTTGGCTTTATGGATGCAGGTATAGACACACGCCAATTCTTCTGCAGGAGTTTGGGTTGGAGATTGAGTTCTTAACAATTAATCATGCCTATTTGACCCACCACCACTGGCGTGTATGTCCACAGCTTAGGGTTAGAGTACCCATCCTCCTTCCCTGGGGTTGGATGCACACCCCCGGGTGCTGTGTGTGAATATTACCCTGTATACTTCAGCTTCATAATCACACTTTATGAACGTCAGCACCCTGTGATTATGTTCAAGGGACTGAGCATTTCAGTTTGAAGTTTTTCTACTACTCTCACGTGGCCATTCATGTTTTTTGAGTCTTTTTACCAACCATTCTATGCGCTATTTATTCTGGTCAGTTTATGTCTGCACATTTTGTTTGTGGTGTTGCACCATCATGAATGTTTCTGTTTCATTTTTAGGACCATTTCTTGTATATTTATGCACATAGCACTGTATATCACAATTTGCCGTGTTACTTGGTATGTTTCATACTTTTTCACTTCCTTGAATATATATGTATTCAGCATTATATACAGCACTTTATATTGAGATTATACCCCTAGACTTTCATCTGGGGTTCACATATATGTTTTAGTGCTGCATCTTTTTTTTTTCTATCTGTATATAGTGCCAGTCTATGTGCCCCACTTCACATTCCTGACATTATTGCCAGAGGTTTCATCATTCGCAATTAAATTGAGCTTCAGGACTACAATACTGTGTGAGCCAGATTCCAGTGAACAACATGACCTATTAAAAAAAATAGCTAAAAATGCAGCACTAGTAAAATGCAGCACAAGTAAAATGCAGCACAAGTTAATAAAAAAAAAAAGAAATAGAAGCAAATAAAATAGCTTGTTATTAAAGGTAGTCAAACAGGTTCCAGACTCAAACAGGTTGATTTACTAAAACTGAGTGCAAGATCAGCTTCTAACTTCAGCTTGTTCAATTACACTTTGACAAAAAAATTGAAGCTACGCCATTCTTTGCACTTTTAACCCCAAAGGGTCTGGTATGGAATTTGAGGGGAACCCACGCCATTTTTTTGTTGTGGGGTACCCTCCTAAAATCAAAACAAGATTACTTTGACCAAACACCCGTTTGTTCAGCTGTTTGCACAGGGATCTCTCAAAACTGTGTGCACAGTGCTGAAGTATCCCTCATATTATTTCCCCTGCTGGTCGAATGTCCTTTGCCTATAGTGTTAAGGTATTTTCTCTATTGGTGAATGCTCTTTAACCCCTATGGAGGGATCAGACGAAAACTGACAGCATGTCTGTTTTCATCAGATCTCATCCGATTCGATCCGCCAGGACGGATGCGGGATGGCCTTTCCCTTCCTGACTCGTGCACCTTTATGGCACATCACTATGATGGGCTACCTCAATGATTAAACAGGAAGGTGACAGGACATCACAGGAAAGCAAGAGAAAATGACAACAAAAACAAGGATTAGGGGAACTCCCAACAGAGATGACTGTGAAAGAAGTGATTTCCCTTACTTTGAAGAGATTTCTTCTCACTTCCTGTCAAGTCTCCTGAATAGGAAGTCATAAGAAACCTCAACATGGACACAGACAGAAGAACTCCTCTCTCCTCTTACCTTCCAGGCTTTATTCAAATAGCGCTGAGGCCCAAACACTGTGAATTGGCCATTTGTTGATGTGGCTATATGCCGCTGTGTCCCTACAGACTTACATGGGCTGTGTGCACACAGCACCTGGCGGCTCCAGCCGCATAAACAAATGGCCAATTCACAGTGTACAGGTCTCAGCGCCTATGTGAATAAGGCCTTATACAGTAGAGGAACTGTATTTGTAAGTGCTTAACCACTTCAGCTCCGGAAGAATTTACCCCCTTCCTGACCAGAGCACTTTTTGCGATTCGGCACTGCGTCGCTTTAACTGACAATTGCGCGGTCGTGCGACGTTGTTCCCAAACAAAATTCTTTTGGTGGTATTTGATTGCCATTTTTTTGCTCTATAAACAAAAAAAAGCGACAACTTTGAAAAAAACGCATTATTTTTTACTTTTTGCTATAATAAATATCCCCCAAAAATATATAAAAAAACTATTTTTTTCCTCAGTTTAGGCCGATATGTATTCTTCTACATATTTTTGGTTAAAAAAAAAAAAATCCCAATAAGCGTATATTGATCGGTTTGCGCAAATGTTATATCGTCTACAAAATATATTTATTTTTTTACTAGTGGCGGCGATTTGCATATAGCATTTAGCATATAGTTTTGCATGCTATATGTACACATTCAATGAACGTCATACCGTCATTTGCCTAAAAACACGCAGGCAGAAACCACACATTTACTTCACACAATACTGCTGGTTGTATTGTTCCTTATAGGTCTCTATTTTAAGACCAGCTGCGTTCTTTATCTTTGCTACTTTCACATAAACTTTTAAAGCCCAACTCCTGCTAAAACATTTTTTCTAGTTTTGGGAAGGAAGCTTTGTATTACTGTCCCTATCCTTACTGTAGAGATTTCCCATCACTTCCTTTCCAGGGGCCTAAAGTTCCCCTTCAGTTCCCCTCATTTCATGTCCTGGTGTCACAGGAATTAAAAGTGAGGGGCATCTACCCAATGTAGTCACCAACAGCAATAAAGACCTGCCAAAAATAATGATCTTTCCCAACTCAATTCAAAGCGAAATAAATGTAAATTTTTTTTTAATTTGTTGGCCAAGGCTCATTAAGGCCCCTTTCACGCTAGCAGCAGTGTTTAGAGACCCGCACCACAAAAAGAGATATGCGGTGGAACACTTTTCAATGGACAGTGAAAGGTGCTATGTAGGGGTTCAGGAGGCACACATGGCAATGTGTATTCACCTGAGCAGCACCATGCCCGCTTGTAGATGGGAAGTTGGGGGTTGGAATAAACCTGGATCAAGGGCCTGTTTTTAGCACCCCCTGACTCCTTTGCACCACAAAAGGAGTCAAAGAAACAATAAGTGATGGTAAAAAAGGCAAAATAATTCCCTCACAGGTATAATCTGTGCATATTGGTCTACACCTTTGGTTGTTATTTTATTTAAAGGTAAAGGTGGAATATTAAAGGAGCTGTATATTTTATTACACATTTTAAACCCCAACTCTAGACAGTATTGAATGTAGTGTCTGCATCCTTCCAGTCCTGTCTTCCAATCTTGGTGACACTTGTTCTTCCCATTACTTGTCTTGGGGTCAACCGGAGAGGAAGTAAGGGGAAATCTCTTCAATAGACCACACATAGAAACACAACCCTATCGCTAGCTCTTCACATAACACGATGATCAATTACTTAACTACATGTGCGAATCGTGTGCCTTGTGACTTGTAAGTGTGACGTCTAATTCCTTATTGATAATTTTCTACATAGCAAAGTATTGAATTCATCGGAGACAACTGTCAAAATCTTGACAGGCTGTTAAAATGTTAAAATATAAATCAGCATTTATTAAAAATAGACACCTGAGATAACTTCTATAAATGACAACGGTGTGCACCCAAGTATCTGTTTGTTGTTCCACCACCAACCTTATCAACCTTTTAATTCTCTCATCTAACATTATATAGAGCAGTGATGGCGAACCTTTTTGACCCAGAGTGCCCAAACTGAAATAAATACATTGGTTTTGAGTTGCAAAGTGCCAACACGGCAATTCGCGAGAGAGGGGGGGCTGAGCGAAAGAGGGGTTGTGAGAGAGAGAGAGAGGGGGGTTGTGAGAGAGAGAGATTGTGAGAGAGAGAGAGAGAGAGAGAGGGGGGGGGTTGTGAGAGAGAGAGAGAGAGAGAGAGAGAGAGAGAGGGGGGGGTTGAGAGAGAGAGAGAGAGAGAGAGGGGGGGGTTGAGAGAGAGAGAGAGAGGGGGGTTGAGAGAGAGAGGGGGGTTGAGAGAGAGGGGGGTTGAGAGAGAGAGAGGGGGGTTGAGAGAGAGAGAGAGAGAGAGAGAGAGAGGACAGCAAGAGTGAGGGGTGTGAGAGAAATGCTGAGAGGGAGGGGGGCTAAGAGAGAGATGGGCAGAGAGAGAGGGGTGTGAGAGATATGCTTAAAGAGAGAGGGAACAGAGAGAGGGAGAGGGGCTGAGAGAGAAGGGTGTGAGAAAAATGCTGAGAGAGAGGTGAGCTGAGAGAGAGGGAGGGGGGACAGAGAGAGGGGAGGGGGAGAGGAGAGAGAGAGATGGGGGACAGAGAGAGAGATGGGGGACAGAGAGAGAGAGAGAAGAGGGACAGAGAGAGAGAGAAGAGGGACAGAGAGAGAGAGAAGAGGGACAGAGAGAGAGAAGAGGGACAGAGAGAGAGAAGAGGGACAGAGAGAGAGAAGAGGGACAGAGAGAGAGATGCTGAGAGAGGGGTGAGCTGAGAGAGGGGGGGGAACTGAGAGAGGGGGACACAAAGAGGGGGGGGCGGAAAAATGGGAGGGGGGCTGAGAGGAGAGAGAGACCTCTAGCTCTGTCCTGGACCCTCTCGTGTGCCCACAGAGATGGCTCTGCGTGCCAGCTGTGGCACGCGTGCCATAGGTTCGCCATCACTGATATAGAGTATCTCTCAAAGGAAAGCTGCTATAATAATGGTAAATCAAATGGTTGTTAAATCTTATTGTATATTGACAAACTAGAAAGTCCTAAACCAGTTAGAGAACTTTACTTAATAACTATAAATGTTCAAAGCCTGGAGATAAAAGGGCCCATTATTCACAACCTTCCTTTCTCCTATATGAAAGATCAAAGTACCACGCATACAGGTCCTGTCACTTTTGGATGAGAATCATGGCAGGTACTGTATTCTTAACAGCAGAGGATGGGAAATTGTCTCTCTGCCTTCCATTTTTAGGGAGATGCCAACCCTTTAGGACTTATTCAGTGGCAATCATTCATGCTTCTCTTGAGAGGGCACCTGCCCACCCACTGATACCTTCCACAGGCTTCATGCCGCTATGTTCGTCTGCAGGTGCAATGAGTCTAAACCAGCCTTTCCCAACCTTTTTATGGTGGAGGATCCCTTGAAAGACTTTCTGGTCTCAAGGAACTCCTGCTAATAATTACTAAATATACAGCTTCACCATATATAAGTGTGATGGTCAGTGGGAAGAATGCTCTTTCCTTTGTGGTCATTGGGATAATTTCACCCTTAAAGCGGAGTTCCACCCAAAAGTGGAACTTCTGCTTATCTGTCTCCTCCCCCCGTTTGGTGCCACATTTGGCACCTTGGGGGGGGGGGGGGGGGGGTATCTGTTTTTGACAGGTACCCTGTCCCCACTCCTTTTGGACCTCGCTATGGCGAGGTACGTCAGAAGTCCGGCCCCGTGCTCCTCCTTTCCCTACTGTCGGGCCAGTAGGAGAGCGCATGTGCAGTAGGGAAGCCTTACGGCTTCACGGCTGGGTTCACTTACCGGCAGCAGCACCCGACAGCTGATGGAAACATCAGCTGCGGTGCCTACATTTCTGGACTCCAGGACAAGTAAGTGTCCTAATATTAAAAGTCAGCAGGTACAGTATGTGTAGCTGCTGACTTTTAATTTTTTGAGGGGAACTCCGCTTTAAATACAGCTAAAAAGACCATGGTTGTCAGTGAATAATTATCTGAGAGGCAGAAATTTTTCATTGCTCAAGGAACCCCTAGCAACCTTTGAAGGAACCCTTTGGTTCCAGACTAAACCTTTCGTGAGCTTCATGTTGGTCAATATCTGAGCTCACAGAAGGTTAATGACCTTCTCCTTTCCCTCACAGGACAGTGTTCAGACTACTGTATCCTGTTAGGAAGGAGAGAAGTGACGTGTTTCCCCGTATCTGGATATTTTGGGGATTTTATCTATTAGGAAGTGCTGGCCTCGCTTCCGGTCCCTGTGACACTCTGTATAGGCTTGTGACAAGTTGTCAGCAGAAAAAGAAGAAAGGGAAAAGCTCCCTAAGGAGACACAGACAGCAATAAAAATATGACAGTTCTAACCCCTCAGCACTGTAAAAAAATGTTTTGCCTGCATATGGGCTACAAACATTCTACACCGTTCAGCACTGAAGGCATGCTGAGTTAAACAACAATTTAATAATCGAAAATGCACCTGTGCCCAGAATATGGTATTTAACCCCCTTGCTGTCACCTCCCAGTGGCCCTTTAAATGGATGTTAACACCAAGAGGGAGAAGTGGCTTCCTGATCATGTGAAAGCTGTCATTGGCTGTTACACAGGTCACATGATTGGGTGCCTCCTTCTGCTGGATCCCAATCATAAACAGAGACCGAGATCTTTCGCAGTCAACTCGTGTGTACTCTGTCAGCACAGGAACTCAAAGCTGTGTGGATGCATATCTATGGCGGCCACCTCCCATGTCGTCGTACATATGCATCACAATGGTGGGAAGCATCTACAGTATTTCTATCTTCTTTACAAGTAGTTAAATCATTTAAAAAACAAGACAAACCTGACCTCTCTAGCTGCTTGTAGTCTTAAGATATTTATTCTCAACAAAGACTCTAATGTTTCTAATAGCTCAGAACACCTGCTGTGTGTTTACATTAGAAGGCTGGCACACGGTCAAGATTCCACTCTCCATGGAAAACTGCTGACATGTATTACCATTGAGCTCTATAAAATGTGCGTTTTGATTAAATGCATGAATATATAGTAAGAAGGATTTTTGTTAACACACCGCACATAAAATGCACAGGTGTGAACAGGGCCTTAAGAATTTAGAATTCGTTTTTCTACAATGCCTATATCTACAGAGATGAGTGGGGGCTTGTTTTATAGTGCATTTACTGCTGGTTAAGAATATGTAAATATTTTAATGTGTATAGTCTGGGCACAGATGCCCCTTTAAAAGACAAATGTCTGAATAAAAGAACACAAAATAGTAACAATAACAGAATGATATATAATATAGGTACAATGACTTACTCTGCTGAATAGATTTCAGTCCCCTGAGAAACGTTGAAGCAAAAAGGTAGATGCATCCCGTCTGATCGAACTGCACCTCTCCGATAATACTAAAGCAAGCTCCCAGGCAAATGGGAATCATGGCAGTGTACTTAAGGGCATGATGTCTGGTGCCCAGGAAGAGTTTAGAAAGAACTAGGGTAAAAAAAGGAGTTGTGGTATAGATCATCTGTGCAAAAGAAAGCTGAACACAGCTCAGTCCGAGATTTCCAAAGGCAATGCTGGAGCAGAAGGTCAGACTCAAGAGGAACACTTTAAACCGTGCGCCGGTATTCAGCGTCTGCTCTTCCTCAGTGTTTACAGGTACCAAGCCTAACCTGAGGATGGGATAGTCTAACAGGATGGCAGTTAGCATGTGAAGTGAGGACAGCAACAAAGGATACTGGAAGTTGTAAACTGTGAAGATCCATTTATTTAGGCTCGAGATGGTTGTACCGGTCACTAACCAGACCAGCACGGCGGTAATCAGGTAGAGCTTGGTGCTAAAACTTTTCTGGGGTGGCTCTTCTGGTTTGCTATGTATGATGGAAGGAAGAGGCGCTCTATCAGAAGCTTCCATTTCAACCTCATCTTTCCTGCTGGATGCTAAACACATGAAACTTTTCAGCAGTCCAGAACTCTTTATAGACTTCAAATACCTCCAGACAGAGGATTCATCCCTGGGGATTGTCTCAAAACGCCACAATGGGGACAACTGATACCTTCAGCATTTTCCAAAATGTAGTAGAAGCCTGTGTGCATACAAGAAACTGTGTTAACCTGTCAGACAATGAAGATGTGCATAAACACAGTGAGTTAGCAGTTATCACTCCTACCCTCTAGCACAAGGGTCCTTGGTTTGGATTACAACCAGGACACTATCTGCATGGAGTTTGCATGTGCTCCCTATGCTTGCGTGTCCTCCAACATTTGAAAGACGCGCCGATAGGTTGATTGGCTCCTCTCTAAATTGACCCTAGTATTTATCTGAAATAAAGCCTTTATATCAAGGGTGCCCAACCTTTTGAAGAGCGAGGGCCACTTAAGCGACTTGGTAACCGGTCGCGAACCACAATGAGCGGAGCGGATGGATGGCATGTCCACTCTGCATTTGCAGAGCGAACACGGATGCCGCCAACGATACTTTTTAGCGGATTGTATTGGAGGTAGAACACAAGTCGGTTTATGTCTGCCACTACTTAGAGGTGAATGGAGGGTCCAATTGGTCAGACTGTCGGACTGACCGTGTGAAAGGGGTCCAAGGCTGCTTACACACTGATGCGCTGCAGTTTACCCGCACCACGTGTGCAATGCAGTGTACCTTTGGCTTTCCTGCAGTTTGCAATAGACTTCTATTATATTCTGCAGGTTTGGTGCACTTTCAGAAAGCTCACCAAACTCGCTGGTAATAATAGAAGTCTATGGCTCAGTGCAGGTAACCCGCAGGTAAACTGCTCTGCACCTGCGGATCTGTTTTAAAGCAGCCCAGTAACCACAGCAGAAAAGATATGTCCATATATACACTGTGATTTTAGTGACCTTTAATAACAGTATTCTTTCTATTCTATCCCAGAGCAGGAGGTCGCGGGCCACATCAGAGGGCTCCGCGGGCCACATGTGGCCCCCGGGCCACTGGTTGGGCACCCCTGCTTTATATTGTAAGCTCCTTGAAGGCTGATTCGAGTATATAATATATAAAGTGCTGCATACGTTGTTGGTATAGTATAATAAATAAGACATCAGTCACAGCCCCAGTCTGAGCCTCCAGCTACAAGAGAAGATGAAGAAGAAGCCCCCCTACCTTGTCCTAGATTGCAGTCCTTCAGGCAGACGATGGATCAGCCATTGTTCACCTTCACTCGTCCTCTCAGGCTCTAGAATAAAGCAAGTGTCAGGCTTGTTATTGGAGCAGCAGACATGTTTCGGTGGATCAGTCCCCAGGAGCTGAGTGTAAACATCTGATCTAGTGCTGATGATGATGTGAGCTCCTCCTTCCCCAAACCTTGAGCCATGCACTCAGCAGCAGTACAGAGGCTGGAGGATGGCACAGCATTCATTCAGCACTACACACACTCATCTTCCATTAGTCACCGTGTCATAGCAACACAATACTCCACCATAACACACCAGTCACGTCTGCCTTGCCTGCCTCGGTGATTCATCAGCCAGCTGATCGGCGTGTTCTCTCTTTCCTGTCTTTCTCTTTGATGGGTGTCAAAGCAAGGAAGTCATTGAGGAGAACGTGCAGAGGACTGGCAAAGCAGAGCCCTGCCTCCACTGGCAGCCACTTCCCAGCTCTGACATGTCACCTTTCCAAATTTAGATCCCCTGCCCTGGAAAAACAAACACATCGTGGAAAGCGATCGCTCTGAATGTGGGACATATAGGGCTCAATTACACCACAATCTCTGGGTTCACTCTGCGCGTTTGCAGTGCATTTCTTGGAATGCATTTTTGTTATGTATTGCAATTTTGTTTGTTTAACTACGTTGCATGCATTTACACACGTTCATGCACGTTTGCAGTGCGTTTACAGATTCAGATGGGGAAAAATGCACCATGCTGTACTCTTCTTTAAATGCACATGAAATCACTGCAGTGATGTAAACTAGGCTCATTAGAACACATTCATTTTTCTCGCATGTCTTCCTGCTGCATTTAAAAACGCACGACTGCATCTGGTGTACTTATAGTGACATGGGGTTATCATGTCACCCATCATCATTGCTGCCAGGTCACTAAACACTGGGCAGCCTCCCTTTGGGATCCATTTATGTGATTTGGAATCGTGGCAAGAATCGCATGGCACCCCAAATGTGATGCGCCTGTTGTGCAGCAATTGCACCTTTAAAAGTTGCGTGGAGCTTCAGCTCGAAAAACACGCATAGGGCAATCTCATTCAAGTGAATGGGCTGGCAATATGTGACACGCACAATAGTGCTGTGAAAATCGCATAAAGGGAATGCTCCTTCCCGCGTTCTGCCCCCTTCTTTTCTGACAGCTCAGACAGGCTTTATAAATTCTTGACTTTAAACAGATATGTGAATAGAGCCTTATCACACTCAAAATGATCACCGTATCTGAGTATATATATATATATATATATATATATATATATATATATATATATATATATATATATATATATATATATATATATATATATATATATATATATATATATATATATATATATATATATATATATATATATATATATATATATATATATATATATGTGTGTGTATGTGTATTTCAGCACCCTGTCTCTACACCTCTACACAATAGGAAGCCCTATATCCTACCCAGCAGTCTTACATCACCTGATTATGTACCATACGGCAAGGAAGTATACCTACACCTGGACTCGCATTAATATCCTCGCACATCCCTGCAGCAGCTCTCCCGGCATTTTCCACTACTACATCTATTAATAATTACATTATAAAACGGGAAGTAACGATACACACAGCACACAATAAGCAGCAGGGACTCCTCCTATGCACCATGCAGTGCTCAGATTGGCTGATGTCCCTGCCACTCACGTCTTTACTCCACTAATAAATTAGAGAGATTATAAAAGGCGTGGCGGGACCGAGGACTCTTCCTAAACATTTCAGTGATTGGTTTGTCTCTGTAAAAGGGGCGGGATTGTTTATCTGGACCAAAGA